>OY757251.1:10019442-10458092 GCA_963584085.1 Pyrausta aurata
GAAACCGCACTAAATTATTGGTTTATTTCAGTAAGTATTAGTGTTGGGAAATAAGTATAAGTTATCGAAATAATATTTTTAGTGTAATTTATTTAAAAAACAAAGAGATCAGTTTTTTAATAAAAGCATACAACGCTATTTATAATTCCTTACATAATAATAATAGTCCCCCTAGCCGATTTCGACTACGGTGGCCAGTTACAACGACTAACCGTCTGCGCGGGACATATTATAGTGCACAAGTGTGTGCGCAATCACAGGTGCACTCTCTATTCCTTTCACTCTCATAGCCCGATGGGACAGCAATCTGACACGACCGGAGAGAGATCAGGCGCAGGACCTTACGGCTTTACGTGCTTTCCGAAGCACGGGGGTGAAACACCGCCAACTTCCAAACTCCGGGCTTCCCTGAGTATTTCTGAACAGAAAAACCCAGGTACATATCTTTGGACCGACCCGGGAATCGAACCCGGGACCTCTGACGCAGCCGTCGCTTAAAAATGCGACCCTCTTACCGCTGCGCCACCGAGGCAGTTCTTACATACTACACAGAAAAAAGATTTTTAATATATTTTACACAAACACCTTTCTCCACTTTGATTTGTCTGTATCAGAACATTCACTTTTAACATATTTCTACATCATACATCTTGGCCGAGAAATATTAAACAGTTAAACTTCGATAAAACCATGTAAAAACGTAAACAAACACTCGAATAATGCATTATTGTATTTACGTGTGTTCCCGCTATAATAAAATTAAGTAAACAATTCAATTACCTATAACAGTGCGGGAAGGGGAGTGATGACCTTGTATTCTGTGACGGGCCTTTCGGCCCGTTACCCGCAAGGAATCGAGAAAAAAATCATTTAATGCGATATCAGGCCGAAAGGCCTTAGCACCATTTTCTTGCTTTTTTTAATAGCTTTTAAGATAGTAAACTCAAACCTATACTTGTCTCTTTTGAACATACAGAAATGTTCCTTACACAGCCGCCGCACCAGGAGAAGTTTACTGTTTCCGCAGAGTGCTTCCGCACAGAGTGGGAGTACATGCATCGGGTTTTTAAGCCTTATATTGCAGCGAACGTGTTAAACGTAACACAATGAACAAATTTTGCGTTTTTTGTCTATAATCGGGAAAAGGTTCGGTCATATTTGGTGCACCCGCGATAGCAGTTTGAATTTTTCTATTGAAATTTTATTTTAAATTTCTTGTTAACTAATATATAGAGAACTTATAAAATGTAGTCTTTCATAGACTTATTTCATTGAATAAGTTCTTATTTCACTACACGAAATTAAAACATGCCTCTAAATGGCGCACCCGCGAAAATGGAATCACCCTGAGCTAAAAAATATATTAACTATTCAGATATCGATATCCCATAAAATTGTACTAATGTAACTTTTGATTCAGACTTTGAGTTATGGTAATTTTTAGCGGTGAATAAAGCTACAACACTTATCTAATGAAATAAATGTATGACAGACTACATTTTACATGTTTTCTATATTATATTAGTTAACAAGGATTTTAAAACATAATTTCAATAGCCAAGAGGAAAATTCAAACTGCTGTCGCGGGTGCAACAAATATGCCCCACCCAACCTTTGCCAGATTATAGACAAAAAACGCAAAAATCAGTTCATTATGTTACGTTTAATTTGTTTACTTTAATATTTTGTGAGGTGTTTAAGTAACAAAGTAAATAATATGAGAACTGTAAACTAAACAAACATAAACAATGATTTATTCGTTTTTAATTGATTGTGGGTGCAACCAGTCTAGTTTAATCACTTGAACCAGATATAAAATAAATTTAATTATAAATACAACATCAAAATTAGAAAACCAACAATATTTATTATTAATTAGTAGACTTTTGGTGTCGCTTATTCTAATTTTTTTTAATACGCCTTGGCATTCCGGAGTAATATGCTGGCCCAGAGGTTTGCTCGATGTAGTAATGAAGTTAAGTTAACTCTCTTTAAAGCATACTGCCTGTTCTTACTTGCAGATTAAATAATTTGGTATTAAAAATAGGTAGGTACTGATTAAATATTCACTTTATTAAGAAACAATGTAAACAGATAACTAATCGGAAATGGGAATCAATCTGACTATGAAAGTTTTTCTGTCATTTTTTCTTCTCTAAAAGAATTTCAAATCTATTCTAAATGTCAAAAACACATACGGAGGTCTTAACCTCAAACACTGCCAGTTGTTCTACTCGGGCTCCCTCTGGGTCAGCTATACGCAAAAGGCGCTAAAGGCACTTAAAGTGAAATTCAATAAAGCCTTTAGAATGCTGTTTCTGCAACGCCAAAATTACAAAGGCTTCTTGCTTATGCAGATTGCGGGGGAGGAACCAACAGTATTTTGATTTCCATTGAATCTATAGGTAATGGGGCAGTCATATTTTTCATTAATCAGATCGTTAATGTATGTTCTACCTAGATTTCATTAGAAAAAAAATCGTGCTTTAATTTTATTTTATCAAATGTAAATTAAATTGATATTCATTATTTGTAATTTTAATTGTTTATTTATTGCCATTGTCCGATATAAAGAAAGTCATTCATTCATTCAATATGCTCCGACAAATTCTATGAACATATTTTACAACAATCCTGATTTACACCAAACCCAGCTCAAAGTTAAGACCAATATCTGTCAAAGTGTCGCTTAAGCCTTTTGCTTTTCCACCGTCGATTACTTATTTCTTGGTCCATCTTTTCATTTCATTTCTCGTTAAACTCCTCACGTAATTATTATATTGCGTTTAGTCGTTGTCCTCTGATTGGTCAAGTAGGTAACTGAGATGAACGAAAACTGAAATGTCTTTCTTTGTACAGAATGACTTTTAAGGACCGCGCGCTAAATACCGTCACAATAATTGAATAATTGTATACCTACTATAGTTATACGATAGCTATGGAGTGCGCGGGCGACGAAATACAATAGAGACGGCATTCTAGAATCCTCAATCATTCATCATAGCCGACTACAAGCCTTCCGCTTATGAAAATAAGAACTACTTTCGCCCGACAGAAATCGCAATTATCACACGCCGCGTTCCAGACTCCGCTGTCAGTCGTCCGCCAAAATAAGCCTTACATCCTAACATATAAGGACTGAATTACACTGGCAAATAATCACTGCAAAAACACAATATTTTGTTTAAAAAAAAGTAAAAAGAACTCATAAGAACATACACATACAAATTAATAACATACGATGTGATGCACTGGGATTAGAACCCGTGTGCCCAAGTTCCAAGACCACCTAAGTTAGCTGCTGGGCTATCGCGGGTGACAGCCATTACCTACAAACACTATCACATTTTTTTTATACAGATAGACTGACTGCACAGTACGTTTTAGATATGAGCACACGCACCACTGCAGTGCCGCGCGCCCGGTCGGTTCTAAGTGGCGGTTAGCGGTAATATTCAATAACACCCGTTATTGATATTTTAAAAACTTAGTATTTAGTGGAATTTTTATTGGATTATTGAAAAATCTACTGCAATAGAGCGACCCCTAACTAAGAAACGCATTTAATTTGCCTGAGCAATTATTCACGAGCCATAATTAAGTAATAATAAGAATTGTAATATTGTAAGGGAAAATGTTTTGGATAACTTATTAAAGCTACTTATATACGTAAATAAAACCATATTAAAAAACAAAAACGAGCAGAGAATTTTTTCGGTAGAAGTTATAGAGCAAAATGCAAAAAGTTTAATTTTGAGTATCTCGGAAATCGAAAAAATATTGGATTCTTATTCTTACCTATTCTAACTTATACAAACATACGTATACACGAACAATTTCAGACTGAGAATTTTTTCACAGAGAGTTATAAACGATTTCCATGTTTAGGTATAAATACCTAACTTCTCGTAAAAAAAATCATTGGATTATTGTATATCTATAATCTGTATCACTTATTTTCACTATGTGCCAAGTTTCAACGACGGGAGAATTATTCGGGTGACAAAAGCTTCATTGATTGGACTATAAGCAATAATTACATAAGTAATGATCTGAATCGTTGACTAGATAAAAATAATATGGTCCAACAAACTTTAATCTTTCAATTTCATTCTTCAGTGTTGTGTTGGTTTCGGTGAGTTGCGCGATTCTCTGCTGAAGTAGAGCCATCTGCTTATCATCGGCACTCTTCTCCGGGGGCTTTTCAGTAGTCTTTAAACTGTTGTGTAGTAGGACGTGGACCTGAGGTTCAAGCAACAAATATTAGTCATTTGCTTAATATTCTGTGCATTGAATCAGTAAGTTGTTATTACTACGTATCTATAGGGGCATACAAGCAAAATGTGTTGCAATTATGACGACAGGATTGTGACGTATCCCTTGAAATTTTAATTTAGATTAAGAAATCGTTTGTATGATATGATAACGAGTGGTGTCAATTCATGAGACTCGAGATTTGGACGTGGCGACAGTTACATAAGCTAGTATAATGCATTGAACACTTATATTATTACTGAACCTAATTTATCATCAAAAAGCATAAGTTAATCCCCCTGGTTTTGAGAACTAAGCCTCATCATTGGATGCATTCAAATAATTGGATAAATTCAAAGTCGTTAGTGTGTTAATAACGAACACATTTTCAAGATATTATTTGTACGGACAACAGCGCGTCAAGGTTGCAAGAGAAGCGATTTCTTATGATGTTGGAATAAAGGCTATTATTCAACAAAAATGTATAGTCTAATATGTCGCCAGTACATGTACCTTCTCCCTAGCACAGTTCAGTTCCCTGGAGAGCTGCTCGACGTTGTGCTCGGCGATGGCCTGCGCCTGCTGCGCATCCTTCAGTCTCATCTGCGTTGCTTTCAGCAGGTCCGGAATAGGTGCTAGCTCTTGGAGCTTCTCTTGGAACTTGATCTAGATGACGTAGCAAAAGGTAAAATTTTAGTTTATGTATAAAAGGCCCCCGGGCCTACTCCAGAGACATGGTATGATACGGTGTAGTGTAACGCATCTAGTGGGAACAGTGTCATAGTTTTCAATACAAATTATGTATATATTATTTGCCTGGTGAGTTCCTAGCACGGTCATGGTGTGCTTCTGTGTAGTAGGCAGAAACCTTAAAACTGTAAAACCGTACATGGGTAAAGTGTTGCATACTACGAGTAAGAATACTGATGTTAAACATCTCAGTAATAATCAATTTGGGAACTTGCAACTAGCATTATCTTTACACTGTCTATCTGACACATAAGCATCATTTAGTTGGATATGCAATAGATCATGCTATGTATTAACTCAACCTGAAGTTGGCCTATTATGTGTTGTAGTCTTTACCTTGACTTTTTGAATCTCAAGATTGATCTGTTCGCTGATTCTCGTATTGTCCATGTCCATCATATCCATTTGTCGACGTTGTTCCTCGACCAGCTGCTGTGCTTGCAAATACTAAAACAAGGCAGTGATAAATGCAATCTTTTGTATGGGGTATATTACTGGGTAAAGCAAAAGAAAGCAATATAAATATGAGAGCAGAAGGCACTTTGTTAAGTGGCTGTTTGCTAAGCGATATCTTTCTCCAGTGAGCAAGTGCATATAGACTGTACCATCCTCGGAGGCGCCCCCCACCATTAGTCCAAATTGTTTATAGTACATATCTGTAAGCTTGTATTATTACTTGTAATAAACCATCATTGACTATGTATTGTTAAGTATTTTAATAGTTGTCACATCTCCCGCACCCCACGTATTCCTCAATAAGAGTGAGGCGCGCATTTGTGGATGACACTATCTATTTACTGATATAGACAAGCAAGTCTCACTCTCATTTGTGAGATGAAACATCTAACAGTATTTAAGGAAAGCATATAGGGGTTCCTAGGCAAAATATGCCTACATCCAGATGCCCTTCCGGGCAGGACAACGTCTGTAAGATCCAGAAGAATTCTATACGATGAAAGCCATCAGTCTTACCTTGACTCTATAGTCCTGCAGTTGATCATTCTGTTCCTTCATCAGGATCCTCAACTCGTCTATCTCCTCCCTTGCTTCCCGGTAGCACTGCTTCAGAGCTCTCACGTTGACCTCCTGCTCAAAGGCCTGTTCCTTCGTCCCCAGCAACATGTTGGTATGTGTTGTTAGCCCTTCGAACTTCATCTCTAGTTCGCGCAACTTATTCTGAACCTCCCGGTGCTGACATCTTTCCTTCTCTAACTCTTCCTTCTTTTTCAGCAGTTCAGCTCTTAGCATCGCACACTAGAGCAGTCAATGAAAAGTTGAAAATATCTTAGTCTTAATATTGAATCCAAAAGCCGGGCTGAGTGGCTTAGAGCTAGTTCGCACACTTAGGTCGCAAGCAACGCAAAGGTCGGGCGACCGTTGTTGCAGCGCCACTATGATAGTGCTTTTATTAGCACGGACGCTATATCTCGTTCTGCTTGCGACCTAACTCGACTAAAAGCGCACTTAAATAAAAGTTAACAACTCAAGATTTCAATAAGAACTTTTAATTGTTCTTACCTCAGTAACTTTAGTTTTAAAGCTTTCTTCTGTTTGTCTTAGTTGTATGGTTAGCTTAGCAACTTCTTTCTCTGCTGGAGTCTGGAGATTTAAAATAAATGAATTATTTTCGAACGCAATTGTTGCTGTAGACGTTTACAAATAATATGTAGTTACTTACCGGTGGAGCATTTGGATTGCATGGTGCAGGACATGGAGGACATACGCCACACTGGAGGTAAAAAGTAACTATTGAAATATCTCACTGCAAACATCAAAGTATACGAAAACGTAAAAATATTCACCGATAACACTATCAATTCAGAGTAACCGTGCTCAAATGGTCAAAGGGAATTTCGTTCGAAAAAGTCTACTACTTTTTCGAAGCACAGCCAAAAACAGCCAAAAATCTCTTTCAAAAGAGACTATGTTCACCAGTTCATCCATTTTCAGACTATTTACCAGAAAGTATGACGCCTGTAAAAGTACTTTAGTTTTTATTTCGGTATTTAAAGTAAACATATTTTTCTTAACGTAATCCATTAAGCGTGGCTTCTCATCTTTGAAGTTATTGTTCAGTGTGCCTTTTGTTATTGGTGTGTTTACTGTAAACATCTATTCACGCCACAAGGCGTTAAGGGCAAGAGGTCTGAAGTGACAGCTCATTGTGATACGTGTACTAACAACTAGCGTGATAACAATAGATAATGGAACCCTGGGGTTGAGATATCCGATATCACACTTCGATACAACAAATAATATTTTTTCTGTGTTATAGGTTCATACGTACACTTGTCATAAAAAAATACCTAATAATAACATTCATAAATTTTTTCTTTCAAACGAAATTGATGAAGAACTGGTAAATAGCTAACCGTTCATATAATACGACTTCTAATCAAAACGTAGGTATCGCATTTGCCTGGTGCAAATACTACAGCAATAACACAAAACTACGAATGCATATTTAGAAATGTTAGGCTCAGATCAAATGAGAGTCTAAAATATTCCATTCATTAACATACATAATTATGCGTGTTTAATTAGTGATGGCACATCAATTATGGATGGCTTTTGAATCACGCTCGTTGCTGTCGTTAAAATTTAGCATTATTTCAATGAAATTATTTCTACCTTTCTGTCACACACTTTAAGAGCAATTTTGTGTTTAAAATAAGCAGGTACCTATAGTAGGTACGTCTCATTATTCACTGAGGTATACTTATGATAAAATATTTAACACCACTTACAGCTCTAGACATAGGTGGCACAGGAGGTCCGCCAGGCTAAAAACAATAATCAAAGATTAATGATGAATAAATTGTATGAACTTTCTGTGTCGGCAAAATCTGCCTTGTTTGAAATCTTCCTTCCTTCGGATCAGGCTAAAGTCTCAGGAAAAAGTTAATGTGTTGTTAACGAGGAAACAAAATCGTGACAAATATGAAAATCTTTATATCCTATTTATTGCAAAGCGACAATACGGGTATTTCTTTAAAATGAATCATCAAGATCTATTAAGATCCGGGATACATACTACATACAATAATATAAAATACGAAGATCTGTGTCACAAGCACTGAATAGATAAATTATCTATTCAGTGGTCACAAGCAACTAGGTACTTGCCAGTAGCATTTGTGTACGAATTTTAGCTTTAGATTTTAGATTTATATTGGAGACCCTTCGACCAAAGGCGCAGCGTAGGACGTCCACAAGATAGAAAGACGACCTTGTAAAGATCGCAGGATCACACTGGATTCAGACCGCTTGTGATCGGTCGATGTGGAAAACTGTGGGGAAGGCCTATGTTCAGCAGTGGACGTCCGTTGGCTAATAATGATGATGATGATCATGGCGAATTTTAGCGCTCAAGTATAACTAAGGGCTAGTTAGGCTACTTACAATCTTCAGGTACAAAACTAGTATGAGTAGGTACCGGCTGCTCGAAGCAAGTGTTATGCGCGCCGCCGCCGCGGCAAGCGCCGCCGGGTGATTGTGATCGCCTCACCATGTCCATGTCGGCACGTATGTGGTGGACCTCTAGCTCCAATTCACCGAGATGCTTCTCCTGTTCAAGTGTTTATTACAACCTCAACCTTAATAAGAACTTTTTAGGGGTCCGTAGCCGAATGGCAAAAAACGGAACCCTTATAGTTTCGTCAAGTCCGTCTGTCTGTCTGTCTGTCTGTCTGTCTGTCCGTCCGTATGTCACAGCCACTTTATTCTGAAACTATTAGCATCACACCGCTGAAACTTGGTAAGTAGGTGTATCCTCTTTACCGCTTTCCGATTCAGGTACAAAAAATTTGAAAAAATGATTTATAGGGCTCCCATACATGAAACTAAAACCAAAAAAAAATATTTTTACTCAAACCTATACGTCTATGGATAGGTCTTTCAAAATGACATTGAGGTTTCTAAAACATTTTTTTCCAAAAGTCTAAGGTTTGAGATATATACGCTTCCAAAGTGGTAAAATGGGCGTCCCCCCCCATCTAACTTTTGAACTAAGGAAGTGAAAAATTTGAAAAAAATATGTAATGTAGATCTCAACATAAACTTTCAACGAAAATTGGTTTGAGCGAAATCGAACTAGCAGTTTTTGAGATATAGTACATTTTTATCAACCGCAAATATTACTTTGTCTTTCATACAAACACTATGAAAAACAAAGTTATATTTGCGGTCAACAAAATATTGTGGTATTTTGGCTAAGTGGAAGTAGGAATCCCTAATTCAGTTAAAGTTGGCACGGAACCCTCAGTGCAAGAGTGCGACTCGCACTTGGTCGGTTTTAAATGAGGATATGTTGCAGTTCTAAACTAGATTACACCGGCCAAGTGCTATATAGTTGTGTAATGCCAATGGTTTCTGAATTAAGTGGCTGTGACATACGGACGGACAGACAGACAGACATACAGACAGACTTGACAAAACTACAAGGGTTCCGTTTTTTGCCATTCGGCTACGGAACCCTAAAAAACGAAAAAGACGCTGTATAACACTTCATAGTGAAATGGGGCAACCGAGTCTTAAGATTTGACTTTTTGAAGCAACACAGATTTAAGAACATGTAAGAAAATACAACTTGAATCTACCTACCAAAGATAGAATTGTGTACTACATCATAAGTGTAGAAAACAGATAAAACTCACAAGTTCGACTGTAGAGGTCTTATAGTTTTCTAGTTTGACGATAAGTTCTTGAGCTTCCAAATTTTTCTCCAGCTGTGAAATAAAAAGAAATATAACAGAACAGATTCTCGTTTAGCTTAACTCGTCAAGTATGTGTGAACGAGACACAATAGAAATTCCATTGTTATGCGACTCTCGAGAGTCGTTTGATCCCTGACTGATTAACTTAGTATCTATAAAGTGATCCAAATATAAGTGACACTATCAAACAATCCAGAGTACAGACCAATTTTAAGAAGAGTGCGCGTGATAAGAATTGCATCTATTATATATTATTTTGCCTCATATGAACTAGATAAAGTATGGAACTACACCCTCACAAACCTGAGCACAATCTTCGTCTTCTTTTTGGTATGATGTCTCTTTGTTCATCGCAGTCGCATCGCCCTAAAAAATAAATAAAATATTTACTTGAATCGCTGCAACAGCCCGTTTACACATATCTCCATACACAGTATCTATCAGTTTGTGACGTCGCTTAATGGGTACGTTTTTATACATCTATGGCGAATAGAGGTGTATTAATCTACGCCATCGGCCATCAGTAAACAAAACCGTATTCGATAAAACAGACTAAAATAGTAAAACCGATAGCATGCGTGAACGGGCTGAACTGTGTTTAACTTTCCTATATGGCATGGAATATAGAATATTTTATAAATTGAATCAAAGCACCTCCAAGCCATGCCAATGTTTTGTTCATTTTGGGATAGGAATTAATAAATTTAATAATGAACAACGAAACTCCTCGGTTTCGTAAGCTGTCATGTTCAACTTAATGGAAAAATATTTCGCATTTTTAATTTAGCAGTCTTTTTTTTAGGTACGTACTCTGTTTCGCTCGGTCGTGTTTTGAGGACTTTTTTGAACTATATACATCATGACCAACCAGTTTGTGTACCTCGGGGTTATTTCTGTTTAACTTTTCATTCAGTATCGTGTTCTCCTTGCTCATCAACTTTAATTCTCCCTGAAGCCTTTTGATCTGAGCCCGGCACGTTTCCAAGTTCTGATCCTTGGTCATCAACTCCTTGTACAAAATGTACCTAAAACAACAAACAAATAAACACATACCTTAGTTTATCCATGTTTTTGATGTCCGATCCCTTACAATATCATTATTTTCATTATTTTTTTATAAAAAACGCACTATGTGCGCTGTTGTCCACTTGGGAATTTTCCTGTTTGTTTGTGAGATGACATGTTGGAAATGTCTTCGATGTTCAAAATCAACAGCTGTCACAATACAACTGCCAGTATTGCAAAGGCGTCACAATTTATTTATAACCTCTTTCAAATTAAAACCCTCCGAGGGGAAGAGGCCGATATAAAAATAGAGTAGGTAAGCGTTACAATGTATTATTGTATATTTACTTATCCTCATATAAATAGATGACTGTAAACGAAGCCTATCTATTTCTAGTTTATAAAATTTTCTTTCCTGCTATTATCTGTTACACATACAGAGTAAAACTTCTCATATTAAGAGCCATATGACAGTTTGGAGATTCTCAGATTTTACCTAATTTATCAATGTGTGTGTGCGATTTTATATGTCCGGGACACAAAAAAATGTTAACTGTAATTAAACAATTTTGATACTTTATCTCTAGGTAGTAGGCTATGCGTATGATGAACACAGAAAATGATGGTCTTAAAAAGTCGATGTGATAAATTAATGTTATACCAGTTTTTTTGTATTTGAAATACCTATTACGAATACAGTGAATACAGTTCGGAATCAGGGCTCGCGTCAATTCCGTTTGCGAACATTTTCCTTTTGATAAGTATAACGTAAACGTACAGTTATAATAACGTAAAAAACTTACAGCATAGAAAAAACGAAATGCATCCAAAGGGTGAAGACATATAGAGGTGGGTAACACGCACTGACCTGCAACGACTAACCAGTGTTGTGCCGTGTTGGCTATTTCATGGAATTGAAATGCTTTATAGAGACTTTTCCGACTCAAGTCTTGATTTGAATCTTGTTTTAATCAGTCGGGTATCAAACGACTGCCGGGAGTCGCATAATAATGGAATTTCTATTGTGTCTCGTTCACACATACTTGACGAGTTAAAACAATTTTCTAGTGTCAGTCGGTCCTTATTTGGATTGTTGTAACGAATTTCTTAAATATTTCGAGATTAAAAATAGATGACTTGGCACATCACTAGTCAGTCGGTACAGGTTGGTACCGGTTATCTGCCTCTTTATGTCTTTACCCAAATCGTGACTTCTCAGAGTAGGTATTTTTTTTACGAATGTAAACTCCACGAGAAACGGGGACTAAGGGTTATTGGTGGATGATGCCATTGGTTCTGGGCTTGATCTACCACGTGTCATACCAGCTGGATGCTATGAGGATTTATTTACACATAAATGCTTTTTAGTGTAACGCTGTTCTTTGATATGATTTGTATTTTGATATATGAAATATGTCACAAGTTATTATAGCTAACATTCAGAAAATGTAGTTAAGAAAATTTCGATCAAGATTTCAAGTATTTCATGTATAACAGATAATATACAAGATAATTTTTATTTAATTATTTAGTTTACACCGGTATTATATCATTTTGTCCATATACATTTTTCAATAATGAAATATTATATGAATATGGACTTGAATAGAATCATACTACAGACTTGAATACTATCAGAAGCAACAACTTGACCTTAGTATAATAACAAATACTTTAAACATTGAAGAAGTCGCCAATTTTAAACTTTTAGGATTTACTTTAGACACCCACTTAAACTGGAAAAATCATATATAGAAGTGACCAAAACAAAAATTTCTCAGTTTATTTATGCCCTTTACCTCCTTAAAACAAATACCTCCAAAGCATGCGCCATATCAGCATATTACGCTTATGCGTATGCGTGGCTAAACTACGGCATAATTATGTGGGGACAAAGCGTTGATGCGGGTGAACTTTTTACATCACAAAAAAAATGTTTACGTATAATAGTTAATATCACTCGCCGAAATAGCTGCAGACCTCACTTTATCAGAGAGCGTATCCTCAGTCTTCCGTCTTTGTACATCTATGAAGCCAGCTTGTTCGTCAAAAATAATTTAGATATGTTTGATCATTGCCAAAATCCACGTCGCGCAAATCAACTTACTTCCCGAACCAAGAATCGAAATGTACAGAAATAGCCCACAATATCGATGCATTCAAATTTACAATAGACTACCGAATTATTTAAAAAATGAGAATAAATTGCATTCCTTTAAAAGTGAACTGAAAACCCTCTTATTAGAAAAATGTTACTATAGTGTGGATGAATACTTTAATGATATTAGTCTTAAATAGTTACTTCATTGTTAAATTATTATAAAGAATAAGATATTTATTATAACAATAATGCTACTATTATTATTATGTCATAGCTATATTTTATGTTAAGTTTGCATATAGCATTAATTAATATTGCTGCGCCCTAACAGGGTACTGTACCAATTGTTTTAGTTATAAAACATTTGTACTTGTTGCAATAAATAAATCTATCTATCTAGAACCATGGAACTTCATGGCATTTGCGTACAATTTGAATACAGGTTTATATTAACTACATACACATCACATGAAACGCTTCTATTTAAACAAGCGTTTTACTATACAAGTTTATAGTTAGGTTGTGGTTGTAGATTGTGGTAGAAAGAAAAGTAATGTTAAATAAGCAAAATATTGCCCTATTTTTAGGGTTCCGTAGCCGAATGGCAAAAAACGGAACCCTTATAGTTTCGTCAAGTCTGTCTGTCTGTCTGTCTGTCTGTCTGTCTGTCTGTCTGTCTGTCTGTCTGTCTGTCTGTCTGTCTGTCTGTCTGTCCGTCCGTATGTCACAGCCACTTTATTCTGAAACTATAAGCATCACATAGCTGAAACTTGGTAGGTAGGTGTATTTTGTTCACCGCTTTCCGATTCAGATACAAAAAGTAAGAAAAAATAATATTTAAGGGGGGGCTCCCATACATGAAACTAAAACCTAAAAATTTTTTTTTACTCAAACCTATGCGTGTGGGGTGTCTATGGATAGGTCTTTCAAAATGATGTTGAGGTTTCTAAAACCATTTTTTCTAAAAGTGGAAGGTTTGAGATATAGACGCTTCCAAAGTGGTAAAATGGGCGTCCCCCCCATCTAACTTTTGAACTAAGAAATTGAAAATTTTGAAAAAAATATATGATGTAGATCTCAACAAAAACTTGCAACGAAAATTGGTTTGAAGGAGATCGAACCAGTAGTTTTTGAGATATTGCACATTTTTATCAACCGCAAATATAACTTTGTTTTTCATACAAACACTATGAAAAACAAAGTTATTTTTGCTGTTGCAATATATTGTGATGTTTTCGTTAAGTGACAGTAAGTGGACCCTGAATTCAGTTAAAGGTGGCACGGAACCCTCAGTGCGCGGGTCCGACACGCACTTAACCGGTTTTTTAGGTTTAAACCATTGAAACACTGTTACTAGCGTATGGAATTAATGCCATGAACAAGTCCCACACAGTATGGAATTGACGCCAATGGCCAATGGTATGTACGTACAAGTGCGTATCAAAGGTTGTGGAACTAAATAACGCCTATATAAGGTCTATATTAAGAAAAACTGACCTTTTGATTTTTGTCGTCCGTTTATTCTTATTCAAAATCCAAAGCACGAATGATGTAAGAAAATTTATAAACTTACTTGTTTACTACTCAAAGTCAAATACTTAAAACAAAAGCCCTTATTTGTCTTCAATTTTGTTGGGTAAATGGTCACTTCACCACCATACTATTTCAATAAAACCGATTTCAAAAACAAAACACATTAAAAAGTCTTAAATAAACTCTTGAAAGGACTCCATTTTAGGCAAACCATTTCTTTTTGAAGTCGATGCCCAGATAGATGTCGCTTAAGATGGAACTTGAGAGAGCCCATGCGATGGCACTGACTTCAAAAAGAAATGGTTTGTCTATTGGAGTCCTTTGAAGAGTTTTAGACTTTTTAGTGAAAAAAAAAACTTCGACCACAGAAAACTTTGCTTCATATCCAGCCTCGGCGCGCCCCAGCCCTGTTTTATAATAACTTAAGGGGTAAAAGGTAAATACCAATTCAACAAAGTAAATATCATGATAATCGGTCTACCGTTGTTGAACTACAAAGTAGTGTTACTGATATTACTTTATTTTATATAAATAAGGTTATTATTTGCAACCCCATACATATGCAATAGAATTGATACTATTGCCTATTCTTGGCCTTATTAATTCAGTATTTGTCTAAAATTGTCATTTAACTGTTTGGTGATAGAAACAGTTTGCTCATCATAGACCACAATTTTATTTTGGAGACAATTTTTTATTATTATTATTTTTGTCGATAATTTTGGTCCTAGTATCTGCACATTTTGTTTGATCAAGTTTCGAAAATACAAATTGTATATGATAAAAGATCTTCGTTATAACTCATGAACCTCTTGAAATAGTCACCATACATATAAATCTTTCTTGTTTATAGTATTAATAAGGATTTCTTTCTATGCAAGTTTACATAACATTGATTAATCATTTAAATTCAACTACTAATCGATACAAAAGAACGAATACTTTTTTGTTATAATTAGAGACCATCGACGATCCAAATGCACTATGGCTTTATGCCTGTTGCATAAAGCCTCAAAGCGAATTGGTCGCCGTATAAAAATTGTGCAAAGCGTGATATTTTCAAATTTGGAATTAGTATCATACACGAAATAAAAGAGTAGCAACGAAGACAACGAGCGACACACCCTTCCGCTTCGAGCGCTCGGCGCTGTCTGTCAAATTTCGATCGAAGATGAACGTCCGTGACAGCTCCAAACCTCAAATATATAGGTTACTTTAGTAAGATATTTTGAATATAGTGCACAAGATAAAATCAAGAATTTAGATGCTAAGTCAAAGATAGGAACCTCTATAACATTGTTTTATCAAATAACACACAATAAGTGCAATGTATCTCAGAGATAATCGCCTGCCTTTAGATGCGTATTTTATGCCAAAACATGGTTTCAATTTTGTCTTCATTTGGAATAACCAGAGCAATAAATAAAAAAAACAGAGTCTACACCTTGTAGACGAACGTAATTCCCTTCAAGTTTATGTTATTTCGATAGCTGATGTCAACAACTGATCTAGAAAAGTGCACCAGAAAAACCGTCAATTTGGCTTCTATGATTGCAAATTACAGGCATTTTAAAGATTGAATCAAAAATTCAGAGCTTACATCTTATGTAGATAGCTTATTTCTACACAAATCAGTCAGAAAAAGTTGTCAGTTAAGTCATTTTTGGGAAGAAAACTGCACTTGAACTTTGTTAGAAGGTAGGTGACAGCAGCCTTAACAAGTAATATGGTGAGAGATATCATTTTTGTTGCAAATAATAATATTGGAGTAAAAGGAGCACTTTCACACTCATCCAAATTTCTCGGATGAAAAACCAAATATTATGCATTTTTATTTAGACGAATTTGTAACTAACCTAATGTGCAATAAAGAGTTATCTTATTTTTAAATTGAAATTTGATTTGGATGAGCAAAGACTTGTAATCAAATACTAGGGTTTCCAGACCTCTTGACCTCCAAGTCCGCATTGTCAGCCACCAGCTTCTCCTGCATATCGTAGCTCTCGCTGAGCTTCCTCGTCAGGTCAATTTCCTTCAAGAAAACACGTTTTCCGTTACAATTGTATATTTTTCAATTTTTATAACTGACAATTTTAATTATTTCTATGTACGTTTGTTACAGGATATTGGACGTACGGATTTGCTTCGCATGGGCGGGTCGCAGACGACGACTCCCGGGGCATCGGGAGAGCGACCGCCGGCTAACAGCACGACGGGGTGGTTCATTTTCATTTCGTGGTACACGGGCGGCTCTGGAACAAATTGGTAAATGTAGATTACATCGTGAAAGCTCGGTAAAATTAGTGCATTTTATTTGAGCAATCAAAATATCGTTTCTACCTACTGTTCTGAAATAACGACTATAATAATAATAATGAGAATTAGACATGACGGGTCTAAACACGAAATATTAATATGAGTAAATGCTACTCACTGCTCGACGTTTCGGCTGCGTTGCAACAGCCGTGGTCACGAGCCCACTGGTGACCAGTTGGCTCGTGACCACGGCTGTTGTTTGGTGTGTTGGTTGTTTAGACCCGTCATGTCTAATTCTCATTGTAATGCAACGCGAAAGTTTAAAATCTCATATAATAATAATAATAATCAGAGATTAGGTCGTTCGTACTTGAAAGTTAACACCTCGACGCCGACGGGTTTCTGAACGGTCCTCGTGGGCCGATCTAATCGTTTCATCTCTCCCAGAAAGAGATTAAAGTACAATTTGACCATCTGTGGAAATAGCTTATAATCTTACCGTAAACGCTCCCCGGGATGTATTCAGTAGGTCGTTCGTACTTGAGCTTCTTGAAAGTAGACACTTCGGCACCGACGAGTTTCTGAACGCTCCTCGTGAGCCGGTCAAAACGCTCCATCTCTTTTAAGAGGAGCTCGTTCCGATCTCCCAGCTCTTTTACATCAGCTTCAGTAAGAGTGGATTTCTGTGAAACAGAAATAGAAACGAATTATTCAATCTTAGCATTCATACTATACTATAGCGCGAAGAGGTAACGGCCGTTATTAAAACGGGGCATTAACTCGTCAAGTATGTGTAAACGAGACACAATAAAAATTCCATTGTTATGCGACTCTCGACATTCGTTTGATACCTGACTGATTAAAGTTCTAAATTGAAAACAATTCGAACAAAAGCGCAACGTAGGACGTCCGCCAACAAGCTGGACAGACGTACTTGTAAAGACTGCGATCACATTAGATGCAGACTTGCAGCATTGATGCTGCAACTGGTCACTTTGGATAAATGCTGTGGTTTTCCATTGCAGAGCAAAAGGTCTCCCCTCACTTATTTTAACGAAATAACCTCTCGCCACCGTCTTCTATCCACCATTTTTTATTTTGAAGATATTTTGGTTGTGAATATAATTAGGGAACTATTCCTTGTATGAGACAGTTAAAAAGTTCAACTTTTTACGTACCTTCTGTATCTCCAGCAGCCTAGCTCGCGAATCTCTTATGATTCGAGCACTTTTTCTCGTTTCATTGTGTATATCACGAATCTGCCTCGACAGTTGGTCATCCATATCAAGCCCGAGAGGAGAACCTACAAAAGAAAAGATTAAAAGAAAAATACAAATATAATAACAAAGGAAAATGTCTGGGACTATTAACTCATAAGTACATACTCGTAGTAATACAAACTGTGTTTGAAAGTGTAGACGCTAAATGTTTTAACTATGCTTACCAACTTTATACTAAAAGATACGCAAACACGATTTAAATGAGGAATCCAACAACCTTTCAACAATGTTATATAACTTATGAAACTACTAGTAAGCGAAACAGTTTATTCGCAGTTGGCTAGTCAAAGCTACAGAATTTATTAGTGTACTTTACAGCGTGAACACTCCGCTAAAAATAAAAAAGGGACTTAACAAACAAAAAGTTTGTGTCCAAAAAAAACACCTGAGTGTACTTTGTATCAACAAAGACTAACTATTCAGCAGGAAATAAATAAATAATATTTCGACTACGGCGCATTATACTAACTACTGCATAATTGAAATATGTGCTACATCACGTACGCCTTAAGAATCGCAGTCGCATAAACACAAAAGCAACAAATTAACTTACATGACCGGGATTTCTGAAATGAAAAGAAAAAA
Source organism: Pyrausta aurata (assembly GCA_963584085.1). Taxonomy (NCBI): domain Eukaryota; kingdom Metazoa; phylum Arthropoda; class Insecta; order Lepidoptera; family Crambidae; genus Pyrausta; species Pyrausta aurata. The sequence continues at coordinate 10,037,922 of OY757251.1, forward strand.
TATCTCATTTCAGATTTATCTCTGCATACTCTAGGAAAATGTACGAACGGGTAATACACGAGCCGGAAAGGCATTGCTGTAGGCATTCAATGAAATAATTATCCCATTCCGTTAGTTATTTATTATGCCCAAAAAATAAAAGGCTTTTTCTGTTGAAGAGGTTACATTTGATTTAATAAAATGTATAGTATTTCGGCGGTGTATTACTTTAAAATATATACCTAACTAAAAGAGAGATTCAAATGGTATTTAGACCTACGTATTGTTCAGGGATGTCGAACAAATGTTTGTTTTCTTGAACTACAAACTTAGAAAAATTCTTACGAACGCAACTTAACTTGCACAAACCGAGTAATAAACGATCATCATTTTTCCATGACAACTCCAATAAGACGTCATATCCTAAGCCTATAATTCATAAAGCACTAGAAGCCTGTTTTTATCTTCTCCACTTATTAGGCATCCTCTTAGCAGGTTTGCTACAAGATTCCACGATTAAGCATCAGTTTTACGTTGCAGTTTCTTCATTAGCTAACTTATTTTGTCTTTAATGTTACCTACCTTCGGTCCATGAGTACGGCTGCAGCATTTTCCAGAACTGTCCTGCTTTCTGCTGGAATGACCAGCAGTCTCCATCTGCATGTTCGCACATTTCCTGAGACCCTCCCTGATAGGACTCGGTGAGTTGCGGCGCATGTCTTCAGAACTGTCGGACACGATCGGCCGGTCGTCGCCTTTGGATCTCTTGTCCAGGAACAGATCTTTCAACTTCGCTCCATCTTGTTTTGGCAGCTGAAAAATTATGGATGCAAAATTCAATACAGGGTGTAAAAAAGTACGAGCCAAATTCAAAGGTGTGGTTGTCAATCGAGAATAGAGTACAGGAAAAATAAAAAAATACTTATTTATTATAATGAATTTTTTTATAAAAACTTTATTTCAAGACTTTATTTTTATTTTTCCTGTTTTCTAGACGTGACTCTTATCCACCGCCTTGAATTTTGGCTCGTACTTTTTTACCCTCTTTAAGGAATTTTAGGGATCCGTGGACATTTTATCTTATAAACACTCTTATTCTTTCTTATACAGAGTGGTAAATAAAGTAGGAGACAAATTCAAGGGGGTGGTTAAGAGTACAGTCTAGAAAAAGGGAAGAAAATCTTGATTTTTTTTTAACTTAAAAATATGTATTTTTTATATTTTTTCTGTATTCCAAACTCGATTGTTGACCACCCCCTTGTATTTGGCTTGTACTTTTTTATACAACCTGTACAATAAATTTGTTGGTGAAACGTTGTCAGAGTAACGTAATGTCGGAAAATCGTTTGTCGAAATTCAGTTTTAGAGTCGAACTGATGAATGAAGAATTGCGTTTATTTCAAAATCATCTACAACATGAAAACCAATCACAGGTAGTTTTTAAAGTGTCTCCAGGTATGTGATCATTTCTACTGCACCTTTCTGACGCTGACTGTATGTATGCTTATTGGATTTAGAAGAAAATCGAAATAAATTAGATAGATACGTAAAGTGAACAAAAGTGAACCTTTGACATAGGTTTTGTATGATTTGATAAGTGTGTGTTTAAAATCGTTGTTTTAATAATACGTATTTCATTTAAGTAAATAGTTGTCAATAAAATGGAAAATTACAGTTATTTACAGATTTATACTACTCATGATCCGCCAAATTAGCAAGTCAATTAAAAATGATTGATGGCCATTATCAAAGTAGAAGTTAACTAATTATGTTGTTAAGGTATCAGATTATGACAACGTTTATTTAATGGTTTTTTACACGTGCCAGGTAACTGCGACATGAATTTTACTATAGTCTACCTACAATACTTATCTTTCGTGCAAGTTTGAATAAGTAGTATCAGAGATTATTTATACACTTTTACCATATATCTATCAAACTCTTGTAGGTACGTTTCCTGGATAAAGTAAAGTCAAAGTTTCAAATAAGAGTATGCGATAGTGATCTATTCAAACCTGAAATGTTTGAATAGTAGGAAGCGCGGTGCGAATCGATCGGTCAGAAATAATTAACCACTTATGTTCCATGTGGTACATGGAACTGATTAATTACGTATATGAGTGACTAGCCTGGTGCCGTACCGGTGAATTTGCCGTAGACCAGCTCGCAGACAATGTGTTCACATTGGGTTGACTCGTGACCACGGCAGTTGCAATACCGCCGAAACGTCGAGCAGTGAGTAATAGCAACTCATAAGTGTTTATTCGCGTTTAGACCCGTCATGTCTAATAGTTAATGTGTTCACATTACATCGGATCCGAAAAAAAACCGAATGTTGAAGTCGAAACTCGGATCGGCTTTTCTTTCTTTGCACAGTTTTATAGGATTTTAAAATGTCAGCATTAGCTGATTCGTCTCCAGCCATCATAAAGATTTAGTCTTATACTCACAATACACGTCTCTGAAATCGAATGTCCTTTTCTAGGAGACTTCCCTGTAACTTCGTTTGCGTTGTTTCTCTTTAGGATCTGCTTGTCAGTTTGAGCTGCTGGAGAACTGACTATCTGGTCAACCGAAGATACACTCCTTGGAGATTGGTCGACTCGAGTACTCACGCGTGTTTTGGGATGTTTCACGGACTAAAAACAAAATTAGATAGTTTTAAGTAATCTACAAATATCAATCCAGGAATGAAGTGACTATTTACGGTAGACAACTATGGATACTGAATATAATATTAAGTTGTCTTGCTTCTCTCTTTGTCTAATCTCTTTTGTATACCTACACACCTATAAACTATCAATGATTTTCCATGCCATATTTTATTTTAACTAAAAATTATTTAGAAGTAAGATGCGACAATCGCTTATCGTTACTATTTTTACCGTACACGGACTAAAATATTGTATCGTAGGTAATAGTTGAAAAGAAAGTTTTTAATTGTTTAGTTCTTTAAATAAATTAATAATGTTAACACAAATGATGGGGTTTGGCCTTTCAATTGTCAGTTTCTTAGCCTACGAGAGTTTCTATGAGGTTTATTTGAATATTGCAACATTTCATATCATAAATGTTGCAATACCTAATTATAAATGCCTACTAGGTTTCCATTTAAGCATACCAAAAACTTGGTGTAGGAACTATATTCGAACGAATGCCATCCCAAATACCGTTCTGATACCGAATAAATCGCAAAATAATTTGTATGGTAGTGGTCCGTTTTTTGTAATTCAGGTCGGTTGCAAATCCTTTTTTTGGGATCTTTCCTTTATTTGGGAATAGGAAAAATCGGTGCAGTCAACCGTTTTTTTTCTTCAAATCAACTGTATTTTACTCCTTTCTGATTTTCATATAATGCCCTTACCGGTAAAGGAGTGACAGAGAATAGAGAAAGGACGATTTAAGCCTGTATAAGCGGATTAACTTTGAACAGCCATCGGCGGCCAATGTGTACGGCCCACGCCGCAAAATGTGCTTTTAAATAGATGACTGTCTGTACTGTACACAATATATTTTTCCACCAGAGCCTTTCATTCGAGAAAATTGTGTCCGATTGATCAGGATTTACGATGGTATAAAAGATAATTTCTGAACTATTGTGTAGGTATCTAGTTAATTGTATACTCTTTAAAGACAATAAACAGCACATTTTGTTGATTGCTATTTGATACCTTCACCTCTAACCTCTACAACCAACTTTTGTAATTTGTTGGCTTGTGACGTCTGAAGGAATGCCTCCGATGCCTATTATTATTAATAATTATTTGCTTACCTTAATTAGATACTATGTTTTTGTACTTAACGTTACTACGTTATCAATTAACTATGTATCAAAAGCAACGAAAACTACTACCTATTTCGAACTATTTTCAGCTTCCTTTTGCATGGACTTTGAGGTGAAACTTTATACATTGAGGTTTTCCTCATATAATACATTACTTTGAGACAGACGTGGCGACAGGTAGGCACTTCAAATAAAGAATCAACCGTTGGGATCATCAATTTTGAGGTTATAAAAATACAAGAATACTCTCATTATGATAGTAATACTAAGTCATAGCAACGACATGAACAAAAAACCTTACCTTCATCACAAATCTCTACATAAAACACTAGAATCGAAAATACACCTTCACCAAATAAATAAAGCAAAAATTGACAAAAGTCAAAATAATATCGTAAACTTGACATTAGAAATGCCAAGACATAAAAAAGTGGTCGAAAAAACTCTTTGTTTATCGTTTGCAGAAGAAAAGGTTTGATATTGAAAACATTTTTGTAGACTAAACAAAATTCATAAAATTAATATTCCATTCCAAAAGGTTCTATCACAGATTAGTATAAGAGTATGTCTAAAGACATGGGTTCTATGACAAAATTGGCGTCCACAGGAGGTCACTGAATTTTTTACCAAATAATCTGTAACTTTATAAGCTTTATATTATTTGCTACAAACAACCTTTTCCTGAAGTTTTTCACAAAGCAAAAAAACATACGTACTATGAGCATACGTACGTTTGTACACGACTTATGAAAATAAGTTGCTTGCATTGCATCTCATCTGAAATGGAATTTCAAAACGCAAGGCACGACATCATGAAATAAATTCTGATCATATTTCAATCCTCAATGTTATTTGAATATGCGATTTCCACGACCGTTTCCCTATACTCTGAAACATTGGTCGATATCAATTTCTTTACCCTTAGTAAGTAGGTATAAAAGTATGTTTAGAAATGGACCATACTGCTGTTACCAAAATTAAAAATAGCCCGACGATAGTCAAACATGAGCAAATGGTAAAACAAATTCTGTTAATTACAGATGTTTCGTCTGTCATCGACTCGATCGAATGTTTATACACCACTATAAACTTATCACAAGCAAACAAAACTGTGGAACATTATCAACGTCCTACTGCCACCTGGATAAAGTCTAAAATAGCACACACACATTTCCTTCGATCGCATAGTAGAAGAAATTGAAGAGATAATACGTTAACACAATTAGAGGCGTTTGTGAGGCTTCCACGTGAAGTTCCATTTATTCGGTGTCCTGGACTGCTAGCAGCATCATGGCTCAAGGTAAGTCTATTTTTAATATCACCTACTGCACTAGAAACAGAGACAGAACTTTTCCATACAAATTGTTCATGACATTGAACCAAAAATACTTCACGAATTAATCTGCTTCTGTTTTAAGCCCGTGCCTTTGAGCGAAAAACATATGTGTGTATATTTTTATCTCTGACAATACATTTTATATTATCCGATTGTTCGTATGCGATGCGAAATATAATTAATACTAAAAATGTGCAAGTAGTTTTAGATAACATACGCACGCACTTCGTACATCATATTATAATTTATCATTCTATTTAGTAACTGGTAGCTAAATAAATAGGAGTACAAATTGTTTGAAAAATGGTCACAATGAGAACAATGACGACAGAAGACATTCAGTGTTTTCAATAGAAGCGGACTGAAAATATAACCCCTTTTCAATACTGATATATCTCTGTGACAGAGTTATAAGGCTACCCAAAAGTATATACTAATTAAGCTATTTCAATATCAGATAATCTATTTGGTAATCGTACTCTTTTATAGTTTTAATATGTACCTACGAGTACACTTTACTGACCTACCTTAGGAGCAAACTTAGGAAACGTAAAATTGAACACAAATAATATCTCACACTTCGGCCTCCTTCTCCTTTGGTATAATTCAGAATCGTGCGAGATAAATATTAAAATCACTACTTTATTTATTTTTTCTGACGTCTTGTGTCCATCCAAGCATTAAAAACCGAAACAAATTAATTCAATAAGTAAATTCGTTTTTACATACCAGTAACGCTAATGACAATACTTTGCGTACCTAATCGAAAAATATGGTAGCGCCTTTGTTTGGATTGTAAAAATGTTATGCTGCAACCAAAGTTTTCAAGATGAGGATCTTAAATACACAAGGAGTATAATAACGTAAGATTTCAATCCCTACTTCTCTAAACTAGTAAAGTTATGATGAGTAGCATTTGTTTTATTCCACCACAATTTTACTACGAAATAGAATACCTACTAGGCCGAGAAACATAGGCAATGAAGCTCTGCAGTTTGTTTGATATCAATCTCAGTTTAGTAAAAAATTCATTCGTTTCTAATGCTTTGTGCATTCGAGATAGTGCAAGTAGAACTACAGGGTATCAAATGCTATCTAGAGTATGAAGCAAAATCGTATTGCAAACATCGTAATCGGAACACTGTGCTGTTGTGCTTGTGACTGATAATTGTAATCTCCTAAACGCGAGTAGGTCAAGGTCTGGCTGCTATCTTTCTATAATATTATTGGATTAAACTCTTATAGGCTAGCTAGGGCTTGATTCCTGTAGCCTCTTTCTAATTTATCCCTCTCACTCCACTCTTTGCTATCATCCTAAATTCCAAAGATGAGATTAACCAACAATTTACAATCTACCCCTTATAAAAACAATAGATTAGAGAGGCGACCTTCAGCATTGGACCATTTACTGAAATTTCCTCGTATTTATTTATTTTTAAGCTGCATAATTATTTGGTATAACATTATAAGGCGCTCTTTAGTCAGTAAATTAGACATTCATAATATCTTGTTGAATCTTCAATCACGAACTCCTAAGCGTTTGCTGCAGAACTGTAGCTCGGTATAGGTATAATGTAGAATTCTCCAAAGGCATTTTCTACTTCCACTGCACCTTGTTAGAAATGGATTTACGGCATATCCCCTCTCGTGCACTAAAACCCATGTACTTTCGATTTGCATATCCCGGCGTGTGATATTATCTGGGGTACCTATTTATGAATCTAAGTAAGATTATGGTATGTAAGACAGTAGGTCACCGATTGTTCATAAAGTTAAATATTTTGTCTTCCGCATTATAATAAATACGCAACCTTAGATATTACTTACTTACACACTTCTATAAACAGAGTAATATTAAAAATCATTTCTTCCACTATGAATATTGTGCTCAGTTAATGTGTGATTGCTCGTTGACACTGTCAATCAAAAGTTTATTAATCAAAGGTCGATCCACACCCATAAAATTATTATCCCTTTCCGATAGGAATATTAATTTTATGATCACACCATTGAACCAATTACTTTTAAAGCGGTTTCCCACGGGCAGTTCAGTTTTGCGGTATCAATGCATAACGGGATCCCGCAAAAAACGTCGGTGTGTTCACACGGCAGCTATTGCAGGTACGGTTGCCCGTCAACATCCTTTCAACAGCCTATTTAGCTTGCACTTACCGATAAAGCGGAGCGGTCCATATTCCTATCTTAAACATCATCATTGGCGGCGAAATTTATCTTTATATTCTCATGACATTTTAACCTTTAGTGCGAAAAAATAGGGTGATAACACAATTTTCTTTTTAATAAAAATACTAGATAGATCGATTTTTTTTCCTCCGTAACCACATATACACAAAATGTCATGAAAATCGTTGAAGCCGTTTCCGAGATCCAGATTATATACAAGAATTGCTAGTTTAAACTATACAATAGAAAGTGGTAAAAAGTCTAAGGTGAAAATCATACAAGAATATTGCTATTGCAAGAGAAAAGTACTCATATTTTCTACTCATTAGAAAAAACTGTTTTAGTATAGATTTAGGTACCATCAGTAATAAAGCAACCGGAAGTAAAATAGATTATCCGCTAAAAGTGTCTCTCTATATCCATTTGAGTAACCGCATATGGTTTTGCCACGTAAGTGTTTTAATTAATGCGATATTTAACGGATGCGACCACATTAATTAGTCAAAAATATTATAATGTAAACTCAAAGTTCTCATAGAGTAATCACCACCTTAATTTAATTCTATTAAGCATCAAATATCTAGTTTATTTTTGTTTTTATAGTGTTTTGTCACCATACAAACTTAATAATATAAATTGCACTTGTAAAAAGACAACTGTGAACCTGTGACAGACGAGGAATTGAACCCCGTGTCTTACGCAATCCGGGCGTATGCCTATACCACTCGGCCACCGTCACATTAACAGGCCTGTTGATGTCACGCAGCCTACGCGTTAAGAAGCGCTTGCAAAATTCAACAGGCCTGTTAATGTGACGGTGGCCGAGTGGTATAGGCATACGCCCGGATTGCGTAAGACACGGGGTTCAATTCCTCGTCTGTCACAGGTTCACAGTTGTCTTTTTACAAGTGCAATTTATATCATCAAATATCTGTTAATAAAATAATATAATACTTTTAATCTGTTCTCATGGTTTTGTCTCCAATTCCTGTTTTCATTTTACTTTACACTCCATTTGACCTGCGATAACAACTCAAACACACAGCCCAATATTTAATCTACGATATGAACCTCATTCATTATCATTTTCCGTATTAGAAGAAATTGTTCTTGACCTAAATCCGCCAGGCTTCCTGCCAACAAGATTACCATACTCGCTCGATACTATGTTATACTTTTAAACAGGACTTAGAGAGTACCTAAGTAATAACTTGTCTGACAACAAAGCGACGTAAAAAAATCTCGAAAGTTACGTAAACCACCGGTTTGGGCGGGCTACGGTCAAGAACCTGGTTGATGTTGGTGCATGTTCATACTTAGAATATTTTTAAACTCTAATATAATGAACAATACAGTATTGTGCCTTTTTGTCATAGGAGTGTCGTCAGAATCACGCAACGTTGTACATACTAGCATTATTTCTAATTTGTGCTCAGAAATCCATATCTTGTCAGTCGAAAAATAAATGACAATAGTTGTTTTAGACTATTTCTTGTCTTCGACAGGACCGGTTTCTCGGTCGCAATTTTTTTTATTCATCATCCAAATATCAAAGAGGAGCTCTCATTGATTTCACTAAGTTAATATTGTTACAGTGTGGTGGTATCTTTTTGTGTACATTGTTATACACACAAACTGAAGTTGGTTTTACTCCTCCATTATAAAACGTTTGGTGTCGTTTGTTATACGTAAGTGGATGTGTTCTGGCGTACGGATGCGCCAGCTTCGAAATCTATCACATCATTAGAGGTTTTCTGTGTTTCGAACAATATGGTGTTAACAACACGGTGTTTCGTGTTGCTTTCGATTGTGTTTGGTGAGTTTTTCTTACTTTTTCCTATCAAAACAAGCAATAATTTTTCTTTACGTGAAATTGTATTTTTAAGTCGAGTACGAGACTACGAGTTACTGCAACAGCTTTTTTAATTTTACTGGTTTATTTTCAACAGTTAGTCTACTAGTCTGGACTTGATAGAAACTGTTTAGAGTAGAGAATTTTTTTTTTGCTTATCAAGAAAACTCTCGGCATGGAATAAATAAGTAAAGCCTAAACAAAAATAGGCATTTCTTATTATGTGTAACATTATAATGTTCATAGTGTATGTGTATACAATATAAGTGTGTTTATATTCCACAAAATTGTAAGGATGATGAGACACGCATAAAAGAGCTTTTTAAAGGTTTCCCTATAGCTATATTCTGTTGACTGATAATAATTATTCTCCTTTTCGGAATCGGTGATTTCGTTGTCACATATGAATAAATATCAGGTTTTCTTTTTCAATTAATTTGCTATTTGCGTGAAACTTATACTCGACAATAAAAATATTTTGGGTTTCTGAAACACTTTTCAAGTATGTACCAAAATGACATTATTAATTTATACCATTGTTTTTACATCCGTTCCTTGATGCCATGCGTAGACGCCTGCTAATCGATATAATAAAGAATCCATTATGTATAATTAACCCAGTTCGATTCGTATAAATTAAAAAACGACACATTTTTAAAACGCTAGACCGGAATTATTTGAGGTGGTTAAAAGTATTTGACGATAAGGAAATACATAAACGCCACTTTAACTAAAGTCTTCCTTATATCGCAGTCAAATCGAATTCTCTAAGGCTCAGTTGTTCCATCTCACTTAACTATGTACTATTATATATTCTGTGCTATAACGAAAATCAAAGAAACTGTAAAAGTACAAGTACGAAAGAACAAGACTTAAGCTGAGTTGATTGAGGTAGATTGTGCAAAAACCTTATACATAGGTTCTCCTAAAGATTATCTGTGCCTAAAGTTATGGTCGAGTGTCACTTACGTAAATGCGATTTCTTGAACTCACTCGATAGGTAAACATTCGAGATTAACAAATCATCAAACTTTTTTAACCGTACCCGTAATAAAACTCCTGTTTTAGTCAGTGGTTTTACTATATTGAAAATTTCGGACAGTTTCAGATAGTTCTTTGTCAAGGTGACTAAGCTAATTTTCTCAATACACATAATATGTCTTCTTATTGTAGGGCGGTTTTCAAAGAAAAAATATTTTTAGATGACGGAAGCTTCTTATATTTCTGTAGTCTTTGCAATTGAAGTACTTGATATATTTTTTATTTGCATGATTTGCATGTATTAACATACTGAAATTATTGGTAGACATAACTCCAATATAGTACCTGCCATCTACGAAGGCGCGCGCCGCCTTTCGTCCTAATCCTTTATAGTACATTTTGTGTAAAATTTTGGCTATATTTGATGATATTACAATGAATAAAACTATTAAATATTTATTATTTCATATATTTATATATGCCACACACCCCGTACCCCGAGCTTTCCTCAATCAAAAATGAAAAAGAATTGGCTAAATTGGTCCAGGCGTTGTTGAGTTATGCTTTTACCAACAAATTTTACTAGATAGATAGATTACTAAAACTAACAAATAAGGGGTCATGTACTCATGTGGCATGTGTTGTTCCATAATAACTTCGAATAGAAAAGCCAATATGAACCGATAAATTATTTTGTAAGCTGAATTGGCAAGGAGTCTACAGTTTGGTTCCCACCGTGTACTCGTAGCTGAATAAAGATCTTATTTCATCATTTTAATTCAAAGTCGTCATACCACTTTTTGCAAACAAGAATTGGACGACACCAAAGTCAAAATCAGTGACCCCAACCAAGGTCAGTGGGACTACTCATATAATAGACACAAAATTATTTGATGATTACGCATTTGATGTGGTTTTTCTAAAGTTTCAGAGATCCGCTGTGAAGTTACAAGCCGTAACATATACGAATAACATCGAAAGCGTTTGATGGTAGAAATGACCAGTAACGATACATATTTTACGATTTGATGACCCGTATGTGATATATTTCGTTTTAGAGTGCTGCCCAACAGACTACCTAGACGGTTGTTTGTGGGTAAGTAAAAAAATATAAGGATAACTATCGCGGGTAAGAAGGGTAAACAAACAATTTAGTTATCTATGGACCAATTTCAAAAGGAAACTTGATACAAAGTTATTTTCGTGCAAACGTTAATTGAAAAAAAATATTTGATGATGATGATGATGTTGATTTAATTAATAGGTGATTTATTTTATGTATGTGTTGTCGTGAAGCGACAAATGTGAAGGAAGAAGATTAAAAAAAGAGGTACAAGAGGGGAACAGAATTTATATAAAAATAAAAATAATATTTACAATACCGCTTAGTGAAAAAAAAAGGTGATGAGTGAATGTATGTATGTAAGAAGAGTGCAGTGGGCGTGAGTAAGTGTCTTCAGATCTTCAATAAAGATTGTCCTGGAGGCAGCAGAGGGCGGAGTCGGAGTGCAGGGTCGACACAGCAGAGGTAACAGCGACGCCGATGTGCAGCAGTGTCAGGCGCCGTGAAGTAGTAGCTCTCAGCAGTGAAGTAGTAGCTCTCAGCAGTGAAGTAGTAGCTCTCAGCAGTGATGAGGGTATCGGGAACTATGTAGAAAATGTTATGATCAGTTGGAGTGCCAGAAGTACTTGGTCTCGGGTCCTCTTCCGAGAAGGAGACAGGTCCCTCCCCTAGAGCGAGGAGGTGTTACTACAGTCTCAATATGGACTCGGATCCTCCTCCGAGAAGGAGACAGGTCCCTCCCCTAGAGCGAGGAGGTGTTACTGCAGTCTCAATATGGACTCGGATCCTCCTCCGAGAAGGAGACAGGTCCCTCCCCTAGAGCGAGGAGGTGTTACTGCAGTCTCAATATGGACTCGGATCCTCCTCCGGAAATGTGTCCGGTCCCTCCCCTAGCGCGAGGAGGCGTTTCAGTAGTCACCGGCGGTTCTTCAAGACTTCTTGAGGAAAATGTAGAGTGTTGAAACTTGAGGTATAATTGTTGAACTATTAGAACTGTTCGAGATTAGAACTCGGAATCGAATGCTATGAATGAAAAAAGTACAGGCTTATATAGGGGCCTGGGCCGTTCAAATTTAGAACGAGGTAGGTTCGAGAATAGAACATGAATACTGATGGTTTAAAGAGGATTAAACCCGAAAAAGTAATAAACTTTGATAGAAGTTGTCAGATTTTGAAAGATATCATATTGTCATAACAACCATGTCAATAAAGATAAAAAAACTGTCAAAAATCAAGCAATTTATTTAATTAATAAGGAAAACGAATCATCACCCAATGCAAATTAAAGGAAAATTGCAAACAAAGGTAAAACACAGCTATTTTTACAGTATTATGTACAGAAAAGTAGAATAACAGAGCTTTGAAAGTTTGACATTTTTAGATTCACAATAAATATTGTTCAAAAAGGATTAGAAAACAACAATGAACCAAAAATACAGTGTAATAGTATAAGAAGAGTAGAAAGGCAGGTAATGCCTATAGTTTAATGTCTACAGTACGACTTTTTAGGGAGAAAATACGAACTGTGTTATGGTAGATAGAATCTATGATTAACTCTATGTTCGTGTTTACAGCAAACAGACTCAAATAAAGAGTAAGAATTCAGTAAGAACCCGCAATCTTTGGATGGGAAAAGGAAATGAAAGCATGGAAAAACAAAGATAATGTGATGAAAATGTAAATATGGGTCCGATGAATATTAAATATATTAAGGTACTCAATTTATTATACGTAATAAATGTACATCGGTTCAGTGTATAGAAGAAAAAAAATAAAAATAATTTACTATACTCATTAATTTATCAAACTGAAACTCAAACCGAACACAAATTTTTATATAGTAAAAATATTGAAATTTTAAGTCAACTCCGTCAAAATATACAACCGGTGTTGTCTCATTTGTTCGAATAAAAACCTTATAAGACAATTCTCGTTGCGTAGAACATGTAAGGGTGATTAAATGCTACATAGCAGATACGGGACCTTTTATGAACGAGTCCGACTAGCACTTCACCGGTTTTTTTCATAGTTACATCCACAGAAAGAAGTAGGTAAATTCAAAACACTAAAGATTACTGTTTGTAATTAAGTTTTATTGTTTTTCTCGAACAGCGCCAATGATATTATACACTTATGAGACAGCGCATAACATTTTTAAACGGAACTAGTAAACATAACATTGAATCTGATTTTTATATTTTTTCCATACAAAAAACCTTTTATCAGCTACAAACATAGGTACTATAACAAGCAAAGGTAACAAGTTTTCTACTTAGTTCTATAAAGTAAGCAAAAAGTATAGAATGTGAAAGTGTGATACATTTTCCTTTTCTTTAATACATTTACCCATTCAGTAAAATTCTGGACAAGAGTTTCAAAATCATATTATATTTCCAAAAAAAGAAAACATTTGGTTTGTTATTTCGAAAAAAATATTTACGAACCATCATTCATGTAGTAGCGTTTGTGAATCCGATTTGATCAGATATATCTGGATTTAAAGTAAAGATTTGTTTGCCCAAACTACACGTTTTACAATAACAACGTACAAAACTGGTGTAATGTGCTGCACAAGCTTTTTTATGGCCATATTAGGGGCTGAAGAATCCTGCATGGTAATAATTCAGAATATCTATCCATCCGTTACCGATTTAGTTACACCCTTGGGTTACACCACCCACACTAACATGACTTTTATATATCATATATTTATATAAATACGATAAGAGCATTTATTTATGAAAAACTTAAAGAAGAAGAAAATAAAATAAAAATACACGTCACCCCAGCTAGACGGATTAGAAATTATTCACCAAAATACGTCATTGCTAGATTTCCATTGATTTCATTCATCTTTGTCTAATTGTAGTTAATTGTAGGTATACCCGATACTCATTTGAAGGCAACAGTCTTATTATGGACCTAGTTACTCCGTGGTGTGGATTAATAGTACTTTACATACAATGGGAATTATGTGACGCGTCTTGCCTTGGTGCTTAATGATTCTAATAGCATGACTGTCCGAACCCAACCCACCTCTCAGTTCAGGAAAATAATCTTAATCTAGATCAGGATGCTGTTAGGCAGCGAAAATATACTTTAAACGTTCATTGCGTGCAATTTGCAGTCCCGTTTGCCATATTTTACACTTAGTAAAAAAATATATATTCATTTTGGTAACAACTAATTACGATCAAATAATACGAGTAACTAAGATTTTTACAGTTATGTTGCGGTATAAAACACACACACAAGGGGTGCTTCCCTTAGATGGATATTACACAGATAACTTATGTTTAATTAATACAATACATCTCTTACAGCGTATGTACCTAAAATAGGGCAACTTGTTTGTGCTTTCCACTGAATTAATGTACTCATGTTAACTACAGATGCTCATGGGTCTGACATGTGTCAAAATACCTTTATTATAGCCACCAAGGGTGGTGGTGCGTTGTCACTGTGATCAGTGAACGCATTTTGTTTACAGAATTAAGGTGATCGTTGTTTTACATTATAAATAAATATTTTACAACATGACATAAATAGGACATAGCTACGTACATTTAATGAAAGAGGTAAATAATCAATAAAACTAATTTGCAGTACCAACGTATAGTTTTATTTACTGCACCTGATAAAAGACGTATCAACGCAGAAAATCCAATGAGAGCTACTGGAAACGTCATAAGATACGAGTACACATCCACAGCCAAACGACGTCTGTTAATTGCCGTGCCTTCGATGTTAGGACTGTATAAGTAAAATAGCTGGAATAAATATTATAGGTATTAGTTTATTATTATTTTTATGTATTTGACACTGTCGCTATCAATACAATCAGTCAATCAAAAAACAAAACAAAAGCATTAGATTCAAAAAACTATCAAAAAACATCGAAAGTATAAAAATATTTACAAAACAGGTGCGTTGAGCACATGCGCCCCTTTTCAAAACAAGGGGACCACCTTCTTTAATGGTCTGCGTAAAACGCCCGCCTGTGTGTTTATATCAACTACCCGGGTCACACCGTCCCTGCCAGGGTATAAGTTTAACACCCGACCTTTAGGCCAAGATCCTCGTGGCAAATTCCCGTCTACAATAACTACAACGTCTCCGACTGCGACTTTTGGAATTTGTCCTTGGGTTCTTCGCGGAGAAAGTGTAGGCAGGTACTCAGACACCCATCTCTTCCAAAAATGGTCGACCATGCGTACTGCTCTCTTCCAAGCGGTTCTACTAACTTCATCACTGTCATCCAGGTTGGCTGGAATTGGCCGTCCGGAAGAGCATCCTAATATGAAGTGATTAGGGGTTAGTCCTTCAGGGTATTGGGGGTCGCTAGCGATATGAGTGAGAGGGCGTGAGTTGATAAGCGCCTCAGCTTCACAAAGAAGAGTGGCAAAAATCTCATCAGTGGGTCTTCTGGTGGTAGCTTCTAAAGTCACTTTTAGGGATGTTTTGACAGATCTCACTAGTCGTTCCCAAGACCCTCCCATAAAAGGAGCTGATGGTGGGATAAACTTCCATCTGATCATTTCTTGTGCAGAGAAGTTGGAAACTGCTTGTTGGTATAAACTTTTCAACTCCCTGTTAGCTCCGACGAAGGCAGTGCCGTTATCAGAATGTATTTCGGAGGGTGTCCCACGACGGGCTATAAATCTTCGTAAAGCCATTATTTTATTATAATTATAAAGCCATTAGATAGCGGCATCCGACGAAAGGGAGTGGACAACCTCTAAGTGTATGGCACGAATTGTCAAGCAAGTAAATAATGCCACATAACGTTTTTCAGTCCTTCTCCCGATAACAACTGTAGTAGGCCCGAAATAATCAAGGCCTACGAATGAAAAAGGTCTATGGTGGTGCGCCAGTCTTGCTTCTGGGAGATTCCCCATGACAGGTTGAAACGTCGTGCTGCGACGAACTTTGCAGAACTGACAGTTGTGAGCAACCGATCTTATGGTATTTCTGAGGCCCACTATCCAGTACGACTGTCTGAGTTCATTAACTACCGTCTCTGTATTAGCATGGGCCGCCTTTTTGTGGTAATGGTTCACAAGAAGTCTTACAGATGGGTGTTTTCCAAAGAGTAGAATAGGGCATTTCACATCTTCATGAACGTCGTTGACAGCAGTGATTCGAGATGAAAGACGTAATACATTGTCCTTATCTAATACAGGGGGTAATTTAGAAAGTTTACTCCGGTGTGACACAGGTAAATTATTTTTCACGCAACGTATTTCGTCAGAAAATGAATCAAGTTGGCTTTTACGTAAAATGTGAATAGTTGCCAAACGTAAATCATCTGAGGTTAGCGTATTAGGCAGACACTCTTGAAAATGTTGGCTAGCGTTTGAGGTTGGCGGGGTATGAAATGTGAGGATTTTATTATGTGACCTGTTAACTAGATTTACGTGAATATTTTGTCTTTTTAAAGCTTGAATTCTAAGCATAGATAAATAACGATGAGCGTAAGCCGTAGTTCTAACCAAACGCAACCATGAACTAAAACGCTTTGCGTCCGCAGAGAGTGGTATGTCAAAGTCTACGTTTTCTGCGTCATTGATAAAATGAGTGTGATCTAAAGGAATTTCAGGTGAAATAATAGTTGGTTCTTTAGGCCAGTTTGAAGTTAACAAAAAATCAGGACCCGTGATCCACCGTGATTCGGAGGTCATGGGGCCACGACTTAGGCGAGTGGCATCATCAGCAACGTTGAGACCGCTAGGTACCCACCGCCACTCAGACACTTCTGTAAGTTCTATTATTTCACCCACTCTATGAGCTATAAATGTGTTATAAGAACGTGCGTCATTTCGAAGCCAACCTAAAACGTTCATAGAATCGCACCAAAAAATGCGTTTTATAGGCTTTACTCTAACTGCATCTACGATGGATGTAGCTAACCGGGCTGCTATTAGTGCGGCTTGTAATTCTAGTCTAGGTATACTAGATGGTTTTAAAGGAGTAACACGTGATTTGCTACATATTAATGCGAGCTGTACGTCTCCACTAAAGTAAATAAAACGCCAATAAGCCACAGCTGAGAATGCTTGTGCACTGGCGTCCGCGAAGACGTGCAGTTCTACTTGCAACGGGTCTGTACCTACTTTGCAAGTTATAACAGCGCGGAATTTTTAATTTAGAAGTAACAACTAAATCTTGAAACCATTCGTTCCACGATGAAGTTTCTGAAAAAGGAAGTTCTTTGTCCCAATCTAAGTTCAACCGCCAAACATTTTGAAATAAGATGCGTCCGCGAATTACAATTGGGTCTAGAATGCCTAAAGGGTCAAACACTCTCATAATAAAAGAAAGTATAATGCGCTTAGTGAGTGGATTAGGCAAACCGTCTTGACCATCCCTAACAGGAGTATTAAAACCTACCTGATCTACAGAAGGATGCCAATACAGACCCAGAGCTCGAATGCAAGAGCTCGATGAAGAAAAATTTGCGATATTAATGTCCGATGGCATTGATTCCGATAGGAGGTGTTTTGGAATAAGACTGAGAGCAGATGGATCATTCGAAACCCACCCGCGCATCTCTAGACCAGCACGAGCATGAACATGAACAATGTCGGCAGCCAACCGGGCGGCCTGATTGCTCGAGCTTACGGACCCTATATAGTCATCCATATAGGTATCTTGAATAATTGCTTGTGTTGCTTCAGGAAATTGTTCTTGAACCTCTAAGGCATTCTTATTTTTCATAAAAAGCGCTGTAAAGGGACTAGACACGGCGCCAAAGATCATAGAAGACATTCTGTAAACTCCTATAGGTTCACTAGGGCTGTCTCGCCATAAAAATCTTTGGGCATCTCTATCTTTTTCGATAATTTTAAACCTTGGAAACATTTCCTTTATATCAGCGGTCATCGCTATCTGGACACTGTTATGCAAAATGGTGTCAAGTGACCTAAAATCAGGTATGGAGTTATTGGTACCACTGGATTCGCAAAAATGTCCTCTAACTGGTCGCCCAAAGGTCGAACTTCGGAAAAAATTATATTAAAAGTTATCTCACAAAATAACGTATTGCGAAACAACCCATTGAGTATACTGATATATGCAAAAAGGTTTCATGTGTTCTTAATACCGTTTAGCGATTTATTATTGCTGAATTTATTTTAACAAAAAGGTTTCAAGTCCATGTTTATTAATGGAAATACTAAAATTATTGTGTTTTTTGAATTGTTGATATGTCAGGTTTAAACAGCTGTCGTTTTTTCTTGCACAGATCTTTAAATAATGACTAAATAGACCTTAGTTTAAGATTTTTGACCAATGAATAGGACGACAAGTCATCCTAGTCATAATTCCTTTAAAAAGATTATTCAACCTACTAACTCCTAAAAATCTGTTTGACTTAAGTTTGACTTACTTTAAACAAAATCATCTATGTATTCCAAAATCCTTATAATAGAAGAGAATTTCTTTTTGAATTAACTTTTTAAAAAATACAGATTTTTCTAATGATTTTACGAAGGCATCTTATTATTTTTGAATAAAATAATAGTGACCTATGGATGTCAGAGTCTTAAGATTAATATTTGTATTTTTAATAATCAAATCTGGCAAAAAGAAGCAATTTACTGCGGTTTTGGAAGTACATAGTACATACAAATTAAAAACAGAATACATTTTTGAATATAGGTCTTGATTGATCAAACTATCACCTGAAGTTGTATTTTATACTGATTTCGCCATGGGCAGACTGTTCATTGATAATCAAGTATTACAAAATGCATAGAAATACGCAGATTAAATTACGAATAGCAAAAATCCAGAAAAAGTGTGTGGATTTACTAGAACGTTAGAATTATTGAAAGTAACGCTTTTTATAAACTTCTACCAAATAAAACAAATGAAATTTATATGAAGAAATCATAAAAATATAGTAAACTGTGTCGTTGAAACTGTTTGACTATAAAACTAATACTAATAGGATTCTTAAAAGAGTTTTGCAAAAGGGATTTAAAGTACTTTAAAACCTTTTAGCAAATTATTTGCAACGATATCTTATTAAAGCAAAAAGGTTTTAAGTGTTTTAATTGCATTTATCTACTTGTATAATTATAATTCACATAAATGAACATCAAATACATAAAATATACATCTCATTCTGTAGTTATGCCAATTTCCAGGCATGTAAACCGTGTAAATACGAAGTTACAGCAATTTTTAAAAGTGACGACCTTGAAAATCTTTAAACGCGTTTATCTCGAAATGACCAATATGTCACTTGACACCCTTTTGCATAACACTGTCCATCTTACCTTCTCTAAATCGAAGTAAAATATCAAAAAGAGACTGCAAAAGATCAGGACCTGTTAATAATAATGAATTTAGACTAACTCCTTTAGATTTTGCGGCTGCATCGTGAACGACACGGAGCTTTGCCGGTTTGTTTGGATTTACTACGCCAAAATGTGGTAAATACCAACATATAGAATCGGAAGGATAAGGTTGACATTTTTCAGCATAATCTTTTGTAATCATGTCATGTACATTTATTTTGTAAC
Organism: Pyrausta aurata; assembly: GCA_963584085.1. Lineage (NCBI taxonomy): Eukaryota > Metazoa > Arthropoda > Insecta > Lepidoptera > Crambidae > Pyrausta > Pyrausta aurata. Next base: position 10,057,629 of record OY757251.1, read on the forward strand.
GTTCGGCATAAGCCGGGTCGCTAATCATTTTCTTTTCAAGATTTAAAAAACGAGACAAAGCTAAAGGATAACTATTAGGTATAATCGGGCTGTCAGATTTCCAGAGCAAACCTACTTCAAAACGGCCGCAAGGTAAACGGCTCGCGGTACGTTCTAATATCTGAATTGCGCGTTCATTTTCCGCACTACGTGGTTCTTTCTTGGAAATGCCGATAGCATCTAACCTATAGTGTTCCTTTATTAAGGTTTCTAAAGAGGAATTATTACAAGTCTCAGTAGAGTCATCAAAAGAGACGTGATTGACGAATGTAACTGGTTTTGTTCTACTACAACTAAAACCAAATAATACCCAACCTAACGCTGTTTTGATAGCAACTGGTTGCGACCTAGTACCTCTTCGTACAGCTTGCGGTAATGTTAAATGCCAGTTGTCAATGCCTATGACGAGCTTTGGTTGAATATTATCGTAGCAAAGATAAGAAGTCAAATCCGAAAGGTAAGGTATATTATTAATATTTTGAGAAAGAATTGTTTGTTTAACCAATTTTAAAGATTTAATTGAACGTGCCTGAGAAATTTTGTATGTTTTATCAGAGTGCAAGCCCCTAATATCAAAGTCTACATATTCAATTTGTGTGTTCTTTGATAGGCCACCTACACACTTCAGTTGGGTAGAAGCAACAGGCCCCCGCGCGCCTATTTGCACTGCGAGGTCTGAATCTATAAAGGTAGCTGTAGCTCCATCATCCAGTAAGGCGTGGGTTGTAATGCTTCCACTAGGACCCGAAATTACGACAGGAATAATCTTGAGAAGGGGTTTAAAATTTAAAGAAGACTCCTTACTGGTCGACGAAGTCGAGCTATTAGCATGAGCTATAAATTCTGAAACTGTTTGTGTACTAGTAGAAGGTTCGTGAGTAACATCAACTGCCTGTGAATGTGTAGAGGATGAAGATTCATTTTGCTCATCCTCATCTTCATTTTCCACTACGTATGCGACGTGTAAAAGTTTATGGTGCGTATAGTTACATTTTGGGTTGTTGCAAATTTCTTTTGAAGAATTACAATTTTTATAAGTGTGCGCACCTTTTTTAAGACACTTATGACACATTTTTTTATTTTTAATAAACTGCCACCTGTCATTGACAGACAGTGACTTAAACTTGTCACAATGACTTAAATCGTGTTTATTATTACAAAAACAGCAAGAAATTTTGTCAATATTTAATGAATTATTAGTAATTTCATGAGTTTTAGCGGTATGATGCTGTGGATGGCCTGTTATCAAGATGTGGTTGTCTTGTTCAGTGTATTTTTGTTCACTTTTCTTCGCAACAGCGAGTGAATCCGTGAGACCAAATTTTAGCTGAAGGTCCACTTCACGAATCAGAAAACGGGCTAAAAGCTCAAGCTTAGTAAACTCACTATTGCAAGAAAAGTGAATGCTCGCGTAGTCTGCCCACCGAGTTTGTAGTAAGGGTGTTAATTTACTGAGCAAAGATTGATATACCTCTGGCGAGTCTAGGTAAGGCTTTTGATCCAAGAGTTTGATCACCTCGATAGAATTGCGTACTCGGCAAGCAAAAACGTTTATATCACATCCATCAGTAATTTTAGGTAGTGCACGGATCGCCGCAACTTCTTGAAGTACGATTAGTTCAGGTCTACCAAACCTCATTTCCAAAGCTTCTATAACATCAACAGGATCACGTGCTGACACTAATAGAACGGCCACCGCTTCATAGGCTGCTCCTTTCAAAGCCATGGTGATACGTGCCAAATTGTCTGAAAATGAATATAAATGCTTTGAATCATCATACATACGTTTAAATTTTAACCACTCTAAAGGTTTTCCGTCAAAAATAGGCAGCCTTCCATCGCCTACTTTCGGTAGTGGTTGGTTTTGTTTGGCTATCGCTACAATAGCTTGCGCCAAGTTTCCTATTTCTGTGGAAAGAGGAGTATTTTTAACAGATTCAATATGCCCTATTTCACCTAGATTGCAATCACGTTGAGTTTTATTAAGCACCTTTTGGGGTACCTTCACAGAGCACTGTATATTAGCAGGCGACCTGCTGACGGGAAATTCCTTATTGTTAGTGTTCTGCGATTTTTTAACAATATCAGTGGGGGGCATAGCTGAATCTACATATTTATCAAGCCACCTTTGTACTTCTCTATTAATACTGCGATTAGAACGTCTGGACGACCGGCGCGAGCCACCTTCCTCTTCTAAAATTGCTATTTCCATCTGTTTACGGAGCTCCAGGGCAGCGCGCTCTCGTTCGAAAACTTGTCGCTCACGTTCGCGATCACGGCTTTCACGCTCACGTTCACGCTCCAACTCTTCTCTTTCCCTAATGGCAAGTATTTGGGCATGCTCGGCTTCAATGGCCAATCTTCGAGTTCTTGTCGAGTTTGTGGCAGATGTACCTGAAACAGAGCTACCTGATCTGTTGCTGGGAACACCAGCGCGTATAATCGTGGGTGCGGAGGTGCTAGGCATTTCCTGTGCCTGCGCCATACCCGTCGACTTTTTTGTAGCACTTCGCAAAAACATTTTAGGGCCGAGGACCACTATGTTAATTGCCGTGCCTTCGATGTTAGGACTGTATAAGTAAAATAGCTGGAATAAATATTATAGGTATTAGTTTATTATTATTTTTATGTATTTGACACTGTCGCTATCAATACAATCAGTCAATCAAAAAACAAAACAAAAGCATTAGATTCAAAAAACTATCAAAAAACATCGAAAGTATAAAAATATTTACAAAACAGGTGCGTTGAGCACAACGTCCACTGCTGAATTTTATAATAATGAACATAGGCTTCCCCCCACGGATTTTTTACAGCAGTCGGTTGCTAGCGGTCTGCATCCAATGTGATGATGCGAACCTTTCGTCTGTCCATCTTGTCGCAGGACGTCCTACGCTGCGCCTTTGGTCGAAGGATCTCCAATCTTATCCTTATCTGCCGCAACGGCAATCAGGTTTTCTTGCTATGTGCCCTACCATTAAGCTTTCTGATTCGCAGATGATTGTGTAAAGTTAATTTAATGGCCGAGTAAAGTGAAACATTCCATTTAACGTTGTACGGACATACTCTGACCAACTGGTAATGCCAAAACCTCAGAGTTACTAAAACCATAATAGTTGGGGAGAGCTTTTGTTCTGTAATGGTTATTCATTATCCATTCTTAATTAAATTACCAGAGCGTTTGCGCGTTTATGAGTCAAACCAAATGTACGCATGTCCTCTTTGTGGTATTAAGGAGAGGTTAAAGTTAATTATTTACTTAATATTGTTTTGGAGTGTTTGTGTAATAATTAATTATTTTCTGTAAGTAAATCTTATTATACCACAGTGGACAAAATAAGATGTAATAAACTTGAGTTGGATTATTCATTTACGCTAAATAAAAACACGAATATCAAGCTATTTCGTCAAATATTTAGCTGTACAGATAAACGGACGCTTAGTTTCTAAGACAAAACTAATGTAGATATATTAATAAACCTATTTCAAAACTTAGAAACGTCGACTAACACCGTCACAGCTTTCAGTTTAAGTTGGGTACTGACCAACGTTACGAGGTGTAATGTAACATTTTACACAGGCCACAGCGAGCATTCGAGCAGTTAGTACGTCGTGTTACGAAGAAACCAGCGAACAACGAGCCGCTCGTTGCTCGTTGGTTTTTGGCTGAATGCTTTGACTGTTACGCGGTTTTGTACAAAGTTTTGACGAGCATGTTACGCCGATTTTAGAACACAGCGTAACATGCGCGATGCGAATGTTACATTACACTTCGTAATGTTGGTCAGTACCCTCCTTTATGAATCACTTTCGATATTCATTCAATAGTTTGAAAATGGAACGTTCAGTCGAATTGTAAAAATGAACAGCTTGAATAAAAAAAGAAAATTTACCTTGCTGGGCAAATCGATCCACCTTAACTCAGTAAGCCAGCGCTTTGTTCGCAAGCTTATAAATCTTTAGTGTCCAAGCGTCTGTTTATGTATTGGGGACAGTGTAGTGCGATCACAGATTTGCATCAAACTGCATATTGTCCGATCCACTCTAATCTCTTTGAATACTCAATACATCGCGCAAAAGTAAAGTAAATAAGGGCACAACATCACTCATACATAAAGCCCTAACGTAGCTAAATCACGTGTTTTGTGTTTGAAGTTTTTTTATTTGTGTATTATTTTCTTTTTTATTTTTTTGCCATAGCTGATGGTTCGATAGATTACAGTTACTATTGATAAATAATATAAAATATATATTTTTCTCTTCGGCAATTAGACTGGACGTCAATAAGTATATGGTATCGAAAGTTGAATGAACTAAACGAGGAAATATTGCACAGAAGGATATTATATAACATTTTGAAGGTCACGTTCACTTATTTATTTTGAAATTCCTATCTATCAGACAGCCGCTCATGCACATTTGATCAGACTAACTCAAACCTTGGCCAATGACGATCACGTTGGAGAACGTCTCCTCGGCGTTAATTCACCTCTATGCACTAAACTTCAGGCACCATCTCATGTTAGCGTTCTTGCACTTATCGCACCCTCTACCATAGAGAAAACCCTCTACTATAAAAACCGTATTCGACTAACGCATTATTCGAGCATTTAAGTTTTTTTGCGCTACCCACGCATATTACTGCATCTGTCGTTTGCTGTCGGTTTCTGCGTGTCATATCGCATAATGTAGCTTGACATAGCAATACATACAATGATATAGCAAAATAAATATGCTTTAGACTGTAATTGATCCTGAAACCAAATCTAGTCCGTAACCAAACTGTCACCGTTCAATCGCTTAGGATTTTGTGTATAATAGGTAGGCTCATGCGCGGTTGCAGGTAAAAGGAACATGATCCCCACCGCGCCCGCGCGCGGGCGGGAAATAAATTAGTGTATGCGCCGCGATTAGATCGTGGAGGTTTACAAAAAAATGCATATTATTATTTTACAGCTAATAACTTGATTTGCACCTATACTTTAATTATATTTTGACAAAAAAAAATTTTTTTGGCCACCTCCCATAGATATAACTAACGTGGGGATGTTTTTTTCTCTGGCCAAATCTATTGTGTGGAGTATTGTTAAATAGGTCATAAAAATGATTATGAGGTTGCAAACATCACTTTTTGATAAAGTTACCTGTTTCCGTAACATTTAGTTTTAAACAGTGAGCTGTTATTGTAGAGGTAATCAACCCTATAAAAAATATTAGCATAGGTCAGTTATTTAAAAAACATGTGACAATATTCACATATTTATGAGTATATGATAGAGTATATATATTAAAACACGTTCTGGGACAGTGAACGCCTACAGGCGTGAAAACAATAAAACATCTATATTGTGTCTGGAATAGTGTCCCGGTCCGTGTTAAGTATCAAGGAAGGCTATAAAAATACGCTACGACTCATAGGAACGGCGTTCGTTAAATAAGGCGAACGAAATCGAGGGTTACCGCAAGTGAACAAATACATATAATTAGTATGGCGATAACGGATACAGGTATTGTAAGGTGATAGAAATAATTGATCTACAGACACGTGAATTAATTATCAGTAACGGGAGTTCGAATAGGAATGCAATTACTATATGATTGTTCGGCTCAGTTTCCTATAGCGATGTAGCTTCATTGTTCATGTAATGCTATAGACTAAACAACAATTACACTATATGGTATAGAATATTATGTCAAATTTACATAGTAACCTAGTAATGTATTAAGTGAGATCGTAGGCACATGTCTGCATATACTTACGCTATGTATTTTTGGAACTGCGCTCCAATTCACTAAATTTATTCAATATAATATTGACGGACTGCCTGCTCTGAGTGAGATTTTTCCGCTTGAAAAAGTACCTAGTTGAAAGTTACAATGATACTCTATCTAAAAGATTAAGTATTTCAACGTCATTCGTTATATTAAACAATATTTTAGACATATTACATAACAAAATGCAAACATAATTGGTGACGCCGATTGCCGCCATGTTTCATTATAATTTGTCCATGGAGACGGCGTACCTACTTACAATGCACACTTATTACAGTAGGTCTGCTCTGTAAGGCCGCATTTACGTAGAAAACTTGTGAAATTATGATGCAAACGATCTGCGGTTGCGGCTGCAGTTACTTCTAAAAAAAAAATTCTAAACACATCCATTACCAATGGTTTTTCTCCAAAAATTTTACTGTTACAACTCGTCGTTTCTTTCCGAGCGCTAACCCTAATTTAGTAATTTGTGTCGATATATTATCCTATTCACAACCAGCGTAATGTCCTTAAAGTTAATAGCAGAATATTCAATAACGCGATTGAGTTCGTATTAAAACTATATATGTGAAAATAACCACACGCGAGCATTGCTACAACGCCGACAAAGTGCTCGCCGTAGTGATGTGAGTTTACCGACGCTAGAGCGGTGCGGACAGAAGATTATCTACATTAAAACTATCGTGTGCAGGCGAATCGCAGCGCAAAATTGCCTACATTTTGAACGCAACGGTCGAAATATGCCTGCGGGCGATAACGTTTTCCTACACGTAAATCTTTATAGGATGAGACAAATTGGTTACATTCGTCTTGTACGTCTACGATTTTTTAAAATGAGGGCTTGCTTGGTAAAAATATTCGATATTCTGAAGTTTTATTTTGTCAAAAAAGTGATGGGTTCTTTACTGAAACACACATTTTTTAATCAAGACGTAAGAGCATAGTTTTTTAGAATATCTCAAACATTTTCTTTTTTTGTATGGAAGCTCGCGCGCACAAGATCCTCTTAACAATTCAAATTATTAATGTTCTAACTAACGAACGTTAAAAGTGATTATTTTGCATGTCGCTACGTTATGGCGCAACTAAGTTATGCGAATCTTTTTTGCGCTGTTCGCGTAGTCGTTATGAGGCCTAGACCGTGAGCAAGGTCGTGGATTCGCCGTTCACGTTACGATCGTAACGTAGTCGTGACGGCGGTGTAATGTTGAAGCTGTAGCGTTTTATTTCTATAACTTTGTCCGTAAAAATTAAGGATATGTATCTGCGCGATTTTCATATTTTTTCTTTTCATAATATCCATATAGGTACATATGAATTATTCAATAATTACAAAAAACAAGGTTGGTCGTTTCCAAGTTGCTTACGAAGGGAAAGGATAGGGATTAATTTGAATAAATATTGAGTTCTGACTTGTTAACAAATGAACTTGAATATTAATATGCAAGTTTGTCGAGGTATTGATTACATAATGCATTGAGATATGACATAATGTAGTCCAACCAATGATTATAGTAAATTCTATAATGGAGGCTAATTTTTACATATTCTTATAAGATTAAATAAGAAACCAAAAATTCCTCACGAGTGGGATTTGAACCCACGACCTCTGGCGTACCGGGCCCACGCTCTTACCAACCGAACCACCGTGCAGTTAATCCTCTTTCGCGATATTTCGTCGTTTCAGTCGTGCGGTATACTGTACCGGGTCGGGCCAAAAACACGTACCTGGGTTTTTCTGTTCAGAAATTCTCAGGGAAGCCCGGAGTTTGGAAGTTGGCGGTGTTTTACTTCCGTGCCTCGGAAAGCACGTAAAGCCGTTGGTCCTGCGCCTGATCTCTCTCCGGTCGTGTCAGATTGCTGTCCCATCGGGTTATGAGAATGAAAGGAATAGAGAATGCACATGTGTTTGCGCACACACTTGTGCACTATAATATGTCCCGCGCAGTCGGTAGTCGTTGTGACTGACCACCGTAGTCGAAATCGGCTAGGGGGACTATTACTTTTACTATTATACTGTGAGTGTTAAAAAATATTCGACAACGACATATTCGTGAAGAATTTTTTACAAGATACGAAATAAAAGATTTAGTATAAGAAAAATGAATCTTCAAATTCTTACCTAAAGCACTTGCAAGGCTTTTTTCATGAAAACAATTGTTAGAAAAAAAACATCCCTTCTCTGTTTCTCACATACCGTATTATCGCTCTGCTTTTTACTTGCATCCACGCAATATATGTTTTTTTAATAAAAAACAAATACAAAAATATTTATTTCCTTTAACATAGATCAGCTTCTGAGCTAAAATTTACCACAACAAATTGTTATTCGTGTGTAATCGCGGTCGAGTTACATAATTTATGTCCCTTGCGTGCTACTGAACGGAATCTTTCAATACTTACACTTAAACAGAGTATCTGACCAAAGAAGAAAATAAGCATAGTTGTAATTGTATACAAGAAAATATCTGGTCTGAAGGGCGACCTAGATCATTCATATCGGTCATTAAAAAATGGTTCTAGGAATGAAAAAAACCGGCCAAGTGCGAGTCGGACTCGCGCACTAAGGTCTCCGTGACAACTTTAACTGAATTAGAGGTCCACTTGTTGTGATAAGATTATGATTATAAAGTATGACGAGAACTACTGCCGACAAACTGTTATGCAGTTTGGCAGATGTAAATAATCGCAAACTCTGTATTACTATGGAAATAAATAAATAAAAACTATTTACTTACTTCCAATTAGCCGAAATACCACGATATTATTAAGGGTTAAAAAGATGCCCCAACAATCGGTTTTAATTTCAGTAGGTATGCAATTTTATTTTAATATTTTTACTAATTTCAGAACCATTTTCAATAAATTGGAGTGGTAATTATTGGGATGTTCAATGAGTGCCACAAAAGGGAAGAGTAAACTCTTATTGAGTTTTTCAATAGTATATTTTTACGATTTGCCCCTTAAAAGTAACAATTTACCTTTATTGTTTAAAAGAACGGATATGTCTTTAGAGCCAGATTAATTTGTGGAAATGTTTAACAAACGCTCTTAGTTCATCGATTTCACGTTACCTATTATTATTAAAGGTAATGTAGTAACCGAAAGTAATTGACCGCTAATAAATAAATTAAGGCTCAATGGCACTATCTTACTTGAATGAAACTATAACCATATTTTTTTGTATTAGTTATACGGGAAATTGTACGAGTACATCTACCTAGCGATGCCGGTGGGAAATACGTTAAGTTCCCTATAACTATATGTATATTATTTCACACATGTAATAAAATATATTTACGGCTCCTTGAACCGTGTCACGTGTTCAGGTATTTAAGAAAGTGGCAACAAATTGCACAATTTGATTCCTCTACCCGGCATTGTAATGTTTTCTGAAAACTTCTACACACACCCTTTTCCTGTAGTGACGGTGGCATTCCTACCACTCTTATAATATATTATACCTATACTAATATAATAAAGCTCAGGAGTTTGTTTGTTTGAACGCGCTAATCTCTGGAACTACAGGGCCATTGTAAAAGATGTGTTGGATAGTTTATTAATCGGGGAAGGCTTTAGCATCATCATACTGCGACGGGAGGGACGGTCGTAGGGAATCACTACTTTTCATGATAATTTTTGCTGCAAAAATAATTGTAGTGTAAGATCGCAACTTTAAAAACATCTTTTCTATAGCTTATAATTAATAAAATCCAAAAACGGTAATGTGGTTTTAAACATCCTTCAGAGGAAGTATCCATCTCGGACGACACATCATGCACCCGCGTGAGATAGTGGATGTCACGCCCCAAAGAATCTGGCATTTTATAGACTCGAACTCTAAACATAAGGGCTGCCACAATCGCTCAAACCTTTGGGTCGGCATAATAAGCCAAAAACCAATAATAATGTAAGTAAAAAAAACACAAAAAAAATATGGTTTGACTGCTTTTGGCAACATAATCACGGTCAGATATTACTTCTTTTATTCTTACGACTCAACTGGTTTAAGGTCCCTCAAGTTCAATGTACGGCCGGGTATAAATTATGATTCTAATCACTTGGTTCTGAATATATATTTTTTTCAATGTTATTTCCATCTTATGCGTACCTTGATCGAAGATGGAACGGAAGCAAATCCTTCGTTGGGAATTATTTTTGAAACATTAATTGAAATGATTGCTTCCAAATAGGTAGTTCTCTTGAAAGGCAATACAGGTCATTTTATCAGCCACTTTTGGCTATTGCCTTCAATTGTAACAAACGCAGGAGAATTTCATGGATACCAAATTTAGATACGTTCAATGGCAAAAGTCATATGGTGATAAAATGCGTGGGATATCCCTCTAGGATCATTATTTATTTATGGTTATCTATCTAATGTCTAGTGCTTAGAATAACTGACAATTTGCTTTGCCCCCGCATAAAAAAGTTATTATTTCCTCATAACTTACTCAAATCATACGTCCGGTTTTGTTTAATAGGCATTTTTAAAGTGAGCAAATTAGCCCACATTGCATGGTCCAAGGGTTCAACCCTCTTCATTGTCAAAAAAATCTTACAATATTTAGTTCCGACATGGAAGTCCTATACAGTCACGTTAATTACGTAAAAGATTTCCAATGATAACGTTAATGTTTCCGCCCCAAGCGTGTCACAATTATGAAGTTATACCAAACATAGTCACAACAAATTAAAGTCACTTAATATCACAACTAGATAATAACTGCGTGCCTAAAACCCTGAATAAGAACAGAAGGAAGTCAACAGACCATTCCGCGCAGATTCCAAGATATAACTTAAAGTCAGTTATGTAATATTTTCATAGGAAGTTTTAGCAGGCCTGCAGAAGTTTCATTTGCAAATCGTAGATCGACAATCCGTTTTTGTTGTTTTGTACTATTTTTCCGCACCATTATCTGTGACGAATGACAATAAATGACAGTCTCTGCAGTGCAGGGTGCGTATTGCGATGCAGTTTTGACAGTTAAACAGCTCTGCTTTACTGTCAAATTAGCAATTCTTATTGCAATTTCGCATTATATTTATAATATTACTATAATACAACAATATTAATATTAATATTCACAGCCACAGGATTTCCTAAAATTACAATATTACTATCTCTTTGGCTCTTGTTTTTGTTGTGATTCCCTCCTGTATATGGGAATATTATGTCCAATAGTAAGAGATTTATCATTTCCTTTTAGATTTCCACAGTTGAGGTGGGTAATAAAACCAACATGCGGCATGTAGTCCGGAATGGTAATGAATGCTTTCCATGTGTGCGATAGGCAGAACATAGCAGAGGGTTAAATAAATCTCTCGTAATATCGATTAGTAAGATGTTAACCTTCTAAGCTTCTACACAAGGTGTTTCAAACAAACGAGTAAAGAATGAAGGGAGTTACTTAGAATCTGTAACTGAACAACTTTCTCCTAGAAACATGGGTCGAAATATGGCAAAAATTATTGACTCTCCATAGAAACCAAAAGGGTCACATGACCGATTTAGTGTAGGAAGTTAAATTATTTTTGACGTTATTCGACCTATGTTTCTAGGAATAAGATGTTCAGTTACTTATTCTGAGTAGGTCCCTTCATTCTTTACTCGTTGTTTTGAAACACCCTGTAGATATATGACAAACTAGATATTCATATAATTTTCGATGATTACTTTGGCAAGCAAAACTATTTTTTCTTTGATCGCTATCGTAAAAGTTGTTTATAGTATTTTTTTTTGCAAGCATTTTTCACTCTTTACTTGGGATTTAAAATATACGAAGAAGCCGCAGGATAATGGTAAAGTCAGCTCAAACAAATTCGTAGAATTTACCTCGAGAGATGCTTAAATGCCGATTGTACCTGGGTCGAGCGAATCGATTACCAAAATACGATACAGGGGTTCCGGTAGTTGTCCGTGAATTGTCTGTCTGATAGATAGAACATGCTTAATGCATTTAGATAATATTATGTCGCCGCAGTCTTGCATCACCTATATGACGGTTGGATGAGCTAAAAAAACTATACAATAAATATACTGTAGATACATTTATTTCACGCTTAAGACTTTAACTACCCTTAGTGCGTATCTTCTGTTGCATGGTGGTTTAGATGAAAACCCGTTTAATGCAATCCAAATCCTTTATTGACAGTTTTATTAATAACAAACAAGAAAAAATTAAAAGCATCATAAAAAAATAAGACTACCCTATTTAAAAACGGAACCATTTCCTTGTGTCAAGAAGGCTATAACGCTGGCTGAGTTGCCGAGTCCTTTATTGAATTCCAACATCATCAATCATCAGGGTTTATCAAAAACAACCCGTTTTCTGTTTTTTCTGCCTTTTATCTCTCGTATATAAAAGTTAATAGATTTTCGAAACACGTTAATAGAAATAATTATTACACATGTCGAGATTAAACACAGGAACTTTATGAGTAATTTTTTATCTACGATTAATAAAGCTAATTAACTTAAATGCCTATTTTATTGCAACGCAAAGGTTTAAAATTTTATATGAAATCATTTTGGTATCCAATACATTTGTTAAAACTTGCGTTCCCGGAAACTGCATCCACGAATTTAGTTTGCCCCCAAAGCTATCCAACACACGGCACGTTTAAACAAACAAACAAGCTTTTCTGTTTTATAATATTAAGTATAGATAATATTCATTAATGATAGACAACCTAACCATTTCGTTTGAGCCAATTTGCGGTGATTCAATATATTGTACCCGATACTATGTACCCTACTATACCCCTACTATACTATACCCGATACCCTACTGTACCCGATATTATCTCAAGTACAATCGTGCTTTACCACCACTCGTATATTAAATAGATGTAGCCTGCATCATCGGTTCAAAAGGCTGCTGAGCACTGAACACGGGACTCGACACACATTCCGACAACTCCATTCAAGTGTGGTGTATCTGCTTAATCAAATCCGATTCAGTATTCCCGATGCTCTATTCAATTAGGTGTCATCAGATACTGCCAATATGTCGGTTTGGAGCACGAGTGATAAATGTTATATTACAGACAAAATCCCGCCAATGAACATACTTTAATAAAATATCAAATCGTTTTAAGTGATAATATTTTAACAGTGTATTTCTATACATCATAGGAATAAGACACAATCATGTTTTATTGGAAAATCGAGATTTTCATTTTTTTATTTTCCTTAACAAAGGCAATATCATTATTTAAAACAGCACCCTAACACTTTGGGTTTTTATCCGCTAGTTTTTGAGAAAATTGGAGACTAAGGTAATATTATTTTTAGATTTTATTTTTTTATTAATTAAGACTAAGGTTTATAGACAAAAATAGAGTTTGGGCATTGAATTGAGAGAAGCGAAGCCGATGACGTAGAAAAAAAAATTTAATTGTTAGGGTGCTGTTTTGAAAAATGAAAATATCTATGTTAAAGAAAATAATAAAAATAAAAATCTCGATTTTAATAATAATAATAGTGTACCAAAAAATAATAATAGTGTACTGATTCTATGATGTATACAAAGCCACTGTTAAAATATTATCACTTAATATGATTTGACCTTATATAGGATAGACTGGTATTTTGACTGTGAACACCATTTTTAATTGCTATAGCCAAATTACAGAAACATAATATGTTTCACCTTACTTAGTATGCAGTAAAATACTTCGATTCTTGTACTATTTGAGGGGCCAAATGCAAACGTATGGTGTTTTTTGAGTTCGCGCCAAAAATATACCATTATCTATCTTCGACCTGCGTTGCAGCGAGATTACCTAAAAGTTATTTAAGCACTGGGTGCGAATTGCGATGCAGTTTTGACAATTAAACAGCTCTGATTTACGGGTAAATTAGCAATTCGTATTGCAATTTCGCATTATACTGATAATATTACTATAATATAACAATATAAATATAAATATTCATGCCATTGTAGGATTACTACAATATTATTTTATTCATAATATTCGTTTACACTGAGTGGGAATTAAACTGCTTCGGAAATGAACGGATTAAGTTGGATCGCCATACGCCCCCTGTAATGGTAGCATGTGAATTTAACTCTAACGAATGCCTTTAAAAGCGACAATCCGTTGTATTTATCTCAATGATAATTGTTTTTTTATAGAATGGAAACATGATTGTTTTTACAATAGATATGATACTATAATCATCGAAAAACTTATCAAGTTGACGTCAGCAAAAACAAATAGCAGAAAAAACTGTTTTAAAAACGTATCAAGTTGGTAAAAACAAATAGTAGGAAGACTACGTGCGTTTCCATCGAGTGAGCAGCTCTATATTCAGCTAAAAGTATATTTATTATTTAGTTACAAGTTTAAAACAATTAACAATAACTAAAACAATAACAATATTATTAATTTTTAAAACAATATTACTTTTTTTTATGTCACAGTCCATAACGCACGCAAAGGCAGGTACTTATTAAATTAATTTGTTTAGTACTTTATAGGTGTCAGTGTGCCAAACTGAAACTGGAGATATTTCATTATAGTCGTTTCAGTTATAGTCGGTGTGTTTTTTTTTTGTGATTCAATATTTTAAAATATGTAGCTGTATTTTCCAAAACATATGAATTTTATAAAGGCATGTTATATTTACTATCTTAAAGGTCTATAGGCTAAGCTAAATAGATATCATCAGTGTTAGTTTGGCGCCCTCTTTTGCTCATAAGAGGCAAACTCACTCTTTTGTACATAATATATATAAGTATAGGTAAACCGCGAAAGGGTATCCTAAAGAACAAAGAATTTATCCTCTCGGTCAAAAGGAAAATATTCAACTCCTGTATACTTCCAATACTAACGTATGGATGCGAGACATGGGCGGCTACACAAAAAGCAACCAAGAAACTCATAACGTGCCAAAGAAGTATGGAAAGGAGTATCCTTGGTTTCAATATTAGAGACAAGAAGAGGGCTACAGAACTGAGGAAAATAACAAAACTCGAAGACGTCGAGACGCGGGTTAAGCTCTAAAGGCTCTAAAGTGGCGATGGACAGGCCATATGCTTAGAGAGATGAGAGAAAAATGGACCAAGACAGTTTCAACATGGACACCTCGACACGAAACTAAAAGGAAAAGAGGAAGGCAACACAAAAGATGGTCAGATGAACTCCGCAAAGTAGCTGGGTCAAGATGGCAAACGACAGCAAGAGATAGAGAAGCGTGGAAAGGGCTGGAGGAGGCCTTTTGTCAAAGGACGAGCTTAGAGGGGAACACCTGCAAGCAGTGTTAAACAAATGTCATAATTGTAAATCCTCTCTTTAAGTAAATAAAGGCTTTTGAATTGAATTTTGAAACCGCGAAAACGAGACCTCGCCTGCGGGGTACAGGGGCGCGGGGGGAGGCGAGAGCGGGGTTTGAGAGAGGTTCGGGCGGCACATTCTTTTCAAAATTCAGTACGTTCGTTCCCTAGATACATATATTATTCATCTGTGAATCAATTGTTCCTCGTTTAGGAACAACCTATATGTGTTATGTACGCAATTAGTAGAAAATAGCACGGTAACAAAATGTATGATACCATCACATTAATTCAATGGGCTTTTTCCAGTAAGAGACATATGTAATTGAGTAAGTTTATCAGTGTTAAACCTTAATTACTTTTTTCACATAACTATCAGTTCTTCGAAATCACCAAACATTGTTCATGGCATAGTTATCAAAAATACCGCTTTAATTTCATCCATTTTCTAGCTGAGTACCTACGAGTACGTCGTACTGTACTTGCTGTTTTGAAAAATATGGAAAGCCGCAAATGATGCTATTTTACCACAAAGGTAATTCATCAATTATTATTTGTGGTAATGAACCATAATAATGTTTACAATATGGATATTCATGACTTTGCTTTTATGTTCATTTAAGTTCTGAAATATAATTGATCTCTCGATTATAATTTCTCTGTTGCTAAATCGAATCTTTTGTAATTGACAACATGATTTCATGCTTACGTTAAAAGAAAATAGTAGACACAAGGTCTTATTAAAAAATACCTAGATACGTCCTAGGTTCTATCTTTACTATGCGTACCTATCTAATGTAAGGAAGGTCCAATTTCCAGAAACTACATTCAGTTTTATTCATTGACAAAAATAAAGTTAATATTTTAAATCCATGAGGTCATAAAAGGCGTATGGTTCATTACCGAATCTCTATCCGTTATATGAGTTCTTAGTTCAACTACCCCACCAGCCTCTATTTTAAAACAAAAAACAACCGTCACATTTATCAAGATTAATAAATTAAATGGGTTTATTTGTGCATTAGGTACTGAATTATTAATAATCAAAAATTTAACTAACGTGATTCGGATTCGGAAGCTGGTCAAGCTGGGTGATCGACACAATAAGGTCAGCCCTTTTTGTCGAGTGCGGTGCTTAACCTTATATTTTATGAATAATCTAAAATACGTGTTTTGGGTACGTGAATGACTTCTTTAAGGAAAATCAAGTGTTTATTGTTGGTAAGCTACAAACAATACTATCTTGTTCAGACAAAGGGGCTTCCCTCAGTGTGTAAATTATCATAATGATACTAACCGCTAGAACAGATTTCTTTCAGACAACCTATGGGTGGAAAAGTAATTAAAAAATTCAGGCAAGGGACTTTTGAAAGATTTCACATCAGAGATGGTAGCATAGAACGTTGTTTGAGTTAGAAAAATCCTAGAGAACCATTATAGAAAAAAAATACATACTGGTTTTGGCAGCTCTAGAGTATTTATAGTCATAAAAATGATCAACAAAGAGACCTTTTAAGGTTATGTTTTCTATACAAACTTTTAGACACATATAGGTGGCGAGGAAACGTGTGCATATTATGACGATTACAACTTATACAACTTTTTGGATCGATATAATCTCAAAAACGGTGGCTCGTAGAAAAAAAGTATTAATTATTTTTTGTATATAATTTTATGATCTACAATTTTTTCCTAAAATATTTTTATGATAAAACTACCGTTTTGCTGAAAATCGCGAAAAACTCTTTTTTTTTACCTTTGGCATTGAATATTTTTTTTCCTTACAGCGGAAAGATGGGAAACTTTCAAATTTTGTTTTTAATGATATTTCAAACAATCTTACCGATTTTCAGCTTGGTGGGAAATTAGGTAACTTTACTCTTATTTTTTGGTCTAATTTGACCGGACTACATAAACAGCAAAGCAACGTGCAACTGGTTGTTCAATAATTATTGTTATGGTTATATTGAGATGCACAGCAAATTGCTCACGTTTTGTTATTCAGCTTAAGTCGATATCTGTTCTATTGTGATCGTGTATTTTTTACAAACAAAGGGCAGAATACACTTAAGTGAATCCAGTATGCAATATTCATTGTACAAGGTTCGTACGGAATACACATTGGAACTAAGCTCACCTAACTGTTTTTAATTATTAAAATAAAAATGTTGGAAAAATTGCTCCACTATTATTATTTTTCACAGCCAATTATAATACTGGTTCCTAGCTCAAAGAATTAGTACCTAGCTATCCAACGCAGTAACGCAGCCTGCATCATAGCCTCCTTGCCACAAGGAAACGGTTCCGTTTTTGAATAGGAAGATTTTAAGTATATTTCTTATGATGCATGTCATAATTTTTTTTGTATCAAAGTTACAATAAAAATTATTAAAAAAATTAATTGCTATTTGTGTTAGTCTCGCTAAAACTCGAGAACAACTCAACCGATTTGGATGATTTTGGTCTTGAAATATTTGTGGAAGTCCAAGGAAGGTTTGAATGGTTCAAAATATAGAAAACGGGGACGGGGCCGCCGAGGGCAACGAAACGTAGTTCGCCGGGATCGCTAGTAAAATTATAAAACAGAAAACATGAGTTACGGATCTACTTTCGGTGAGTCGAGATGGTGCAAGAACTATGCAGGATGACAACTCTTAACTATCTCTGTTTAACATTGCCTTATTTAGGTGATAAATTAACTGACCCACGCCATCTATAACTATGGTAAGCCAGATTCTCACAATGAAATCATTGTTCTATTTCTGTCACTTGATCGATTTAAACTGTTAAGGAAAATGTTGTCCCGTGTAAGTTTAGTTCAAACATGGAACGACAAAAAGTGGATTAAAAATTAATTGACTTGTTTATAGTACCTACTTTTTAAGGGTTTTCTCTTGAATCCATAATAAGCATGATATGTCAGACAGTCAAACGAGCTTACCATGCATATTGTAGGAATACTAAACAACGTTGCCCGATCTCTTTCAGTAATTTACTATAAAAAATAATTATTTCTAAACAATCAGTAAAACCAGCCCGACAAATTCAAATACGTGTAGCTGCAAAAAACTGTTTATTATGTAAGACGCGATTTCACGAAACCACAAAGTTCAGAGTCAAGGCCAAAACAAAGGAACTGGCCGAAATGTCTTTTAAACCTGTCTTAATATTTATATTTTGTAATTCTATAACGCATGGATATAACATAACATATGATATCTAATGTTAATATCAGCGACCTTGTCACCAAGAAATACTCTGAAATAAAGGGCTTAGTTCCGGTCTACTTCATTTACCTAATATTGTGTTATTTACGTTATTAGTAAGATAATTTTCATGATAATGTCAACTGCCCTGTCTATATCAATTCGCGAATCACGAAAACTAGTTTTTGTTTATAAAGCAAGCACTTATCGACATTAATAGTAATGAGTGTTAATAGTATTGTTCTTGAACCTGGTTATAAATCTATTAGCCGCTGGTATAATGTTAGAGACTAATGTATATTTCGTGTAAATAAATAAATATGAGTATTTGCCGATGCTAATAAAAATAAAACTAAAAGAAACATTGAAAATTTGGGGGACATACTAACTTAGGTAAAAGTTGATTCTATGATAACTATTGCCTTTATTTGCCAATTGCTAAAACTTCTTTAGAAAAAATATAAAACGGCATTCGTTGCGAGTAAAGAGAATTATTACATTACGTACCTATAAAAATAAGTCTTTATTTAGAATTTAAATCATCTAAATTTTAGATGTTCGCACGTGATTTGTAGTTGGTCTTCAGTGGCCAGGATATAGATATAAAAAAGATTAACACTGCAAATATATCTCCAACTAAGTTAACGTTTTATGGAGATACGGGATGTAATTATTTTACCACGTGTCCTCCTAAAACCAACGAAATGTTTCAAGTTAAAAAATTTCCGCGATATCCGTGGATATGTCGTTGTTACCCAAGGTTAGTTATTAGTTGAATTAGTTTCCGATCCACGACTACTGTCACTAAGCGGTATGTTAAGACTATATTAGAGTGTAAACAATATCAAGATAGCGCAGTGACTCTTGCGCAGTGTTCAAACGCGGACCGTGTCTCGGATTGTTGGTCCTAAAGTCCAGATATGAGGGAACTAAACGGTAAGTGCGCCTGCACAAGCGAAATGTTTTATGGTGTCTAGGAGCCGCCTCCGAAAATTCGATGTACATTGCTGCGAAACAGGGTAACATTTGTCTGAGGCTGTTGACATACGCACAAATGTTTGTAAACAATAACCATGTGACTTAACCTAAATAGGAACGACGATTTTTTTTAGCCATGTGCACCTTTGAATGTATGGAAAACAAAACTGTATATATACATATAAACTGTTACTTATGCTGTAATAAAGTATTTTTAATAATAATGTGAGAATATTAAAGTTTTAATTTTTGCGAGTGAGTGATAAAAACGAAAACAAATGACGCATGTTACTTTTTATAAAAACATGAACATTGCTCTATCTATTATACAGCGTGTGGCCTGTAATAAGAGCTAAATTTTTTATCAACGATTCTACAGAGTATATAAGATGCCTTAACCTGATCATTGTGCTGTAAAATGCTTTAACTCAGATATATAGCAATCCAAAGTTATAATCCTTAATCAAAGTATATCAAAATGGCTAACTCGTTGTAGTAAATGACAATGTCAAGTTCTATGGCTGGACACATTTGTTTGCGATACATTGCTGGTTCGATGTATTTTGTTAGAAAATAACAATAAATTTATTTTTCATTATTTTAAATTAAATCCATTTATAATTGATTACTGGTTACAAGGGCCTATATAAAAAAAATTTGCTATTATTTACAGGCTTATTACAGGCCACACCCTGTATACATTCCGGTTTAATTCTCAATTATTTTGCGATGGGTAAGATGATAGAGAAACTATTTATTAATCTTTGTAGCCCAATGGGTGGGTCGTAGTGCAGTATGTAAGAAAAAAAATACTTATTTGCTTATGAAAAGAGTAAATTTGGATGTTAATCTGTAGTTAGCTTCGTTTTTTGTTTTGTTTTTGGAATTTAGATAGCACGAAAACGATTAATTTTTAGCTTTAATTTATAAAAACGTCAAATATTTACCCAATAGTAAAACCTGTCTAACGTTTGTTGATGACATCATCTCCTATTCGAAAATAATAACAATTGTTTTGATTTGTTTGTCAGGATAATCTCAATTGTTAGCATTTACCGCTAACTATTGTCGACGATTTGCGTGTGGTCATTACGATGATGATACCATGATTGTCGGCTTTTTTAAACCGATGTTTACCTCGAACGCAACAGTTTGAAATCGAACTACGGTGATAGCATGAACAAGATCATACAAAACCAAATGATGGTACAAAATTATTATGATGTATGGTTTGGACAAATACAGAGGGGTTGTGTTGTATAATAAGATAAATAAATAGTAGTATGTGTGCCAAAACTCTCTGAATCTATTGAACGAAATGATTCAATTGTTACAGTTTGTATGTTTTTTTTTGCATTCTACGGCTATTTGGGTTCGGGTTTTCCCGAATACAGTTTTTTATCACTAATATTTTCTCATTTAGTACAGAAATATTTTTAATCTTGCCTTGCAAGATCGACGTTTAGACATGTCCTAACATAACAGGCCGTAATAAAACTTTAAGTAGAAAGCTCTCAATGCCTCTTTTCCTCTTCCTAGTTGCGTTGCACCAACAAGGAAGCGCAACATGACATTTTCAATATCTAACTATGCACTAAATATACTTCAAGCTTTCACTGCGCGACTATTGACCTTATAAGGTCTCTATAGAATAGCAAAGACGACCAAATCTGGGGCGTTAATGTTCTATTTTCGAATGAAAATCAGTTGACATATAGATATGCCGTGTGCATCAGTTATTTGAAAAAATATATATCCCAATTTTTCATCTACTCTCGTTATTATTAGGCGCCATTTTACTAGTATTTTCATTTATTTTTGAACGAAAATCACTCGTGATATTGAAACGAGTGATTTAAAAATAGGGCCTCGGATTTTGTAAGCGTCATGAATATACTTACCTGCTATTGAGGTAGTAACGTCCCATAAAAAAACACCTCGAGATTGATTTTAAATGATAAAAATAGCGATTTCCCTAATGTTTGTGTAGCTAGGGCAATGATATTTTAAAATATCATTGAGCTAGGTGCCCAGGGGTATGCCCAGGGCGATAACCCGCAGCACCCCTCCTTATATGGCACTGGAGGACACCGACTGGTTTTTAGTGGGTATACCCGCCCTCATTGGGTGGGGGAGTCCCACATAACCCTTTGGTCGCCCCCGGGACCAGAGGGTATGCGTAAGGCATTTCCCAGTCGAAAAAAAAAAAAAAGGGTTCTAAACTTTCTTTTATCTAAATGAACATTGAAAGCTAGAGATACAACATTACCTAAGTGTACTTACGAAATCCCCCAATGCTAACAATTCAATGGGTATTTTCAAGCTCATAAATATTCGACCACGTGAAAGCAAATGATTCTAAAATTGATTGAATATGCCAGTGCGAAATTGTATTATTGAGACCTAATTGAATGTGAAAATCAGTAATGTACGTTGCTCTGTTAGGTGTTAATTAGTTATCCGAATTCAATCATCAATTATTTTCGTTGGGTAAAAATATATTTATTTTAAACTTTATTGCACTGTGAATAGTACAATTGGCGGTCTTATTAATGCTTTAGGCGTTCTCTACCAATCGCTTAGGAACGCACAAAAATATGGAATTCTAGATCCATGTAACCGTTCCTTAAATAATATTTGCGTGCCTAATTAAGGATGTGTACATCTAACTACACATACTACACAATCAGTATTATAAAAAAATAATTAAAATTTTAAGTTTTTGTGTACGTATTTGTAGCGTACGTGCTAAAAAGATTCTCTCATGAGTAGGAAGCTTACCGTTACCGAGATATTTCTGCAACGATAAGGTCCAATTATTTTCATCGAACGATTGCCTCTCAAATAGACGAAACGCGAACCATTTTCATCCATAATTGTATAGTGCCCTTTTTAAAGTATGTAAATAACATAACATTTCCATCACCAAGATCTTGAATGCTGCTAACAAATTGTTTAAATTAAACAGCATTTGCCTTATTTGCTTACTTGCTCTACATAAGTATTTACACCCACTTGCGATCTTTCATTTTGTTTGGAAAAGTTCCACATAGCTCGCGAAATTATGTACCTACTGCAAATTCTATCTTTTATAGCCGCATATTAATATTTAAAGAAGGCACTCGCCGCCTCGTTTGTTTTCATCTTCAAGAAGATGATAGCAAAGAAACCTCGCAGAAAGTTAATCTTTTATGTTAGTTGCATTTTCCTTATTCAAATAGAAAAATCGTGATGAAAAAGAAATCAAGGTTCTTTATCTCCTTAAAGAACGCTCTTATTTCAGAAGGTTCTGCTTACTTGGAAAACATTTTCTTTTTATTTAAAAGTATTTTGAAACTTCTAATCTGAACCTGTATACCTTAAAGTTTAGTGCTAGTATATCCCGAAAAATCTTCAACCTTGCATTATGTGGAAAAACCTTCTACAATATGTGGAAGTGACTCTAATTCCTTTTCACTCTTTCTTTAGGCCTGCTTGCGTATTATAATTCAGGATTAGTTTTTGATACAATCATCGCTTTTTCTCTATCTATCGCATTGATGTTGACAGAGACAAGACGATGATGTAATCGAGTTTTAGGCTAATCCTGACAATCCTGCGCAAGCCGGCCATTAAATATAGTATAAGACATTAAATAGTTTTATAAAAGCTGGAAAAGATGATGACTTAGAACCGCTATTAATTTTATAATTTTTGGAGAAGCTTTACAAAAATTCGTTTGGGGGTTTACAAAAACCGTATTAGGCCCATACTTTATTGAAAGAGTGAGAGTTTGCATTCAGGGCGCTGGTTCTCGCTTCAATCGAACTTTTTTGAACGAACGAACGTGGTCATTCGATTACGAGTTTGGCCGTTTTACCAAAAAAAAATAAGTATTATCCATACGTAAAAAGACTGCCGCACGATAGATATACAAAATGCGTAGAAATGTGGCTCTAATAAAGTAAAACTGACTTTTCTTAGTAAAAGTAAATTCTATCGATGAACTTTTTTTGAATGCGAACTACATGAAGATTGGCGCCCTGGTATTTCAACAAACTCTACAGTAACAGTAAATGCTTATTTACAGTGTATCTAAATGAACTGTGTTCATTCATTTAATTCTTAACTATGAACATAATTTTTGTTTCAGGTGTAACTCTCGGTGAGAAGCAGCTTGGCAGAAGACGAGCAGTGCCAGTGATCTATGTGCAGGGGTCTCACTATGAAGTGGGATATGACGTGGTATGTTCAGGGCGTTACATAATTGAGGGCCGATTTTTTAAACGTCAGATAAAACTTATCAGACTGAAGGAGTATAAAACGATCGATTTTAAAATAACTTACACAAATGATTGTAGGTAACGTTTTCAAATTAACCATATTGTATTTTATTATACGAATATTTTTTATCTGGCTTTTGAAAAATCAGGCCTTCCGTAGTCAGTGAGTTATTGCTACGTATAGTTAAGCTATAGCGTTATAGTCAAGCAAGAAATGTTTCGCAATTTCGACAAGATTTGAAGTATTCTTTGTGAATTATGAATATAATAATCTATGAGCTGATGACAAGTGGCGTCAATTCATGTGACATGAGATTTGTTTGTGGTCAGTTCCAATAGTTCAAATTTATTGTCGTAAAGACTTATCAATCTTAGGAACTTACCATATCATTTCCAGTCGTTAAGTAGGTATTATTTGTATGAAGTTACAGCAAAACGAATCACGAACCATAGCGAAAAGGCGATACAGTGACGTGGCCCTTCCGAGCCGATATGTCTGCTAAATTTAGACCTAATTGCGCACGTCAGGATCGATAAATTTTTACTCAGAATAAGCAAACTAACTCGGGGATAAAATGTTGAACAACATTAAACTGCCAACATCAAATAAACTGACAGCCAAAGTATTGACTTTTAATCAAAGCAGGATACGTGAAAGTGGGCGTATCAATCCTTTATGAAGAAATATATAGCATTTAGAAATTTAACGTATTCACCGTGGTATTCAAACAGGATAAGCTGCAAAGCAAAGGCAGGAGTGAAGTGATATTCCTATTAGCACTTGGCACCTTGAGTATTACATAGATAATCCAATCTAACAGTTTAGCCTTGAATATTTAAGCAGTAATCTAGACTAAAGTAAACATCATATCAAGGATCTAGTTAATTTAGATTAGACATAGGTACCTACTTGAATATTTATTGGCATTTGCATTGCTATTAAAACAATCTCCCTGCTACCACTGCAGGTTGAACCCTCAAAGTGAGTACATGAGTACCCACTCATGAGAAAAGTCATCAACATAGCTGCATCATCCATAGTCCTTTACATCCTCGTCATAATATATATTTTAGTATATATAGATATATGTATTTATTCACTGAATAGATATGTATTTGTTTGTTATTAATGTATTTATTATATCGCTTGTATTGTGTATGTATATGTAATACTATGTTAGTGTATATTGCATTCATTACTTATTGTATTTGTTTTGTTTTTATTATATTGTAATAGATTGTTTATGTATTTTGAATTTATATATAATCTAAATGCTTATTAATGACTAAATACATTTCTTTGTCGCACCGCCCACAATCATTTCTGCTTAGCCCAAAGGTATGACTGGTAGAGAATGCCATACGGCATTAAGTCCACCTTTTGTACAGTTTTTGGTTGTGCAATAAAGTACAAATAAATAAATAAAAGTCATTTAGTTTGTATCATCTGATTACAATTTGCATATCAAATTATGGTGCCATTAAAATACATGCGATTCTTGCATTTAGCACTGATTTGGCAGGTTTCCCAAAAAACAAAGTATTTTTAAAACAAGCGTCTTTGCCTCTATAAACTTCATTAGAAATGTTTTTTAATGTCCGACCGAACTTTCGGTTTCGGTTTCGGTTTCGGCCGAGTTTCGGCCAAAAATCAAGTTTCGGCTGCAGTTTCGTTTTCGGCCAAAATCGGCCGAAACTTTTGCCGAAACCGAAACTTATCTCGCAAGGTCAACGAACGAACGAAAAACATTTTGCTATGAGAACTTACTTCGAAAAAGTATTAAAAATGTTATTAAGATTTTTTGATATTGTATTAAATAAATGATTACAATACAACAAACTGAATTAATATACTGTGTTTTCACTTCATGCCCTAATTAATGCAAAATAATTGTAAAAAACACCAAATTTCAGTATTTTAAGAAATTTTATACTTGACCATGTGAGTTTCGGTTTCGGTTTCGGTTTCGGCCGAAACTGAAGCCACGGCCGAACATTCGGTTTCGGTTTCGGTTTCGGCCGGAAAACCAGTTTCGGTCGGACATTTTGTGTCATGTTGTACATTAAGTATTTAGAGTACCTCCAAATTCCGGTCTGTAAACTTCAACGTCTAATATTACATTGATGATAATATTATATCCACGCTTATTCTGATTTAATATGATAAGTATTGTAGACACACGATACTGAAACAAAGCCATAAATGAACAGGAAGTTAACAGTATTTCCGTGAATGCCCTCCAAATTAATATTACATTACCTAGCGATTTATTAAAACGTGTTAAATTAAAATAAATTTAAAAATTATTACTTAAGTAACTCTAAATAGTCATATATTAGGTAGGTATGTTTAGGTTAATATGATGTGCCATGAATAACTTTGCCACCTTTGTTCACATTGTGACTTCTTGTATTTTCTGTTCTGTACATCTTTTAAGTGCAATAAAGAATATATATATATATATATATATAACTAAACGACAAATACGTTCGTACGGTGAATGGTACCTATCTATCAGGCAGCATATTATCTTATAGATAAAAAGATAATCGATATTAAACAGACGCATAATCATTTTATTCCGATCTGCCCTAATATTCAGACGATACTCAACAATAATAAAAATTCAACAAAACACTTTGAAGAATGAACTCAGCACAAAATCAGTCACCGCGACTTAGACATGACACGCTACAAGAATATAACAATTACTTCCTTGTTACGCTTCAGGCTGTATAAGACATTGTATGAAATGCTAATATGCTCTAGGAAATAATTATGATGTTCTTGTTCGCCAAATTTGATACATGAGCTGTTCCCTAGCCTTGGAGCTCAACCCGTGTATGACACAATTTATTCCTTTTACTTTCGTTTTCATAAACGGCAGTAACATTTTATTTCTGTCTCATTCGTGACAGAAATAAACTGTTATTGTTAGCCCTTTTGATTCCCTTGTGAATTTAAAGATTTTGTTCGTGTTAGGTTGATCTAATTTAAAAGCTAGGCTTAAGTTTTTGTTCTAAAACGCCCTTTTTAGGGAAGATAGTGTTGTGGTTTCCCTCATGCTTACTCACTGCACTTCGAAAACCGGGGTATTTCTGCCAATTAATGCCCACTTCCTGATATTCTGATTTGTCTTTCCTGATATTCTATATTCCTAATCTTCAGCTTTCTACCAGTTCTAATGTTGCTGCTACCCAACACCAGGCCACCAATGCTTTTTTTAATGGCAGCGGTACATTCTGGTAATTCTGCCAATGTTTGGTCGGGTACTTCTATTTAACATATTATTCGCAGCTAGGCACAATAACTGGTGGCCATTCACTATCCACCACCTGTCACTGAGCTGAGCTGTAGCTCAGCCCTAAATGTTAGGTAAACAAATTTATTCCAAATGTTACTTAATCCGATATGTACTTTTTAATTTCTACTAAAGTACGCAATACTAAAAGGAAAAGTTATCAAATCTATCATCAAATGAAATGATTTACTTACTGCAACGTCTAAAGTTTTGCCATGTTATACGACTTGTGGTTTTCTATCTTCAGCATTGACACAATATTCTGTGGCTATACTGTGAACTTGAGATTAATAAATCAGTCATGAATGTTCCTTTATTCGTTACCTAGGTATACATGTAGAATTCTTAAACAATACCTGAGGCTCTAAAGTCAAAATGGTAAGGACTAAAATACACCCATTTTCTGTGTCCTGAATGTGCATTGACATGTCATGCAAATCAATATCACGTTCAGCCAGTCCTCACGACTAAACTCGTAGTTACTAGTACCGATGTGAGCTTTAAGAAACTACCTCATAATATAGGTATCACATAATAGTTGGGAACATAATTCGCACTTGAAGTATAATATTTTTATGTCGGTATTTCCAATACTTAATAATTAACATTATCAGTCAAAGAACTTTCACAGCTGAACATACCTACCTAAAAGTATTCCTGCCTACGTCCAGTGTGATCCTGGGATCTTGACAAGGTCGTCTGTCCATCTTGTCGGCAGGCAGACGTCCTACGCTGCGCTATTTGTCGAAGGGTCTCCAATCAAGTTGCTATAGAAATGCAGAGATATAAATTAGATTAGCCAACATATACTTCAATTATTTACAAATAAAAAATATTTTCTTCACAGATTCTTTTTCACAAGGTTTTTAATAATTTAATTTATTTATTAATGCTTGTTTGGTATTGGCGTACTTGACAAAAGGATCATCATGGATAAAGTTGTAATTATTTTATTAATTTCCGATTAGGTGTCATTTAATTAATGTAATTTATGGAAATAAGATAAGGTAGCCTAATGATATTATCTTAAGAAATAGTTTTTCCTGCAGAAAATCTTATAAAACTCATAATATTGTAAAATACTTAATAACATGTCAATCTGAATTCGTGGCACTTCCAAGAAAGAGTATGTATAAATATTTGATGAGTTAGTTAGTTAGTCAATTCAGAAATTAGTTAATCAATGGAGAAATTAATTTAATACAGCTATGCGCTTTTGGATATTACTCCGATCGCGTATGTTTTTGTGTAGCCATTGTAACACTACTTTAGTTTTTCCCGATAAATAAGCTACCTAACACACTCATATATTTATTTTATTCAAATCGGGCTAGGGCCGCTATTTTTGAATCACAGGAGTGAATATGGCGTGGGATTCAAAAACAAGATGTAACTTCTAACCTTATTCCTTACTATGTCTTCAGGGCCGCATCTTCTCATCAGTCATCAAGAACTTCGTCGCAACTTATGAAAACTTGCGGGACTTCGAGAAAGAATACAAAACTGAACCTGGAAGGAAGGCGTATGACGTCACGTTGACCAACATGAAGAAAAGATACCCTTACTACGTGAAGGAGCTCCAAGGAGTGGCTGATGGAGCTAACGTGTCGTTTACACAGGTAAATCTCCTTTTTTTACTGTGATTGTCTTATCTTAGTATAACAGAAATTGTATCTAGTTTTCCCTGTTTTGTCAGGAAGTTTGTGTGTGTAACCCGTTACCCCTGCGCCTCGGAAAGCACATTAAGGCTGTATTTCTGCCTATTCTGATTCTGGTCACCTGTCAGGTGATCCGAACGTCTCATCAGGCTATGAAAGAACAGAAATTGTCCTTATTTATTTTCGTACATCATACAGTAATTGTGTAAAATAAGTAATTATTCTAACTGAAGGCTAATCTCGATTGAGACGTGAGGGTACGTTTTTGGGATTCAGCTTACAAGACATTATTATTATCATTTTATTTGATTATCCAAGAAAACATCAGCGAGTTCCCTCCAAAAACATAAGTCTTGCTTAAGACATAACATACGTCATAAGTTTCCTAGTACTTACATTAGTTGGTTAGAGTAAGGCATGTTTACTGGACACTGATACTGTTAAAGTGATTCGTTCATTAATCAGTCAGGGATCAAACGACTCTCGAGAGTCGCATAACAATGGAATTTCTATTGTGTCTCGTTCACACATACTTGACGAGTTAAACAGTGGCGCAGTGCTGTGACTGAGTACTGGAAAGTTGCAGTTCAGGGAATACGAAGTTGTATTCCCTGAAACTTGACCACGTACAACGTAATCATTCATCACTGAGCTCTTTACCTACTGAGACCAAGACCCAAATCCAAATCAAACTCTTATTTTGATACCAAATTTCCTTGGTGCAAACATTTTCATACAATATTTGAATTCGGAAGTAACGGAATACAAAAGCAACGGAAAGCAATAGTAGGCATGTCCACCCTGCAAAGTTTTATGAATACGTATTTGTAAAACATTCATTATTTATCAGCGCATTATGGATTCATCATAAGAACAAATAGCGTTCGTAATCAATGCAGAATATTCAAAACAATTGTACTTTTTCCTCATTAAGTTTTTGAATACAAATAAGTTCCTACCTATCAGATACTTTTGTTTGTTGTCATAAACTTGGCACCCATAGTTGCTAGGGGCCTACAAGGCTCCAAATCTGAATTTTTTAAACAAACAAAAGGTTGCACGATAGCTATCGATGGCCATTTGCCAATTAAACAATGGACAATAAAATAATTTTAAATCTGCAGCTATTCCTGCTTCAAATGGACGACCTCATTGGGACCATCAATGATAATCACGTGCCGAGGGATGACACGGGAGGTTGCAGCTCTATTGCCATCAACACACCTGAGAGCGTAAGTCATGCACACACATTATAATAGGCTAGTTTACACTAAGAATAAATTACAATATTTGTAGTTTGAAGTGATTCATTATGTTATTGAAATAACAAAAAATATTAATGATTTTGTCCAATATACTTTCATCATGGTAATGGGTTAAATTATGTGTCCCGATGGTCACCATTCTACGTAAAGCGTCTGAAAGCGGTTGCCGAGCTGTTCCGGCAATAAAACTACTGGTAGACTTCGATTATCTGTATCGACACAAAAATTTCTCTCTGCTTTCATCACTATAATTGGGGTATCAGATGGTTTAAATTGGGCCCCTTCCTGGCTAGGACAGAAATCAACTTTTTCCTTACTTCCCGCAGGTTCAGCATTGAAACTTTATTTTAGATCCATACAAAAGATGGTTAAGTCCACCGTGTGACATTCTTTGCCGCAGAAATGGAAAACCATATACCTTGTAATATAGCCGCTCAGAGAATGATATTATGGAGTTTACAATTTTGATAGAAAAAAAATTACAAAGTCTGGAAGTTTTACTTTCTTTCCACACATTTTGTGTGAAAATTGAAAACTTCTAAATATGTACAGTGCGACAAGGATCTCCTGGCCAATAGATGACATTGACAGGGGGGCGCTAGCATTCAATAAGATTTTCTTGAGCAAGAGCAAGAAAATCTCCCTTGATTCAGGGAGTCTATTATTTATTGGGGTCTTTTTGTTTAGAACCTTTTTTGACGAATATTTTCACAAACTTGGCAAAGTTAAAGAAAATATTTCTTGGATGGAAATGTCGTTGAAGGCGTTTTCTACTATAAGATGCTTAACATGTATGTTCCACCAATTTAAGACGCGAAATAATTGTATTATCACTTAAAACCATTAAAAATTAAAACTTTATTTAAGGAGTTTAGCTCAACGGTATTTAAAAACAATCATATTAATAGTTTACACAGAACTCGTACGAAAATAAAACAAAAGGGAAGATCGGAAAAATCTCTTGCGAGATTGAGGAGATTTGGCTACACTCGATTTGGAAATTGCATTAATAAATTTTACAGCGTTAGTTCCGACTGTCACCGTTGGCCAAAAGATCCTTGTAGCACTGTAGTAAATCTGACTTTACAGGTGTTACTATTGCCATACAAAAATTATTTATACCTTCTCTTGTGGCGAACAATACAAAGAGATTTTATATTGTTTAGCCCGGATTCGTTACGTCTCTCAAATTGTATCAATTTTCACGCCTCGCGGACATCAGATGAAACAAATTAGTTCCAATTTCCACGGCAAAAAGTAAGGGTAATGAATAATTTAAATGCTTGACAATTTCAGAGCGTTTTGGGGCATACTGAGGACGCCTTCAGTGAGACATTGAATCATTTTTACATAATGTCTGCTCACATCATACCGTCCCGAGAAGACAAAGAACTCGGTGTAAGTACAATGATAAATGGTAATTACCTGATTCGCTAAAATTTGACAGAACAATGCTTATTATAATCCTCCGTAGACATACCACACAATGGTTCGGAATACTAGAAAACTGACATGTGAAAAAAAAGGTAGGTTTCTAACTGTAGGAAGTTTCGAGGACTTCATCTTAGCTTTATACTGAACAAAGTTCTAATACGGAGCTCAATATGTATTCAAAAAGTCGATACTCAATCTTTTTCTTAGCGATAATAAATAACTTATGTCTTTAGCTTTAAGTGATATGAATTTCTTTCTTTAAAAAGTATTTGTGTAGGTACATATATGTTGTTATAGTCTTAATTGTATGCTAGTTTTTACTAAGTATTCTTTTACACCGCCTCAACTGTTTCTTCCTCACTCAATGCTTGACTGGTAGAGAATGCTTTAAGCATTTGGTCCGCCATTTGTACTTCATTTCGTTTGTGAAATAAATAATATATATGTAAGGAGCCCTAGATCCATAGCACAGAAGAAATAGTACTATGAGCGTTTAAAAGCTATAAACAAACACCGCCTGAGATGTAATACACGAACACTAATTATCTAATAGCTAATAACACAATCGCCTTAACTGATTATCTTAATGATAGACAACCCACCACTTAAATCGTTGGACTAGAATACTAGACTAGATCATTCGTTAGTCAGTTATTATTAGTCGCCTCGTGGTAGGTAGGTATTCATTTACTGGGGGCGTTTTGCATTTGCGATGCAGTTTTGACAGTTAAACAGCTCTGCTTTACTGTCAAATTAGCAATTCTTATTGCAATTTCGCATTATATTGATAACATTACAATAATATAATAATATAAATATTATTATTTATAACATTGTAGTATTATTATAATAATATTATATTGATAATATTCGTTTACACTGACTTGGAATTGTACGGATTAAGATGGATCGCAATACGCCCCCTGATTATAGCTTGGTTTGGTTTTCGCAAAGATTTTGACAGATACAACAGAATTAAAGTTACAATATGATGATGAAACCAAGCTTTATTCTATGAAAATACTGACTGAATCCTAGTAATATAAACGCGAAAGCTTGTGCGAATGAATGACGTAGGTAGTACGTTTGTAACTCCTTCACGTTATAACTGATAAATTTTAATGAATCTTTGCAATTATATAGCCTATACATTGATTAGCACATATGCTATGATTTACAATGATATTTTGTAAAATTCGATATTTACGTGGGTGAAGCCGCGGTAAACTGCTAGTATTTAAATAATACTCATCTCATCTAATCCTGAATCTTTTATACCCAGGCTGTCGAAGAAAGATTTGCGTCCCTTTGCTACGCCGGTCAAATGCCTGGATACACAATGGGATACAATGGAAACGGTCTGGTGTTCTCCATTAACACTCTTAGCCCTCTTGTGTTGAAACCTGGAAATACGCGTAAGTATTCATTTTACACTTACCTTTATAAAAACTACGAATGACAACCACCACACAGACTTTGTGCTTACACAGCTTAGAAAACCTCTACCTTGAAGTTTTAGCACAAAGTTAATAATAGTGCTAAAAGTTTCAGCATAGGTAATATAATCTGTATTTCGGTACTTACATGAAAACAGCTGAAAATCACCTTGGTATGCTTATCAGCTGTCACACAACTTTATGCTAAGCCATTTGCTGAGCCAAAAAGTTTTTATTTAATAGGTTTTGCCAGCAAACTGATTAATACTATTGTAATACACTTACGTCCAGATACATATAGGTTTTTCCAGTTTCTGAAACCACTAACCTAACCTATCAACACTTAAATCTCCAGCACGAACGTTTATCACCCGAGCGATGTTAGCAGCCAAGAACTTCTACGACGCAGAGAGAATTCTCCAAGACGAAGGACTCGGAATTGGCAACGGATTCTCCGTGAATATGCTCTGGACTGAGTCTTGGGGAGGTCGCCAATTATACAACGTGGAAGTCGCGCCTGACCTAAAGGCAGATAGGTCCATACTGAACATCTACAAGTATGACAAAGAGCCGTTGGTACATTGCAATAGGTAAGCGAAGTTTTCTACAAACCTAAGGCCGGTTGACATCACTGAATAGCTAAAAAGGTTTATTTAGCTATTCAGTGGTTAACATCCACGTTTTACACTTAACTCGTGATTTACATCAACCCCGTCTTTCTGTCTGTCTACTTTTTTTCCCTGGATATCCGCGAACAGTCGACTATAATCGGATCTCTTGAAGGTTGTCTGTGTACCTCGAGTACATCAGACAAAGTGACAGCAACGAATGGTTTAACCTTGAGTTAACTACCCTAGGATCAAAAAAACCGACTTGATAACCCCCGAAGCGCTATATACTCATATAAATATGGCGAGTACCTGAAGACTTAATTCTGTTCTCGTCTTGCAGATACCAAAGAGCAAACGTCACAGAAGTGATTGGTCCGATCATCGACAGCAGTGCAGCACGCCTCGAGATAATCCACTCATACCCCCCGCCTAAAAGCAAGAAGAACATCCAAGATATTCTATCAGATCAGACCGGGAAAGATTTCACGGTCTTCCAGACCAAGTCTGATGCAGTCATCAAGACAATAGCAGCAGGTACACTTGGTTAATCTCCTCTATCGGCCTCTTTTCAATGTGTATTATTTACATTTATTATCATCATCCAAAAATTAGACTTTTTCCGATGTCAGTAAACACAGAATTGGGGTGTATCGCACCGCAAGGTTTTCGGACCACGATGCAAGTGGCCCATGGGATCATTCGCACCGCCGCAGTGGTTTAGCTGTGCAAATCGCCCAAGGTATCTTTTGAATCGACCCATTTCATCGAACACTGCGGTGCGAATAGTAGCCTCATTCTGAAACAGCACTTGGACGATTTCCCCGTCCGGTCCGATAAACCTCGCGATGCGAAACGCCCTAATACCCAGTTAACAAAATACCTCATTTTTTTGAAGTCGGTAAAAATTGCAGTTTAGGTACCTGCGGCGGCATCTTGTAGATTTTTGCGAAAGCTTGTAGCCGCCACGTACTTACAGCTTTGCTGAAAACGATCTGCGCACTTTTGTCGGAGCCTCGGAGGTGATCAGGTGACATTTTAAATGATCGCCAATAGATGGCGCTAAAAATAAATAAATAAACAGAGGAACAACTAAACTCCTTCCAGCCAGACCAAACCATTCGCTTTTGATTCCTATTTTTAACTGTTGGCTCGGTTGTGCCAATGCATTGCTCAGACTCAAGAATAGAGTTGTGAACTGTGCCCTTATTATTTTTCAGGAGTGTTCGACGTGAACAAACGTACCTGGAGCATCTACATCGACAAACCAAATGAATCCGAGCCTGTCGCAGTCTTACCTATAACTTTTAGCATGTTAGATAATTCTTACTAAACAATTATTTAGAAGTAGTAGGCACATACATAGAATTAGTCGTTATTTAAATAGTTTAACCTATTGACTATCCAACAAAAGTTACCGTAACAATTTATTGTTAGCTTCTTTTTGTTAGGCTCAGCTCATAGTTATTATTATAATTTAAGAAAACTTGTGTTGTTTGATATAAATAGTCCAATTTATGAATAGTATTAATTCTAAGAAAGTATTCCTGAGGAGTGTATTATTATTATATTCTGCTCTGCATAATATTGTAAGTTTTAATAAAATAATAAACAACTTTTATTGTGAAGTTTATTTATAATGCTACTTCTCGAATAACTTACATTATTAAAATAAAGTAATTTCAATTAGTAATTATGCATGTCTAACAATAAAAAATGATGCATTTGAAACTATCTATAAACAATGCAAGGAAATAAATGGCAAAAGATAAGTTTAAAATCAACTTGATTTCGCTTTTGCGTATAAACAAATTACTAAGATTTAACAAATTACCACGTTATTATTGTAATATTTTATTGGGTACATACGCAAAAATATTCAGTCATGTCCTTGTGCATAGCATTTATCATATATTATTATTATTAGTGAAAATTAAAAGCAATAATAAAAATCCTTTTTATATGTTTACTTCAAGTCTTCAAGCAA
Source organism: Pyrausta aurata (assembly GCA_963584085.1). Classification (NCBI taxonomy): domain Eukaryota; kingdom Metazoa; phylum Arthropoda; class Insecta; order Lepidoptera; family Crambidae; genus Pyrausta; species Pyrausta aurata. The sequence goes on from OY757251.1 coordinate 10,092,860, forward strand.
GTAGTTACTACTTTGGGATGTTATATTTATTTCAATGCTACATGAAAGTGTGATGAAGTAAATACATACACACATAATTCAGTGCATAATACCACTCTGAGAATAACAAATAGAATAGTTAAAAACCAGCACTCAGATCATTGGTATTGGTAATTAAATCAAGGGTACAAGACATTCGCAAGGCTAGGCTATGAATGACATACACCAATAGGATTCAGCGATTACTTTATAAATGAATGACATATCATATACTACAGATTCATTAAAGTTTATTTAATCCTACAATTAGAGGGGAGTAATGGGTTAATAGATGTGAGGGTCGAGTGCTTGGAGCTCTGAAGTGTAGTTTTTTAGCCACCACAACCGCAGCCACCCATTGGTGGAGGCGGAGGCCCAGAGTTAGATGGCCCAAATCCACCAAACTTCTTTGATGGTGGTTTAGGAGGTCTGAAACCACAAAAAGGATTCATAATCAGGACAGGACATAAACTTAGGTCAATTAATAACCTAAATAAGTGTAGGATCAACAACCCAAATAATCAAAGGACTCAATAATAAATGGAATAGTAGTTTCTCATTATGTTTGTTGGATTTTTCAACACATTGATTGCTTAGAGCAGTGGTCAGCAAAACGCGGCCTTTGATTGTTTTGTAAATAAATTATAGAGATAAAAATTAATGCATTTAGTAGGTGCGCCTTTTAAAAATGCACTTCACCTTGCCTGTGAACAAACAATATAACCAATAATGCATAGGTTGCTGACCGCTAGCTTAGAGCATAAAATTGGTGAATGGTTTCCTTCATAATTAATCACATTTTCCAGGAAGTATTGAATGAAGCTTACCCACTACCAGGTGGCCTGAAGTCCCTTACATATTTATCCCCATGCTTTGAGTAGTTTGGGTTAATTAAAGTTTGAAACCTGTAAAGGAAGATTTTGCCATTTATTATACTTATACTATATCTCTTACAAATATTGCTGGTAAAAATTTAGTACCTGTACATGTACAGCTGATTTTGGCAACTGCAATTTTTTTGGAGAAAGGTCTTATGCTAAATAAAACAGTCGTCTTGCAAAATTTCAGCATCAATGAACTCATAGTTTTTTCTCAATTATTGTATTACTATATTTGTATGGTCTTCTACTGCAAATACATTACTTTTACGTCAATTTGCCTTTTTTTACCTGGACTGGACTTCTACTGCTTTTTTAACTTCTGTCAAATTAGGGGCTCTGCCCCACTGGTACGTTGGTACCTAAACTTTTGGACTGGGGCAATTTTTTTAATGGGTTTTTTAAAGTTCTTACCTAACCTAACCTAATCAAAATGTTTTTGGGTAATATAATTGTGTGTATGGCGGGTTCACTCTACCCTTCCCCCTGTTTTTTTTTTAAATCAACTAAAGACTTGTTGAAGCTGAAATTTTGCAGGATGACTATTTAGACCAAGACCTTTCTCCAAAAAAAAAAAATTGCAGTCGCCGAAATCAGCAAACACACTAAAGTTTATCCATTTTGCTCATTGCACAGAATATACCAATTATAGCTTTAGAAAATAAACTTACAGCAAATACAAGAAGTTCAGGATACCCCAAAACCATCCAAATATACTAAATGGTGTGCTTTTTACCACAGTGCCATCTGTAACAAAGTGGTGGTTGAATCATAATATAAAACATATGATATTCTTAATGATTATTATTATTACGTTAGGTATATAGCTGTACTAGGTAAGGTAGAGTTAAAAATCAATTCAGTCATATTCAGTCTACAAAAAGGCGTACAAACAGTGTATGTAATATTTGGACTCCAGTCACATTTGTTTATTGCAATAATTAAATAGTATGTGATGACTGTATCCTGTCTGTATACTGAATATATAAAAAAACAAGAAATCATTTTTTGTGTCATTCATCACTCATCAGTATACACCAGTCCCTTTTAATCCTACTACTATTATAAAGGCGAAAGTTTGTAAGTATGGATGTATGGATGTTTGTTACTCTTTCACGTAAAAACTACAGAATGGATTTGAATGAAACTTTACCACAATATAGCTTATACATCAGAATAACATATAGGCTACAATTTAGGGCTCTGCAGTGCTTAGTTACCGTATTTCTTACTTATTACTAGACTAGACGGGACGAACCTGAAGTCCACGCGAACGAAGTCGCGGGCAAAAGCTAGTGGATAATATACACAAAAAAAAAGCAGTACTAAGCAGTGTGTATGGGTATAGTGCAAATAGTACAATACAAGTAGGTTGACATTTATTTTCAAAAAAGTAGGTTAATTTTACTACTATCAGTCATTTAACAATATCCGTTGATATTAATTAAAATAAAGTGTTATCAGACTTCTCAATTCATTTTACATTATTGTCTGGAAACTTGAATGACGTGGCCTTCATTCAGTTATATTATTGGGTAAATTCATGAGGCCAGAATATTCTGAAATGGATGATGAAATTTTCGAGCTACTTTTACAGTATTAGAATATGAAATGAATTACAAGAAATGCTGTACCTCCTGTAACGTAAACCATTGTATCACAAAAAGATTTTCAATACTTCATGTAATTAAACTCTAAACAAAATGAAAACAAAACCCAATGACAAAACCTCACAGTCACAACACAACGAAGTAAAACTGTCACTGTCACTTTTGACATATTTTTTTTGTATAGGTTTCACGGCCGAGAGTCCATCCAGCTTTTTCTTCAGTGGTCACTTTTGACATTGTCCATTTTGACATTAGTAAAACCAGAGACTTAGGGTTTGTTCCACTTAATACCTGCAACGGCATCAACAATGACCGCTGAAACTGCCGTTCCACTAACGTAAAAAGGCCGCAAGCATTGTAGGTATAGATGGGCGCCTACCCGGATATAAACCCAGCCACTGGATAAATATCCAATCCACGCTATTTTAACCCACCCGATTCCAATTGATACCGGGTATAAATTAAAGCCTGTTTATAAAAATTAAATGAAATATTTTTATTGAAGTTTGTCACTTTTATGGTGCGATTCAATTTCTTTTCAAGTAGTTTATAATACTGAACTATAAAAATAGTCCAAGTTTTACATAACAATAAAACTTGTATTATTAGCAGAGACGATGCACAGCATCCTGTGAGAGATGCGTCACTTCCACCTAGCATTTATTTGATGTAATTTCCGTATCCTGTTGGATAAATAATTATTGGTTTAATTTGACTTACTTCCGTGTCCGCCATTTTTAGTCACCTGGGGTCGAGTTATCTCGAAGTTTCCTCATAGAAGTCTCGCCAGGAGGCCTTAATGGGATGCTGTGCATCGTCTCTGCTAATAATACAAGTTTTATTGTTATGTAAAACTTGGACTATTATTCGGCATGTGACGATGCACAGCATCCTGTGAGAGATGTGTTTATTAGCTCCTGGTGACTATTGAACGACGCTATGTGATAAAGAGTATGGTAGACTGATGATTGCAGCTTTTGAAGATATCTGTAAAACGCTAAACGATGTGATTAATGGGTGCAGTAGTAAGCACATTATTATTGCCAAGTGTTAATGCGTAAAAGTTGATAAGGCAGACTACTATTAACATAATTTAAATTATTTCTTTATCAATAATAATCAATAATAAATTATTTCTAACTGAAAATATATGCAACGTATAAAGACATCTTTCATTTAATTGTCTAGTACATGAAGTTGCAAGAGCGATAACTTTCGCTATCAAAATATTTTTATTGATATGTTTTAGTTTTGAAATATGTCTAAGTTAAGTGATTATTAACTTTGATTAATGGCCTAGACAAATAACTATTTTAAGATATCAATGATGAATGATGTCTCATTGTGGTACAGGTTCGAAAACTATATGCATTTTGAGGGACCAAATCTTGTGGAGAACGGAAAGTACCTAGAAGGGCAAGATGGATTATTTTTGTTACCTACGTATTGGTAGGCATAGCAAACAGTCTGATCTGTATGAATGTATTGTGAAGGCAAACTTGTTTCATTACAATGATATATTGAGCATGAGGTTTTGAAATCAGACTGATCCGATTTGATTGAATATTTAGGTTATGTGTAAGCCTGCCAGCTTTTGAGGCTAAATTTAAAAATGCCAGCTTGAAGTATGATAAGGAATCAAATGTTTCAATTAGGTAAAGCATTAGTGAAAAATGTCGGCCGGGCCATGCTGATTAGGTATAGATTTGTTATTTAAGCAGATGGTTTAAAACATGCCTTAAGCTTAGATTTGAAATCCTCCTTTTGCCAATAGAGGGTTAGTATGAATGACTTTATAAATGTAAATTTCGAAACATGGAGTAAAGTAAGTTTGCCACCGAGTTCTAGTCTAGTTTTAAGATACAGTTAAAAAATTGTTTGCTCAGTTCGTGAGGGCTTTGGGTGTATCCCTGTTTTTTCACATGACATAGTTATATGGGTTACATAACTTTGGCTTTCAAATGGGCCTTGTCCTGCAGTAGAGTTCTGGCCAATCGGATCTGATCTGACCTGTGGCCGTGTGTACTGTGTTTGTATGGAGGGAGCGAGAAAAGATGCCTCACCACGTTGCAGGAGGTGGTAGTCCCGAAATACAAAGTAAAGTGTTTGGTAGGTGTAGTTATTCACAGCAGGTGTGGCTGTAAATAACTGCGCTCCCCCGCCTAACCCCCCCCCTCTTTTTAAAATTTAAAGTATTAACGTAAGATGTGTTCTAACTAAACCTTACATGACCTATAATTATAGCGCAGAGGTTGGAGTTAAAGATTGATATTATTGTAAAAATACCTCTGGTCACGTCGTGCTGTCGTCTTACCGGATTATGAAGTGAAGAGACACAGAGTGCACTGGTGTATTGTGCGTACGCTTGTGCACTTTCGATTTAAGTCAGGGGAACATTAGATAGCAGATTCATTGTCGCCTTCACAAGATATTTAATTCTGGTAAATATTCTGTTTAACTGGGCCATTGTGCGAGGGTTTGTGTGCTATTAGCAGTTCAGAGAGTGAGCTTTTGCTGTGGGGTAGGTTCATACTTTTCTCATGTACTTAAGGAGATTTTTCAATTTAATGGTAAGTTATGTATTTCATCTAAATCATTCGTATTTGTTTATGGCTTTTGATGACACACAGCAATTATAGTGCCCGTGCATTTCGAGGTTGCGCACTTCTCGAGTTATTTTGTTGCACGTCCCTTGAGTACTCATTTAGACTATATGACATTAACTTTCTGTATACCTAATTGCCAGCCCAATAGTATCGAAGAATATGCTATGATTTTTACTTTCGTTTTCTTAGTTGGTATTTAGAGTTAACAGTAGTACCTTTTCTGAACTAGGTATTCGGAAATGTTTTCCAAATTAAAAGTCTACGGCTCCGGGTCATAACGAGGCTTCGATTAGTAGATATGAGGGCCTTTTGAAGGGCTCAGTTAGTATAAAAATCCATGGTACGGTAAGGGCAAATGGCAAAGGTAGGCTGAGGGCGATAGATAATTTCAGTCAATCCGAAATTATTGCACAACCAAAGTTCGTACAAAAGGTGGACTTAACGCCATATGACACAATATCAGGGATAAGCGTTCAGCTCATCAGCGTCTGCTCGGTTTTTTTTTTGAGACTATATCAGAAATAGACTTGCTTGTGAATGCATTCTGAGGTAGACTAGAGCTGTTGAATGTAGCACGGTGTTGATAAGACATGCACCGGCACAGATGTAAACGGCAGACCATGTTACTGCACTGTAATTCGACTGGTCAGTTGATTTAAGCAAGCAAAGGAAAACGTGCTGCGCTATTGAATGATATAAGGGATTGGTGAGGCAATCACCGGCATGAAATTGTTCGGAAGAATGTGTGGAGAACTTTCAAATATTGCGCGGAGTTGCTAGGCAAGTACCGGCATAAAAGTGACTGACTGACGCGTCCCTAGCAGATTAGTTCGATATTCTAAATGTGACAAAGACCACTGAATATTGTGCGGAGTTGGTGAGACAAGCACCGGCACGGAATACAAGCAGGACTGATGAATACTGCACGATGTTGGTGAGACAAGCATCGGCGTTGAGGTGATGTTAATATGAGCAAGACCATTGATTATTGCGTTGAGTGGGTGAGGCAAGCACCGGCACTGAATGTAGACAGCATAGTTGAATTTTGCACGATGTTGGTGTGACAGACAAGCATCGGCGTGGAGGTGAATGGCAGATGCATCCCTGTACTCTAGGTTGGCTTACGCAGCCTGATGCTAAGGTGCCACTGCGTCCGATACGCTCGGAAGCAGCCTCCTAAGCTGCACTAAGATAAATTGCAGATGTGGCTCTGTAATCATTGCCATTACGATGATCGCAGTCTGACAGGTAGATGCCGCCGGCCCTTGTACGTATGAGGCCAGCAACGGTAAGAATACTCAGATGTGATGAGTTGTTAAGCGAAAGGACTACGAGTAGTTTGAGTAATGATAGAATAAGTCAGGCTTAGAGGGCCTCTCAATAATTGTTTTTTTTTTCCTGTTTTGGCATTTCTTGCGATCCGGTAATAATGACAATCAATAAAGGCCGTATCATTTATCGACTTCGACCATGGATTGTTCGAGCTGTCTTGTGTTATGTTATGTAAAAAGTATTTTAATAATTTATATTTCTATTAACTAATAAAATTATTATTTCAAATGAATTAGTAGGCACTAAAATAGTTTAAGCTTACATTGTTGCCAATAATATATGGACTCTGGCTCGAAATAAACATATTTTATTTTATTTATTTGTTTTATTTTTATTTATAAGAAGTAATCGGCACTTGGTGGTATTTAATGCACGCAACTGCCAAGAGCTTGCAGTGTGGTTTTACTGGGATACGGTCCCCCAAGCTGCTGTTTTTAAGAATGCGACCTTAAATGAAGGTGTTATAGTCTTAGGTCTTAGTCATATCGCGACCATTAATAAAGGACACTGCTGGAGTGCCTAAATTACAAGCTTCAAATCGTTTTTTTTTTTTTTAAATTGCCGCTTTAGTCAAGTGTGCGATAGGATAGGCAACTGCATATGAATGCTCGACAGAGGCGAGGCTACACTGCATAGATATAGATATAAAAGTTAACAATTTGAGACAAAATGTCTACTGTATTATTAACCTTCATTATGAATTGGGTAGATGTATTTAGGATATCCTTTAAAAGTTGGATTTAACTGAATTGAAATTGCTTTGTCGAAATAAATTGTGGCAAATTGTTGCAAGAATTGTTAACGCATTGTTTTTAGTTGTTTTGAACTGAAAACATGCTAGATTGAGCAATATAAGTATGTTCAGGCTGGTAAAAGATTCAGCGGTTGTTCAGAAGAAGCCGCTGTTATTGCGTTCTAGTTAGAAAGAAGTACGTAAATATACGTGGGTATATGAAAAATACAATGGAAATATTGCATGTTCCATCTTAAAAATGAGTAATTAGCTACCCGTGCTATAAAAATCTGTAATTTAAGGTACTGCGGTACCTAGGTAGGAGTCGAGGTAATACATACAGTAAATATGATTCACAAGATGGGTCTGACCGAATATCGAAATTCGGGCCTCGGAGACCAACATGAGCGTGCGCCGCCGCGTGTTTATCCATGGTTTTAGCTAAGATATTGTTTATTTAGTTAATTCAAATTCATGTGGTCAAAAAGGGGTATTCACGCTGTATAAAATACAACGTACCTTATTATGTGTTCGTTTTACCTTTAATTAAGGCAAAGCCAGGGTCTGGGAAAAACCGCCGGCCGATCCATTTTCCAGTGTTTTTCGTGCGCGTGCAGCGTAGGCCGATGATCGCTTCGTTTTGCAGGTCACCGTCACGTTAAAACACTAGCACACTTTTAAAACTTGGTTATTTTAACAATATGACTTTTTATAAAAACGTTAAGATTATTTAGATCTTTAAAGGTAAAACTTTTTCAAATATAATACGCTAAGTATGAATGTAATTCTCGATTTGAGCAGAGTTTCTGCTTAGGATGTTGCTAGATCGAAAGCAAACGACGCTATGAGGAAACTTCGAGATAACTCGACCCCAGGTGACTAAAAATGGCGGACACGGAAGTAAGTCAAATTAAACCAATAATTATTTATCCAACAGGATACGGAAATTACATCAAATAAATGCTAGGTGGAAGTGACGCATCTCTCACAGGATGCTGTGCATCGTCACATGCCGAATAATGGTACATTTTTATTTAAATCCAATAAAAACTGTCATTTAGTTGCAAATACAGTGCGTACCTGCATTTTAGCAATCCCAAAAGGGAAGAGGGAGACTGTGTTAGGTTAAACAGTTTTACAGGACAAAATTTTATTCAGTGCAGTACATTATGCGTATTTGTATATCTAAGAATTAAGTACGAACTAATTTTATAAATACAAATATATATAATGTAGTATGATATGTAAACCATAAAGCGTTTTACGAAAGGTGAGGTCAACGAGTTATTCTGAAAATACTACCAGAGTATATAACACATTAAAAAGAAAATGAAATGCTCAGTAAAGTCATTACTTGTCAGCTCTACGATCACACAATGGCCATAGTCACACAAGCGATAAGTATGCAAACAAAAACAATACCTTTCCACCAACCCTTCCCTTTATCTTTTTATCTACCTGGGAATGCCACGTGCGCAGTTCTATCGCCGTTGGCTATAACTTGCCAGTTTTGAATGTAATGTCGCTGCGCGTAGTCTTTGTAATAAATATTTTTACAACTTCTCGACCGACGACGGATTTAAGGTAGTAATGTCAAACATTGAGTTAGAAATCTTACAAAAATCGCGTAGAGTGCATTTATTGTTATGTAATACTTATATATAATACAAGAATGTAGCAATTAAGGAATAATATGTCAAAGTGTTAAACGTGCTCAAAATATTAAACTCAAATACTGATGCAAAACAAAAAATACGACGAGATACAGATTTACATTGATTGCTGTCACCGCTACCAAGTACTCCGTCATCAAGTGAAATATTGCAAAGTTGAGATAACTCCTTTTGTCTCTGTCCTCTTGTAAGTTATACAAATTAAAAAAAATTGGTTGTTCATACTACTCAACATTATCCGTACATTACATTATGTTGAAACGAATACTTAATATAATTTATGATTTTAACTCGTCAAGTATGTGTGAACGAGACACAATAGAAATTCCATTATTATGCGACTCCCGGCAGTCGTTTGATACCTTACTGATTAAGTGAATATGATGACTGACTGTATATCTTAAACGATATTTCTAATCATATTGTAGGTCTAGGTATTCATACACAGCGAACTGATACTCAAAACAATGAGTATTCAACGTAAATTTAATAAATACCCAGCATTCTTAATAAACACCTAGGTAAATTAGGTAAAAATCAATTTTTACCTACCGGGTGGGAATAAATTGGATAAATATCCACTGGATTTCTACCCATCCGCCCATCTATAATTGTAGGCGAATGTTATAGGTGGAACACACATCTTGAGTGCTACTGTGTCACAGAATATATAATAGTACTATATACAGAACGGACACTCACCTCCCCTCCCTAGTCTGACTTACCTCACTATCGCGCTGGAATTAGGGTTCATGTTTGCGACGTTAACGAAAGTACAAAGTGTTGTGTACGAGAGATGCCTAAGTACTGTGCAGTGTACGGGTGTCTTTCTTCCTCGAGAAATTACTCTAATAGAAGCTTTTTTCGTTTGCCAAAAGATGAGAGACAACTTCATACAAAATATGCAACCATAACAAAACTATTCTAACCATTCAGTTACAGTGAACAACTTTAAAAACGTTAGATAAAGGTAACATTATTTAGAATTATGTGTAGTTAAGAAATTATAAATTGTAATATTATATTTATGTGATCAGTGAAATTAGGTGTTGCTAAGGTGAATATGAAAATTACGAAAATGAGTACTTGTTACGTTGTATACTAAATAAAATTACGTTAAATAACAACTCCCATCCGGCAGATTAACTTTATTTAAAAATAACAGTTATGCTATGGCAATAAAAGTCTTCAATGCCTTACCAGAACACCTAAGGAAGCTCTCAGGCACCACTTTTAAAAGCAAGCTTCATATGAATGAAGCTTGCTTTTAAAAGTGGTGCCTGAGAGCTTCCTTAGTATTTGATGAGTATTTTACATCCGGGTCTACTCCCACATAAATTGTTTTAATACCTACTGACTTGTTGTTTTCTATTTCTTCTATGTAAATATAATTTTATTGTATTCTTGCTGCGTTAAAATGTTAATTTTTTTACTTATAAAATTGTGCAATAATATTATAGTTCCAGTATAAAGTGATAATAACTAGTTAATAATAATTATTTAAATTTATATATATTTGTACGCTACTGTTAGCAAATTTTGGCGCTCCCTTGACTAAACCATAAGATCGTTATTGTACCTAAAATTTTACAAATAAACTTTTTGAGTTTTGAGTTTGATTTTGAGTTATTTAGCCGTATCTTTTTATATAAGTGAAAAGAGCTATGTATAGCACGCACACAAACACAGCGTCTGTGGAACACGCCGTCTGTCAATGTATGGCCAAAATGAAAAGTTTCTTCCGAGTGTCCGGGATGTGACTGTGTGCTCGCACGCAATATGATCCATATGAACCCACCAATATTTTGAGGGTGAAGTGGGCGTTACGCAATAACGTATCCATAAGGCCTCGTCCTGGACGCCAGCGGGCGGTAATACAGCTCAACGCTCGCCGCCCGCTCCGCCCGCACCGCTGTCGTCGTCGAGAGCAGCTTCACACAAATCTATGAAATTGATCAGGACGCGCGCGCCGTCGCCCGCTCCGCCTGCTGGCGTCCAGGACAAGGCCTAAGAGACCAACTGTAAAATTATAGAATTTGTAGGAATTGAGAACAATATTTATTTAAAATTAAATTAAAATTACAATTGAGGAAACAATGAATCAAAATTAAAATTAATACAGTAAATACAATAAATATGTTGCATAAACAGACGGGTAGATGGCGCTAACATCACGCAATGACTTGTCCATATGAGACCAAGGATTTTGCGCGGGCGGACCGACAGCACGGCACGGTAGCTCAATTGGACGAGCAGTTGGTCCGGTTAGTCAGAAATATGCTGGTTCGAGTGCCGCCCGTGCGCAATTTTTGGTTTCTTATTTCAATATTTCTTTTGAGAATTAAGTCTTAATATTGCAATACATCGAGCATGCCGCAATCCACCTTTGTTAGGTAAAGAGGAGCAAGCAAGTACACGAGTTATTAAAGATTTAACATTTATTTGCATAGTCCCCTTTTTAAAACACTCTCATCCATTGATCCGTAACAACTAGTATTTGCCATAATTAATGAAAATTATTGCTCAATATTCGAAACATTAATCTAAATAGAAATAAACCTGCACATCTAACCCACAAACAGTGACATTTGACATTTCGGAGACCTCACGCTACACAAGCGCCCCCAGCGGCAAATTCATACGCGTTATGGCCCATTTACACGAGGCCAGTAGACGAGCCAGTCCAATAAGCCAGGCCAGTATTGGCTTCGTGAAAATAGAGCCAGGCCAGTGCATTGGACTGGCCCAAGCCAGTGGATGAAGCCAGTCCAATAGAATAGAACGGTTTCTAATTTGCTGGCGCCCAGTGCTACTGGCCTCGTGTAAATGGGCCATTAGCCCTCATTTGGAACGGTTTGTAAGCGCGCTAAAAGTGATATTATCGCTTTTGTCGCAATCCGGAACACAGCCAAAGAAACCGCTTATGTCAAATAATGTCAATGTTCGTGTTCGTGAACCGAGTCCGCCGAACCGAAAAATAATTAAAAAACCATTTATGTACAAAACCTGCCTGTTTCTAAGATGAAACTAATATTAAATAATTTTATAGATTTTGCTCTTGAAAATAAGCCGCCATCGTAAAACAGCACCAGTCGATTACACGCACGATCGAAATGAGTTTAAAAGGAATCAAATTGGTAACGTTTGATGCTACCAATACTCTGTTAAAGTTTCGAGTACCGCCTTGGCAGTATTACACAGTTGTAGCTCGAGATCATGGCTTTAAAGGTACCGATGAGTTGATAAAAGAACGTCTTTTGGATAGTTACAAAGTTATGTGGGACAAGTACCCTAACTTTGGTCGATCAAAAATCGCCTGGGAAGAATGGTGGACGCGAGTGGTGAAGAAGACATTTGAAGGTCATCTGCCAGTTAGCGCTAACGTTGAAGACATAGCGTCAAAGTTGATCTATGAATTCAAAACCTCAAAGTGCTGGACAGTCGCCCCTGCTGCAGAACGGTTACTCAGTGGTCTACAACATCAAGGGAAAATTGTTGGAGTGATCTCAAATTTTGACCCACGGCTTAAAGACATACTACATGATGTTAAACTCAGAGATTATTTTGATTTTATATTGACGTCATATCAGGTTGGGCATAGTAAGCCAGATGAGAAAATTTTCATGTATGCCCTAGAGCAGTGTGGTAAGTTAGTAAACCCACATGAAGCCCTTCACATAGGAGATGATGTGAAGAAAGATTACCATGGTGCAAAAGCAGCCGGATGGCATGCACTCATAGTGTCTGACAAAGTTACAATTGAGAAACCACCAGCATCAGAACATGTGTTCAATAGTTTAGAAGAGCTGTGGTTAGCAATAAAACTAAATAAGTTAGTACTCTAGTAGGTACCTACATATTCCTGCTTTAGCTAAGATTATAAATCCAAACATAATTAAATTTTAGGGTGGTAGTAGTGTTATAAATACTTATTTATTGAGTCATAATATCATGTTGTGCAAAACTGACTTGTGATAAAATAAAAAACCGGCTAGATATGAGATGGACTTGCACACAAAGGGTTCCATACCTACACTAGAATAGACTATGGACTAGACTTCCATAGACTAGGTAAACATCCATTATGCGTTCTTGTATTGGAGTCACCCTTAAATATTAATTTTATTTTGTTTTTAGTATTCATCATATTGCACCAACATAATAACTCTAATACATAAATACTCATAAATCTATTTTTTTACTGTCTAGCAATTGCCGTTCTTGAGCTACAGCCTGTTGACAGACAGACAAATAAGTCTTAGAAATAGGGTCCTGTTTTAACCCTATGGAACGGATGGTACAGAACCCTAAAAAGATGTGTTAGTAATGGTCATTTTTGTTATTTGTTAAAGCAACTCAAGATGTTATGTTTTTAACTTGTTTTGTATTAGTTAGTCCATTGTTTCTTAACTTATTCAAAAATAATAATAGTTACATCTAAATAATCAGTGTTTTATTCAGTACATACACACCTATGTATTCCAAATATTAAAAAAAGTGACTTATACTATGTGCAACAGTAAGTGTGGTATGATGATATTATCTTAAATCTGCCTTTCATCTGGAAATATATATTAACACGTTCCGGGACACTACTCCAGACACAATCACAATAGATATTTTATTGTTTTCACGCCTGTAGGCGTTCACTGTCCCGGAACGTGTTAATGTACCGAGATATACTCGATATCGCTCACCATAGTTCACAATGGAACCCTCTCACTGAGAAATATAATATTTTATATCTCGAACTATTATATGTTTTGGTGCGGTTCGAGAAAGATATATTTTCCGCCCCGCGCACGCCCTTCACTTCTCGCCCCCTGCGGTGGTGGACAATCCCATACAAAACTAAGAAAATATATATCCCATAGCATGAATCTCGTGATATAAAATACTAGCGGTCCCAGCGAACTTCGATTCGCCCCCAGCCCCGTCCCGCCCCGGCCCCGTTTTATGGAAATTTTCTTTGCTATAAACCTCACGGAGCCCGAGACCTTTCCAACGAATGCAAAACCGTGGAAATCGGTTCATGCGTTCTGGAATTATAGCGTCAGGAAGGAAAACCCGACTTATTTTTATAAAGAAAAATGATTGAGTATTCATTACACATATCGAGTTTTCATTGTTTTTAAGATGTATTCTGCTATTCGGGACGAAAACAAATCCAACAAATCAAAAACCATGGCAATCGGTCCAGCTTTTCTCGAGTTATAAGCACAGATTAGTAAGAGTTGGTTATAAGTGTTGTTTGTTAATCTGTGTTATATTTACAGAAGTTAACGTATTCGTATGCCTTTTACCGACACAGATAATATAATACACCGGCTACCTGCCTCTTTATGTCTTCCTTCACCCATACTATACAGGATACACATATACTATACTATATTTAGGATACAATTTTTAGGGTTCCGTAGCCGAATGGCAAAAAACGGAACCCTTATAGTTTCGTCAAGTCTGTCTGTCTGTCTGTCTGTCTGACTGTCTGTCTGTCTGTCTGTCTGTCTGTCTGTCCGTCCGTATGTCACAGCCACTTTATCCTACTACTATTATAAAGGCGAAAGTTTGTAAGTATGAATGTATGGATGTTTGTTACTCTTTCACGTAAAAACTACTGAATGGATTTGAATGAAACTTTACCACAATATAGCTTATACATCAGAATAACATATAGGCTACAATTTTTGAGGTTTCGAATGTGAGGTCGTAAAAAAACACATTTTTTGCGCTACTAGACGGGACGAACCTGAAGTCCACGCGAACGAAGTCGCGGGCAAAAGCTAGTTCTGAAACTATAAGCATCACATAGCTGAAACTTGGTAGGTAGGTGTATTTTGTTCACCGCTTTCCGATTCAGATACAAAAAGTAAGAAAAAATAATATTTAAGGGGGGGCTCCCATACATGAAACTAAAACCTAAAAATTTTTTTTTACTGAAACCTATGCGTGTGGGGTGTCTATGGATAGGTCTTTTAAAATGATGTTGAGGTTTCTAAAACCATTTTTTCTAAAAGTGTAAGGTTTAAGATTTAGACGCTTCCAAAGTGGTAAAATGGGCGTCCCCCCCATCTAACATTTGAACTAAGAAAGTGAAAATTTTGAAAAAAATATATGATGTAGATCTCAACAAAAACTTGCAACGAAAATTGGTTTGAAGGAGATCGAACCAGTAGTTTTTGAGATATTGCACATTTTTATCAACCGCAAATATAACTTTGTCTTTCATACAAACACTATGAAAAACAAAGTTATTTTTGCTGTTGCAATATATTGTGATGTTTTCGTTAAGTGACAGTAAGTGGACCCTGAATTCAGTTAAGGGTGGCACGGAACCCTCAGTGCGCGGGTCCGACACGAACTTAACCGGTTTTTTTCACATAAATATTGTTTTACAGTATTACGTTGGCGAAATGCAATTACCCTCAGCTATAATTCTTAAAAAATGATTGGTTCCTAAGTTCCTAACATAGAATGTACGTGACGCTAGCGCCATCTCTCGATGATATAAACATTCATTCATGACAAACAAGAAAACTGCTCATTCTTCTTACTAATCTGTGTTTTTTAAATATGGCAACACCAATAGCTGCTGCGCGTCCATGTCAAGTGAGTTTCATCTGTGAAATACGGGATCAATATAAATGCGGAATCTTCACTTAGAACCGCGATAATTTGTTGTATACCTGCTTATAAAACACCATCGGGAACTTTTCAAGCGGTATTACGGAAAGAAGAGCGCGATTGCAAAACATGTTCTCTCCACCCAGTGGCTGCATACATTGCATCGAAGTGAAATGACGGGGCTGCCCTTTATTCGTAACAAAGTGAAGTGGTGACTTAGAATTCATAGGCCACGAACTGAGTGCATTATGTAGTGAGATAGTGGTGTTTTTGCGTCGTTTGTCGCGTTAGGAGAGTCGTGTTTGGGAGTTCGTGTAACAAATTATGTTGTCGAGATGATGTGGTGGCTCGCGGTGGCGGCTGCGACAGTGGCGGCGCTAAGCGTTCGCGGCGAACAGGTCCTGCTTCTCGACACTACCACTGAGGCGACTCTGGGCTGGACTCGGTTTCCCTACGGCCCGCAGGCGAGCACCCCTGGCTGGCTCGAGGAGTCATACACCAACTTTGAGAAGCAAATCAACTGGCGGTCGTATGTGGTATGTGATGTCGCCCACCATAACGTAAACAATTGGCTGTGGACACCATTCATTGAAAGGAGAAATGCTAACCGTATTTACATAGAAATAAAATTCACTATTCGTGATTGCTCATTGTTTCCCGGGAATGCACTCAGTTGCAAGGAAACATTTAGCTTACTTTACTATGAGTTTGATGTGGCCACGCGTGAACAACCACCCTGGGAGCCCGAGAGCTACAAGTTAGTGGGTAGGATAGCCGCTGGTGAAGGTAGATTTAACACCAATTCTGAGGTGGACATCAATACTGAAGTCAAAAGCATAGCAGTAACAAAGAGAGGGGTGTATTTTGCCTTTAGAGATCAGGGAGCATGTATTTCCATTCTAGCTGTTAAAGTGTACTACATCACATGTCCAGAGGTAACTGTCAACTTTGCCAGATTCCCAGCCACACCTACAGGCAGAGAGGTCACTGTCATAGAGCAGGCAAATGGAACATGCGTTGAGAACGCTGAAACTGCCCCTGGAGAAGCACCTCCTGTTTATTTGTGCAAAGGAGACGGCAAGTGGACTTTACCCAGTGGCTCCTGCAAATGCCGGGCTGGATTTGAACCTGATGACAATAACCAAATATGTAACAAATGTCAACCAGGAAAGTTCAAATCATACACTGGAGATGACCCTTGTGCCCCATGCCCTGATTATTCAGAATCCACTGTTTATGCTGCTGCAGAATGCAAATGTGTTCCAGGATTTTACAGAGCTAAAAAAGATCCTAAAAATGTGCCATGCACACAGCCACCTTCAGCACCAGATAATTTGACTGTTACATTTGCAGACCAGTTTTCAATTTCCTTAGCTTGGCAACCACCACATAAAAATGGAGGACGAAATGATGTCACATACAGAGTTTATTGCTCCAATTGTGGCCCCAGTGTTGAATATAGACCTGCATCTACAGGTCTTAACTCTACCAGGGTTACAGTCATAGGACTGGATCCCGTGACTGAATATAAATTCCAAGTGTTTGCTGAAAACGGAGTCACAGAACTTACAGGGGAACCACCAAAGAAAGTTGAGATTACTGCTGTAACTGAGGCATCTGTTGTAAGTGTGGTATCTAAACTGAGAGTTCTCAGTGTGGAAAGTGATAAGTTATCTCTTGCCTGGAATCCTCCACCTATAGATTTAACAGATCCTGATGACACAATAGAGAGTTATGAAGTAAAATGTTTCCCTAAAGATAACATGGAAAAAAGTGCAAATGCAACATTAAAGATAACAAAAGAGCCTCATGTTACAATTACTGGTTTAAAAAGAGACACAGAATATGGTATTAGAGTTAGAGCAAAAATGAAGCGTGGTTGGGGTGAATTCAGTGGAATAGTTTACACCAGGACCGGATCTGTTTTAGAAACAACTTTTGTTGGAGAAGAAGAGGGTGCACAAGTGCGTTTAGTGGCCGGCGTGATGGTGGCTGTTGTAGTTTTATCTGTGGTGGCGATTATTGCCGCCGTGCTATTTTTGAGATCCCGCGCTGATGATGAATGCGATAAAAAGCAGCCTAACGATTGTAATGCTCTTAACTACCGTAACGGTGAAGTATATACTGGACCAGAGAGGCCGGCTAAAACAAGCAGTAATGCTACTACTCCATTGTTCGCCGGTACCGGATCTCGGACCTACATAGATCCACACACCTATGAAGATCCTAATCAAGCAGTAAGAGAATTTGCGCGTGAGATAGACGCATCCTGTATCACAATCGAAGCAATAATTGGTGGTGGAGAATTTGGAGATGTTTGTCGTGGTAAATTGAAATTACCTGCAAGCTGTGCCCAAGAAATAGACGTAGCTATCAAAACTCTAAAACCTGGATCAACAGAGCGAGCAAGGCGAGATTTCTTAGCCGAGGCATCCATAATGGGCCAGTTTGAACATCCTAATGTCATATTTTTGCAAGGTGTGGTGACGAAATGCAATCCTATCATGATCATTACAGAATTTATGGAAAACGGATCCTTAGACACGTTTCTGCGTGCCAATGATGGCAAATTTCGCATACTGCAGCTGGTAGGCATGCTGCGTGGTATTGCAACAGGGATGCAGTATCTATCAGAAATGAACTACATTCACCGCGATCTTGCCGCACGTAATGTACTTGTCAATTCACAACTTGTATGTAAAATCGCCGATTTCGGTTTGTCGCGTGAGATCGAATCCACTGCCGACGGAGCATATACAACTCGCGGTGGAAAAATACCAGTGCGGTGGACAGCACCCGAAGCAATTGCGTTTAGAAAATTTACGTCTGCTAGCGATGTTTGGTCGATGGGAATAGTTTGCTGGGAGGTGATGAGTTTTGGTGAGCGCCCATACTGGAATTGGAGCAACCAAGACGTAATAAAGTCTATAGAGAAAGGATATCGTCTTCCTGCGCCAATGGACTGTCCAGAAGCTGTATACCAGCTCATGCTTGATTGTTGGCAAAAAGAGCGTACTCACCGACCTACTTTCTCGAGTATCGTAAAAACTTTAGACAAGCTCATTCGTTGCCCCGATACATTAAGGAAGATTGCTCAGAATCGCTCAGCCGATCCTCTTGCGGGAGACACTCCTGAGCTTAACCAGTTCTCTTCCGTGGAGGAATGGCTGGAATGTATAAAGATGTCGCGGTACATAGAAAAGTTCAGGGCTGCTGGCATCACCGACATGGAGGCGGTTGTGGATCTTACAGTCCACCAGCTCGCGTCTTTAGGAGTTACGCTGGTTGGTCATCAGAAGAAAATCATGAATAGTGTTCAGAGCATGCGTGCTCAGATTCGTGTTAGCGGGCCTTATGGATTTCTTGTGTAAAAGTTGCTCAGTAAATTGAAGTGAATAAATGACAGAAAAACTAGATTGATCTCGTGCTAAACAATGACAAAGATCTCAAAGTGAGCAGCTATGTGTGTTTCGATTGTAGTGATTTATACTAATGAAATGATGCATTTTGTATATTTTTCTAAAAAGGACTGACATAAGGTTAGACTTAAGTAATACAGACATCTTTCTTAAAATGCTAAGAAAAATATCAATTAATTAAAATACATTTATTATGATGTTAATATTTTTATTATCTTTAGTTTTGTATTGTCTGTAGTAATATAATTTTCATACTCTTATACAGTCTTTTTTAACATTTTGTGAGCCGGCCTAATCATACTCATTTAACGATCAAAATTGAGCTTTATAGTACTACCGTCTTATATACATTTTGTACAACGAAACATAGCCATGATTTATAATTAATTATTTAATATTGGAAGATAGGTATGTATTTTCAATGTTCTTTATTCAGTGCAGTGCAGCTATATCAAATTAAAGTCACAGTAAAAGTGGTCTAATACCTCATCCCTTACTAGTGCAACTAATATGCTGTTGAAATTATTTATCTTGACTGATATTTGTAATTGTTTTGTATGCAAAATTAAATTTGTATTTATATTTATGTTGTTTCTAAAATAAATAATTTTGAGATTAGATGTAAGTGAGATGTATTAAAAATTTATGGTTGTTTTACCATTGACAGCAAAATAAAAGAGGTGTCAAGGCTTTTTTTTTGTAGAAGCTTATCTCGAGTTTCTGAAATGACAAATTTATTTATATACTGTAAAAATTAGAGTATAAAATGTAGGTAGCTAATTTTGCTGTAATTTTTGGATATTATTAAAATGATGTGTATATTCGTAACTTTTGTTTCCACAGTTTTGTGATGTGTTTAAATCTACTAATATGGTAAAGTAGTGTAAAATGCCAATTACATTTTGCCAGATTTCTTTTTATTTTATTTAACATTGTGAGATTCTAAAGTAAGTCATACTGCCAATGTGATGAAACTGAAAATGTACTTAATTATTGTAAGTACTTACGTAATTGCAACAATGCATTTAGTTTGTTGTGTGTATCTACTCATTTTTATAATGCATGTACATAAGGCTGAATCTATAATTTTAGTGTAAATCCTTGCTTTAAAACGATGTGAGACTGAAAGTTTACACACAAAGATTTCAGTTTTTGGAATTCGTGTTTTATAACGACAAAGTTTAACACATTAATCTGGTTCGTGATACCACTTAATCTTTTGATATCTAGCTCGCAGTTCTTTTGTTTGATTCATTAGGATTTAGATATCATAGTGATTGTTAACATTGCATTTCGCAATATTTCCTCGATATCATCTGTAGCCTTTGTGTGCGAATTATTCAGTATTTTACTTAATAATAAATAGTACATTTATACTTTTTCTTTGTAAGGATTGATGAGGTACAGAATATTGCCAATATAGTTATTGTAGTAAGAGCTTTGCTTATTATTTCTAGCTTGTGATGTGACGTGTTCGCAGAATCCTTACTGCGAAGTTTAAGTACCTACACGATTGTAAATCTATTAAAATATAAATATAAATGCTGTGCGGAAATGTGACATAAACTACATACACTTATTTGTGAAGCTAAGCGAAATATTATGTTTTGTATTTGCTGAAAGCGATTTTTTAAATCTATCAGTTCTCAACTACTTTTTGATTTACAACATACACCCATTAATTACTGTATCCTAAATCCTTAATGATGCAGATGCGATTAAGTCCCTATGTTTTACGTGTATTGAAATTTCAACTGTATTGGTGCATTTTCACTAAGTTTTTCTGAAGGATAATTGTATACAAAAATCTGATTTAATATGTATAAAAAATGTGCTCCTTTTGAAATTATATTTAACCACTGTACAGATTATGGATAAAAGCTTAAAGAAAGTTAATACCATGAGAATCTCATGTATCACTTCTGAATAATAATATAAATTGTATTCAGAAGTAACAATTTTATCTTAGAAGTACACTAAGACATAAGACCATAAGTCAAGGCAAGTTCACTTTTGGATCTTTTTACAATTTCACATGGAAAAAGGTTAGTCTAGTGGTTTTCAAAAGGAGCACTATAGTTTAACTATGTGTGCTAGGGATCGAATTGCTGATACTTTACTACGGAACTTACCCACTTTAAAATGGAACATCAAATAACTATGCAAATCAATACTACCGTTTTTGTGCTCACTAGTTGGCGCCACTGTCGCGTGGGGTCCAGAATATAGCTTTTATGGTGTGTAATTTTCATAATGGAGAGAAAAAATCAAGTTAGCATCATCAAGATTTAATGAATCTTAATAAAACCCTACATGAGCCATTCCGCAGTCCCATTTTTTTAAAGAGTACACAAGTTATTAAAGATTTAACATTTATTTTCTTAAACCCCCTTTTATAGCACTCATTCATTGATCCGTAACTTGTATTTGCCATAATTAATCTATTAAATTATATAATACATTAATTTTAATAGAAATAAACTCGCGTATGTACGTTTGCGGGTTGCAAACAGTGACATTTGTTTGACATTTAGGAGACCTCACGCTACACGAGCGCCCCTAGCGGCGAATTCATACGCGATAGATAGATGCGATAATCTCGTTTGTATTTCTTTCTATATTTTTTAACCGAATTAAATAAAAGGAGGTTCTCGGTTCGACCTATATGTTTGTATGTATGTTTGTCCGCGAATATCTCGCGTTTAGCTGGACAGATTTTGATGCGGTTTTCAGTAAAGTATTTGTAACATTAAGGAGAAGTTTTAAGTAACTATTTAAGTTAACTTAAAGGTACATTATTATAACTTAAACAATAACTAAAAACGTGATGAACATTTTTTACATTACAAAAAATTTAACCGCCTTCTAAAAACAATAAAAGGACTAAACTAAAATAAGGCTAATTTGAGAAACATTATCATTTGAAGTCGGTTCATGATGTCAACCAACGTAGACTGTTGGTACGCATAACATGCACTGACTTCAAATGAAAATGTTTCTCCTATATTAACGTTATTTTAGTGCTTTTAGTGTTTTTTTTCGAAAGTGGTTCAATTTTTTTGAAAAAATTTAACGGAGAACAAATTGTGGATGTAGTATCGGAAATCTGATCCTTAGCACACTGTACACTAAATAATTTTTACTGACTTTGTTTACAAAGCTTTGCAAAATCACTAATCGGTTACTTGCTAGTTACTTTGTTTATAATTAATGATAGTACCTCAATTAACACAATGATTGTTTTGAAAATATTTACAAATGTAATAAGATTTGTGTATGTGTTCAGAGCTTGAAGCAAATGCAATGTAAATCTTTAGAGTTAAGGCGCTAAGCAAAATCCATGAATTACATTAATTATTACGTCGCAGCTAATAACTTTATCAGCAGTTCATTCAACTTTATAATCATAAAACTCAACCTGCGCAGTAATAAAAAGTATAGAAGTCTTTTTTTTGTTAACATCAAAGAGAGAGGGAGAGAGACCGAGTAGAAAAATGATCGAGCGCAAGTTAATGTAACTCGGGATCAGGCATTTGAACCTATTCCAAACGCTCGCGCAGTATATCACGCCTTGGTAACGCTGGTTTTTAATTTTTTACGATATGACGGTCACGACTGAAACATTTTTAATATCGATAGATCCCATCAAATAAATCGAAAATACACTTTCATAAAACTTCGTAAAATGCCAGATATTCTAATTATAAGCTCATAGAGATATAAAACCAAGCCTGCTTATGGCTGAACGTGACGGTTTAGAAGATTGTGTAAAATAATGTATGGAATCGTTTTTTTTTTAAATTTGATGGCCGCTACTTCAGAACAAAATTGAAATGGTGGACCGAAAAGTGAGGCAAAAGTTCCTTACAACTTTCACAGGTAACGCTGTTGTATACCCAAATATGGCGTCAGCGTAGTTATTTACTACGTTATGATTAACGGCCCGTTTAATAACTTAATAAGTTCTGATTAGCGTTATCTGCCAGATACTTCCTACAAAATGACGCTCTATATTTGAATTATTAGTTAATTAGTGCTCATTTGTCGAGACTCGAGAGTGAAACATTTACCTCTTTATTTTGATCTGCTGAAAGCAAATACTGCGAAATGTATAATAATAATGCCATACTTGTACAAAAATATTTTATATTATTAGTCTTCCATTGATTTGAGTAGTGTTAATAAAACATACCACTTTATACAGTAATAATTGGGCATTTATTTACTAAAAATATTGCATTTGCTTCAAACATAAATCACAGGATACTTTGATTCTATATTTAATTAACACTGAAATTCACTAATCACACCGCTATCGAAAAATATAAAGATAGGAATTAAGTAAATAACATTATGCTTGGAATGATAAATGCCCTAACATACGCGTGACCCAATTATAATTATCGCCAAACTTTTTTTCCGATCGTATTAAAAGTGTATTTTGTTTAAAATAGTTTAACTTCGCCGTAATCGATAGGATTCATTGCATGATTGCTAGCTAACCGGGGTTCTTTGATTTATCTGCCCATTGAAACGCAATGTATTAATTGTTGCGCAATTATTTAAAAGCCGATGTTGTATTTAGGTATGTTAGTTAATTGTAAATTGACAATTAAATACAGAATCTGTGTATCCTTTAATAGTATTGTATCTTCCATGTAATTGTACCTATTGCAATGAAACCGTTAACACCATTATACATAATTTAACTTTAATACTAACCGAAACACCAATTTCACCAAGAGCAGTAACATGATGTAATAGAAACTATAGATAATACCTACTTGTAAACATTATCACGACATTTCTTTAGACGTGAATTTTATGGCTTTTTACTTACAACGATTTTGAGTTGTTTTTACTGACATATTCCTCTTTTGTTTTTTATAAACTTACCAATTTAGCATTTAAAAAATACGTATATTAATGTTTTATCTTATTTCCTAACGAATAATGTCAGTTTATATTCTATTTCGAGATAAAAATAAGTACATATATTTTTTTACATAAATGTTCCTTTCCCATTCCAGTATAATTTCATGGTTCTAATTTTTGAATTAGTAGTGTCGTGATTATGATTATAGTAGGTACGGCCGAGGTCTCTTGCGCCTAGCCTCCTTGAGAGCCAAAATCGCTTACTGCACCTCGCGTCGTATTTTGTTAGAAGTTTGACGCCCGTTTTGTGCTTTGTGTGCAAGCGATTTTCGTTGAAAAGTGGTTAGAAAAGACCTTGACCGTACTTATGTATCGAGTAGGAATAATAAATATATAAATGTCCTTCTATGCTATCTAAATCATTAGTTAGAGTGAATTTAAAGATAAAGATGTTTTTTGATACGTTTGACGGAAAAAGAAAATGTAACATTACATAGTTATAGTTAAATATTTTAATGTCCAGTATTTCAAAATTATAATGACTAATGTTAGGATCTGTGGTATTTCTTTATGTCTGTCTATTTTCTTTCGCGAAGTGTAAGGCAAACAAATAAACATTAATTATATTCCTCTAAAGCCAACCAACATTTTCAAAGTTCGTTTGATTTTGATTGATGATGTAAAACCGCTGCTGCCATAATATAACTTTATAAGACATTTTTTTAATAATTATTATTATAGTCACACTTTGTCCACCTATGTGATATTGTCCTGCCTGATAATGGCACAGTGTTTACAGTGATATTTTTGTTATAATTTAATACATGCGTTATTTATTATGTTTGCCTTAGACTTCTCGCCAATGGGTGTAATTGTTTGTAATGAAATGTAAGATGTGTAATATAACACCGATAATAATATTTACGCCTAAAGCAATAAATGAGCCTCACATTAGACCTTCTTAAGTCGTCAGCCACGTTAACATAATGAACATAAGAATCAATAGTACCAATCGAAATATTTTTAAGTCGCCCCTCTCGGTATGGTATTGCGCAAATCAGCTAGTATCGTTACATAACAGGTACTTCTTATATCTTCAAAAGTTGATATTGTTTTCATAAATAAAGCCCCTGAACAATGATCCATTTAAACAAATATTCAAATCGAAAGTGCACATACATGAATGTTGAATATATTACATAACACTCCGTTTTTTGTTTCGGTCATCGAGAAATAACAAATGCCATCAGTTGCGCAGTACAATACAGAAAGTCTCTAATTATAGGAAACAAAACATTTGTGATATATCCAAGTAAAATCTATACTCAAATCTAAATGAAAATGTAGATTTATCGTCGCTTACGCAGTTGGACGATTTAGGTCTAATTATAATATCTTTTTTATTGAAACCATGAAATAGAATGAAAGTAGTAACACCAAGCATAGCCTAAAATAATGGTAATAACATAGTGATGTTAGATTTATTTAAGTATAAGTTTTTTTTTATAGAGTTGGCAGGAGTGCTTACACATGGACTTTTGGACCTGATTCTAATATTCTTTTATTTTGCACTCCTGCAAAGTATACAGATGGTTATAGAATAAAACTTAGGCAGTTTTAAATCCTTAATATGAATCGGTTTAGATATTAAACGAAAGTGTAAGCTTGGCTATAACTTATGTAATAAACTATTGATACTTAGAGTGCTTTTCATTTTAGCTCTGCTTTGATGTTATGGGTTAAAAAGGTGAAATAAGTATAATTAGGGTTGGGTCGAGAGATTACGTTCTTATCAAATTCAATTTGAAAGATACGAGTATGAAAGACGGATGTGCACGGGTTTCTTTTTAGTTTACTTAATATAGTAACCGTTTCTAACCATATAATTATTACTCCTTTTGGAAGGGGATAGTAGGTACTTCTATTATATATTCTGTGCTAACTACCTACTTATCCCAATACCATTGAGTTGTTACTACTACGTATAGAGAAGCTATTCAAAGCAAAAAATGTGTCGCAAAAACGACGACAAGATTGAGAAATTTTCTTTGAAAGTTTGAATTTCGAATTATGATTTGTACTACGAGTTGATGACCGTGTCATCAATTCATGGAGCACAAAATTTGTTCGTGACGTCAGTTCCATATGCTAGTAACAGTAGATGCCCAATAAATACACACTATTTTAACAATTTCTAACCCCTACCCCTATCTACCTAAATGGGCGTTTTTTAAACACTTCCTGGTGGGAAAGTTTATTTTAAACTTATGATAGAAAGTTTCAATAAAAGGAACGATTTTAATTTTTCAGGAATTTATGTAGAACCATCTAAGTTTTTTTACAAATGCTTAGTTTTCCTGGGAATGGAATCGTCACAAATCCCAAAATAATGAACCGTGTATTTTTATGGCGATAGTCATTCGAAACAAAATTATTAAAGGTACTCGTTATCATTTATTAAATAATAAACACTAAAATGAAGCATGTAACCATTTCAAGCATTTAGTTTTAGCCTTCAATCAATACTTATCTAAATCTGTCCTTAATTAACCGTCTATGTTTTTAGAGTTTATTTTTTCTGGTTTTAATACGAAATATTGGGATCTTTATTTTATTACACATAGAATCGATTGATGCCATAAATAATTGCAGTGTCAGCATGTTCGATTGTGTTGGATTGGAATTTGGAATTCATCAAAGTTAGCAATACTCTCACTGATCTGTGGTTAGAATTTCGTCTGTAGCGACATCTACCGGTTCACCACAACTACGCAATATCATGGAGCAACCCAACCATAGCATAGCTTGGCAAAGATGACTACATACCTAGATGTTCTTTTTGAAATCTTGCGTATTGTACGCTTGTGTTGGCTAATAATGCTTGGGGCTTATTAAACCCAGCTGAAGCTATTTTATTTTAAGGTTCCGTACTATCCACAGATTAGTAAGAGTTGGTACTATCAGATATTCTGTCATTGTCTGTGGTAGGGTAAAAATTTCGTTCCATTCCATACCATACTCTTACTAATCTGTGTTCCATACCAAAGCTTGAATAATTACACTATCTTTTTTACTTGAAATTGGCAACGCACAAGCCGTGTGTATGCCAAACACCGTAAAACCACAGATTAGTAAGAGTATGTCTAAAGTAAGGTCTAAAGAGAGGTGCGTAAAACCATAGAGAAAGAAAAAAATCTTCGCTTTTTTTTTTTTTTTTACTATACTACCTATGCGTAAAACAAAACATTACAACTGTCGTTCGTTTGCGAAAATAATTCGATTTCAGCTCATGAGATAGCGCTATAAGTGACAGGTACGAATATACCCATCCCTGTCACACGCATACACGGCCTGGTATGAGTGACAGGGATAGCTATAACCATTGGATCGGATTTTGTGTCCAGAGTAAGGCCTCAGGCGTGAGCGAGTAAAAAGATTTTATGTTATGACATAAGGCACAGAATATATATTAATATAGGAGCATCAAGTTGTCACAGATTGGTAACTTCCTGAGATAAACAAGTAAAAATTGGTCGTCAATGTTGTTTTTTTTATCTTTTATTCACCCCTGCCGCACACACACACACCGCCTGATTTTGCCAGCCAAGTTCAATCAAAATCCTTTAAAGGGCCCAAATAATTATGTTCTCGGGTTTTTTTTCTTTACAATGTGCTATTTTTGTTTCCCGGAAAATTTTAAGGATTCTACAAAGTAAGTAATATTTAACTTAATAAAACACACTTTTAAGGATTGATTTCGCGAACGTTTATTTTTACCCGCGAAATCAATCCGTAAAAGTGTGTTTTTAATAAAATATAATACTTAATAGTAATGAGTATTCGCGTAAACTTCAGAACCAAATACGTAATATTTTCCCGAAAGAATTCATTCTAACAGAATTCAGTCTATTGTACGAGTTAGATTGCTTTTTAAAATCAGTTCGTTATTTTTTGCTCAATGTTTTTTTGTGGCGTTGTCAACTAATACAATTACGAATGGTCATCAAAAAAGAGAACAAACGAACATACTCTTTTATTTTTTTTGTTAATGTTTTTTGGTTTAGTTTTTCTGCTACTTTTCCCTATTAATGAGCAATTTCCATCTATCATTTACTTTCATTAAATGGCGTTAGAGTAATCTGAGGCAACTTTATTCAAATTAATGTTTACACATATATTTAAAAAAATGCTTTTAGATTAATTTATATTCTTATTCATTCTTATTTTATTTATTTTATGGACGATTTTACTTTACGTAGGTACGCATTATTGTGATTTACTTTTTATCTTTTACTTTGACGAATATCAAAAGAAAAGAAAACTTCACAAATCCAGCCAACCATGTTTAAAGCAAGACCTTTTCTTGGTTACGTAGCCGTCAGAAGTTAGCCATATCAGTCTTATAAGACTCAAAAGATTTTTTGCTGGCCGGACTAAAACGCATTTTACTTCTATTATTTGGTTGGGCTTGGGACTTGGAACACACTGAGTGTAATAAAGTGATGAAACTATACATTACAATACATTTTATATGAAACTCGAAAAGGTAAAAAAAATGGGAATTTTATAAAAATCTTTAACACGGTCTTTAAGTTTAAGTAGTCTGGTTCATATCCTTAATTTTCTAGAAAACAAAAAGAATACGTTGTATCAACATGAAATAAAGGGATGCAAAGTGGCGTTGGGCTAGAGAAATATAACAAATAATTGAAAGTCGCTGTCAGTTTTCTTCACTTGTCACTTTGAGTGAAGACGTCATACTTAAGTCGTTGAATAGTTGGATACTTGAAAAACAATAATTATTAAAGACCAGGACCAAAGACTTTCTTAGACGAACACTAGAATATGGATTAAAACAAGAATCAATAAACTCGAGTCAGAGAAGACTCTTTAAAAAGAATACCAAAATGTTCCAATTTTATGAAATAGCCAACTCTGACAATAAACAAAACGAAAGAAAGGTAAATAGCGAAATCCTTTTCATAGTAGTTAGGTTAGCCCAGCGAGTTGTTACTACTACGTACGTATAGAGAAGCTATGCCAAGCAAAAAATGTGTCGCAAAAACGACAACAAGATTGTGTGTGGTGACGTTTGTGACGTTTTCTTGGAAAATTTAAATTTCGAATTATGATTTGTACTATTAGTTTCTGACCTGTCATCAATTCATGGAGCACAAAATTTGTTCGTGATGTCAGTTCGTTCCATGCGCTAATAATAGTAGTTCAATGGGTTAGCCAAAGTTTTTTGATAATGTGAGCAAGGCGTATAGATAGTGCCATCCATGACGAATCATTATTAGAATTAACGAAATGGTCCTATTGAAATTTCAAAATATCTAAAATTATTATTGATATATATTATATTTATTAAATATTTTACAACTTGGGCCGAGAAATTATGATATCATACTATACATCATGCCAAAAACATACAGATTTCTGTAAGGTATCTGAGCCAAACCTCGGACAGATGGAAATTGCGAAACTACATACATACACAGATTATGTCAAAAGCAAACTCAAATGCATGCAGAATGCAGATAGTTACTAGTATAGTTACAGCCATCCCATCACGAGTGAGTAAAAATATTTAATTATGAGCACCACCTTTCTTACGTGCTTTCCGTCCTCCCATTCCGTTTACGACTTTGTTTTTTTTAAAAAAACCAAACAGTGGCCTTACTCTGCAGTCTGCACACAAAAACCCGATTCAATAACTATAGCCATCCCTGTCACTCACACTAGACAGTGTATGAGTGTGACAGGAATGGCTATATTCATTCGATCGGGTTTTGCGTCCAGAGTAAGGCCTCAGCTCTACCATTACAGATTATAAAAAAAACTACTACCTTATCTCTACTACAGAGTATATATACCTATATCTCTACTCTACTAACTACTAACACTCTATCTCGTCTGTGCTCCCTTAACTCGTCCTCATCCATCAGTGACTTGACTTGACTTCAGTGACCAGCCGATCAGACAGACAGGCGAATGACGTTTTGTACTTGTTGTAATTGGAGGCGAAACTAAAAATTGTTACATTTTGAAAAATAACAGTGCAGTGGAACCTTTTCAGTAAAAAATATGATGAAATCGGTGCGGTTAGCAGTCGTTTTGCTAATATATTTTAGCCAGAGGACGGAAGGTAAGTTCATCCCACACGTAAAATCACAAAGTATCGTTTTCATAAAGACTGTCTTCCAAGGCCCTATTATCTTAGCTTTTACTTAGCGATGACGTAGGATCCCAGAATTGCGGGGTAAGAAAGGAAGAAGACTAATGTTCCATGTCTCAATTATCGTGTACTTAAATTGGGTGTTTCTTAGATTAGAAGATAAGGCGGTGTCACAAAATATTTTTAGGTCACGTACTGTTTTGTGCTAAAAGTGCACGTAAAAGTTAGCATATTTGGGTAGACGGTCGCCAAACCTCGCCACATCACGTACTCGCGTTATTACGACTATAGTAAACATATTATATGTGAAGGTTTGCTTGCACATTCACTATTTATGTCTCTACATCTTGCTCAGTAGTAGTAACGTAATGTACCATGTATAATTTTTTTGGTGATAATGCTAAAGAGTGTTTTCACAATCACATAAGGCAATACAATTATAAATTCAATATGACTTGTACTGTATTGTACTAAAAATAACATGTTTTGAACAGTCAGGTGACATGGTCTATCAAAAATTTTTCTGTATTTTTGTGTAACTGTTGATCTTAATTAAGGTCTATTTATGTTTCTGTGTCTTTTGAACTTTTAAAAATCAGAAAATGCAGTAGGTACCTAGAAACTACTGCATAAAGTTTATTTATTTTACGAATACCTAAATGTTGGGTAAAGTCACACAACTCATTCTTATTGTAATGATTCATACGTATGATGCAAAGCAAAAAATAATTCATTGCATTCATCTGAATGAAACAAAAGATAGTGATTTCTTAATATTTATTGTTTAAACCAAATAATATTATGAATGATTAAAGCCATGCTTTTTTTAACTATAAACTATTCATCAATGAAATTTTGTGGGGCTATATTGGGTGATAATGATAACTAACATAATAAATATTTAGATTCAGATTTACTAGATTTGAATATCTATAGAAGAATTGAAGAATCTCCACTGACAAATTATTGCTAGTACTCAATTTAAAATGAGATTTTAACAAATCACTGAGTAGAGATGTTTATAGGTAGAGGGACCAATAATTTTAAGTAAATAATTGTTACCTTAAAAAATACAATCCTAATATAATGTCATGAAAATGTATTATCCTTGCAGTGGCCAATTAATCTTTTTTTCTGTTTATTATTATCGCTGCACCCATTGCCATCTCTCTGCATGACCCAAAGGTTTGACTGGCAGAGAATGCATTTAGTATTAGGTCCACCTTTCGACACCATGATTAGTGCAATAAAGTCTTTCAATAAATAAATAAAATAACATTAGTCACTATCATGTTTTAAAATTTACATTGATTTGACATCCATGCAGTAGTTCAATAGATTAATGTCATGTGATATTGCTTATCAGCTAGCGGTGTTATTTATTGAACAAATTATACTACATACCAATTACAAACAAACTGATAATGCAGCTTGTTAAAGTTGATAATTTTCGGTAACTATGTTAATTAACACCAATAGTTAACCTATCTTGGAACATCGTATCTGTATGATATTAGTGACCGAACCCGATGAGAATTGCTAAAAATAAATAACTATTTGAAGGATAAAATTGCCAGCTCAAATAGCCCAGCTTTCTATGGGGCTAAGCGTTGATACCTTTTAGAAATTTTTGTGGTCGCTTTGATCCAGTAAAAAATACCATTAATATTCTAATATTATCAATATTACCGTGTATACATTTAGTTTCTATGATTAAATACTGGTCACCAATCACATACATTGCTCTGTTCTCAAAGTAAGTAGCTAATGCACTTGTGTTATGGAACTCAGAAACAATGGTGGTATCACTAATTTCAAATATATCATTTTCAATATCTATCTACATTTTATGTCCATTCATGCCACTGAAATAAAAGCTTTGTGTTTCAAATGGCGAAAACATATTTTCTCTGATACCTTATCTTTATGGGCCGACTACTAGAATTTAAAATTTCCTTTTTAATATGTTATAAGCAAATAAATAATAAATCTTTTTGATTTTAAGATTAGATACTGCCATGCTTTTTAAAATTCTGGAATGCATGAGCTTATCCACAAAATAACTGGATTGCTGTCATGGTAGATCATCAAGTTACAAAGGAGACCGAATCACAAATATTATTATTATCCAATATGTGTACCAACCAATCTCACACAAACAACATTAATTATTTCTGCAATACTGCAATACAGCTAAAACCTATCTACAACTGTCTTTCTGCATACCTGCAAAAAAGATTTGAATTGCATCAACAATGAATAAAAACCTGATTGTTGTGGATTCTCTCGCCTTTTTCCTGTTAATTATTTCCAATATATAAATGGATTCAGTAGGCTTCTTTTCTGTCGAAATGTCTTAGGATTAATCCAAGAAGATGCGGCGGTATTCATGAAGTCGTGACTAAAGTCCTATTCTCTATTCCCGGTTATGTGAATTTACCAGCATTAACTTTGTACCGTCCGCGTCACATCAGATTGTGATAGTGAATCAGCAGCGAACTTTGCGAACACGTGCTATTTAATATCTCCCGCGTTGCTGATCTCTATTTTAAGGGAAGTAATTTGTTAACTATTTTTTTTTTATTTTATCAGAATCTTTTTGAGGCCCGGCAGTCGTTTGATACCTGACTGATTAAACCGAATAATTCGGCCGAATACAAATAGTGGAAAAAAATGCCGAATACGCCGAATACCGAATACCAAACGAATATTCGGCGCATCTCTAATTATAATGTCCTGTCAGACGGACGGATCCGACTGTAAATCCTTTTGCGAGAAGCAAAATAAAGAGTCTTACATGGATCTCATCTGAGAGATCCCGATCAGTTATTTTATTTATTATAGTCAAGGATCATGACCCACTGACATGTGACTGACCTGATTATCTTCCCCTACATACGTGTATATTATTAGTCCCTTTAGAAGGCTTAGCATGTGTTTCATCGCAATGGCGAATAATTTTGGCTTCAATTTTGAGTCTTTTTTAGTATAATTATCATTCTCATCAAGCTAAACGGGTAAAATAGGCATCAAATTTGAATAAAAAATACATCAATATACAAGACTTGACGCCTCGCATCCGATTTTGACCTCAATCAAGAAGGAATTAAGCTGAGTTTCAATCAGCTGCAACCGAACTTACTGTCTGTTTCAAATAGTTATTTCCTGCGTCACAATTAAAACAATGTATGCTCACAATGTTAACAGTTGACAGTTTGAGGAGGTTGATTAGCCCGAGCTAAATTGGACGAGATGAAATAGAACAGTATTATGTAGTACTTTATTTAGTACTACACGCCTCTAAGACGGATCTGTAAATGTTATAAAACTGCGTATACCTATACAGTATGTAAAGGAAAGCGGAGCGGATTGTTGGGATGATATACATTACTTATTATTAACCTCCTACCAACTAAAGCAACTTAAGATCCTACCTATTAAAGGAAGAAAGGAAACAAATTTATTCGACATAAATAAAAAAAATTGTAACATTGAGAGATTAATTAAGAAGAAAGAATGAGTAAAGCATTTATTTTTTAATTATTTTCCGCTTAAGTTGTATACAAACGAAATAACATCGAAATAATTCGAATCGAATCTCAAACATAGCGTTATAAATTATAGTCTATAAGCTATTTTGAAGTATGATCTATATTAATGTCAAGTTTCACCAAAATAAATCTCGTAGTTTTTGCGTGAAGGAGTAACATACATTCATCCTCGCGAACTTTCGCATTTATAATTTAGTTAAGTAGGAAAATGTACTAGTTAAGTCATCATTGCAATATTCGTTGAACTAAACTCATCATCATGGGGTGCCATCATCAAATTGAAATTTGGAGGTCATCATGTAGACTAGAAACCGATGCGGTCTTGGGCCCTTCTTTTTGGCTGGTCATAAAAACGAAGTTTGGCCCTGTCTTTGATGTCATCTATCCATTTTCTTCTGGGTCGGCCTGGTGATCTCTT
This sequence comes from Pyrausta aurata, assembly GCA_963584085.1. NCBI lineage: Eukaryota > Metazoa > Arthropoda > Insecta > Lepidoptera > Crambidae > Pyrausta > Pyrausta aurata. The sequence continues at coordinate 10,126,775 of OY757251.1, forward strand.
GCCAGGAATCTTGCCTTCGAGGAACAGCCTTAAAAATTCATATTGAGAACCTCTGAAATGTCCAAAGAAGGCCACCTTCCTCTTCATTATAGTTGACATCAGTTCACGTTTACACTTGGCACGTTGCAGTACTTTGAAGTTTGAGGTAAAGCTGGTCCATGGAATTTTAAACATTTTACGCAATAACCACATCTCAAAAGCCTGTAGTCTATTGCAGCTGTCTTTTCTGAAGACCCACGTCTCGCACCCCTAATGTGTAAACTGTATTCTGGAAATCGATTCAACTCTTGACCGCTTCGCATTCTGAATGGAAACATCTCACCATTCATGCTCAACGTTTTCCAGACATAAAAAAACTTAGTGACCCCGTCTCCAATACTAAAGTCCAATTAGGCTCATAGTATATTATCATGCTTACTATTGCACCCGAGAGCGAGACGCATTTTCCACATGGGCGCAGTTGTTGACAAACGTGTGAGTAGGCTCACCATTGTGAGCATGTAATGCAATAGTATCATTTTACTTGAGTGACCATGGCGCATGCGCTTGGCTTTACCGGCTTTTACAAGGCGCCACATTTTGATAGGAAAAATCTTATGCTGATATTTAGGACGGACAAAGCAGTAGATACCAATTTCAGATTTCTGTCTGATGATCAGCATGCGTTGTACGAACATTGGTCATTGTATCTATCACACTAGTATAATACCGAAAGCCTCATTTATGTCGCTAAAATGAAGAGAGAGAGAGGAGAGAAGTCATAAGTTAAAATTATTTCACAAATCGGATAAACATGGAGTCAATTATACGATGCTATGCTAGTCGTGATCCCCTCGTATCATAGTCCTCTGGTGTTGGGTAGCAGCAACATCATTACAGGTAGAATGCTGAAGATACAGTATATAAGGAAAGGTTGTTATTAAGAGGCGGGAAACCCCCGTTTAAACTGCGATGTGGAAGGCAAGAGGAAAACCACCGCACTATCTTCCCTAATATGAAGTATTTATGGAATAAAAACTCACTTCAAAAAATGACACTTAAAAACGGTTACTCGAGTGTGTGCAAAATTTCGTAATGGTATGTATGTTTGTATATTTGTATGTTGTCCAAGGATTTTTCGAAAACGAGAAGTCATAGCGAGATGATTATTTTTTCGTTCACTCAGGTATAAATCAAATTAGGGTAGTTGTTAGTTAAATTAATTCGAATTATTATCTTCTGGCGCTTTTACACGTGCTTCATGCATAAACTAAAGCAATTTCTTCTCAAAACATTAACATACATAGTGCTTATCATATAACGTAAACTTTGCGGTAATCCACAACCTGAGTCCACAACATTTCGAAACTGCCTGTCTTGTGTTTAGCAATGATGGTAGCTAGTGGTACTCGGTTAAAGCCGTGTTTTATTAGCATGTGTGTGTGTTTAGTACATGACACAGGTATAACATTTTTAGCATATAGTAATAACTAATTAATTTCATTTCCAACACCTATGGGTTGGCTGGAAGAGATCTCTTTTAGGGATAAGTCCACTTTTGTTCACATTGTGATTTCTTGTATTTTCTTTTAAGTGCAATAAAGAATATAATTAATAATGAAACAAAAGGCGAAAAGTGGTAGGAAATAATTGCGCCCTTAGTTTATTGGTACGGTGAGTCAGGCCTACTAAGGGATGATTCACCTCTACCTGCGAATTTTGATGACTTATAAAACCATGCTATTTCCTTAATAAAATAAATCAAGTCATGTAATAAACTTATTTTAAACAGGTGAAATAAAAAATGCAATATTTATGTGCGGTAATACGCAAGACCGTAAATCTAAAACTCTGACACATTCAATATATCGTCTAAGTGATCGCTCTAGGTTTAAATAACTTTATTATAAGAAAATGTACATTTCTCTTAAATGAGATAAGAAATACATTAAAATATATTAAATCGATTATTCTTCTTCTTCGGCACTTTGTAGTTGCGAGATAAAGCTTCAGTTTTTTCTTGTACGTATTCATATCTTCGCACGTTTGCGTTTGCTGTTAGCAATTAAACCACCTTATTCGTTAATTTCATTGTAAACTCCTTTGTAATTATCTCGTATGGTTTTCAATAAAGATTTATCCAACATGTAACGTTAACCTTTTTCTTCCAGCCTACAACACAGAATATGTGATGGACACACAAGCGTTCAGCGGTCTCCGGCCCCACATAGTGACACTGAACCACGAGCGACAGAAGCGCGCGGCTCCGGACCCCGCAGTGCCGCCCTCGCCCCCCACGGCTCTGGCTGCCACTGCAGCGACCACTGTGCCCTTAAATACTACCCTGGCTGCGGCGCCCACTAACGCAACTACGACGACTGTGGAAACGCCCGCTAACAGCACCACAAACAATGTTCCAAGTAAGTGATCTTCTATAGCAGCGGAGGGATCTACTCCGGACCTCACAGTCCTGGTTGCCGCTTCACAGCCTCCACCGTGCCCTTTAATACTATAGGTAAATTGAGACTTCGCCAGCGAGGAACAGGGGCGCGGGAGTCCCTTATTGACGCGGAGGAAACGTCTTCCAGTCATACCCAGGGGACGACACGGTCGATAGGTTATGTCGATCATATTTTCCAATTTAGTTGTCCATATGGTCAGTTGTTAAAGATGCCAATAGACACGTCACGCGTTGATCGGGCAGGACCCTTGCCCTGGTGTCAGACGTCAGACTTCGTCCTCTTTTCAAACATGCGTCAAGAACTCATGGTCAGCTATGAATATATATATAGCGGGTTCGATCCCCGCACATTACAAACATTTGTGTGCATGAACATGTCTGTTTGTAGTGGTCTGGGTGTTTTCTATGTATAATATGTATGTATTTACAAAAAAAAGTATATAAGTATGTTTATATCCGTTGTCTGGTTACCATAGTACAAGCTTTGCTTAGTTTGGGACCAGATGGCGCTGTGTGAAATATCCAAGGATATTTATAATTATTTTTATTTTTATTTTTATCCAAGTAATTTTATTAGATTGTAGTGAATTGAGCATATCACGGTGCCTACTCATGCATTAGATATCTCCCTTGCACTTTTTTCCAAACATCCTTTTGAGCTTCCTTCTAAATGCATTAGGACTTATCTACTGTTAACAATTGACGAGTTCGTAAACATAAAAGTTTTGTCATAATTACTTACTACGTTAAAAACTCATTAGTTAATGTAATGGTTACATTGAAAATAGGCCAGAAAGCAAAGTAACTTCATGTCATACAATATTTGAGAGTTTTTGTATTTTTCACAATAAAATGTTTGCACATACGAACTTTTACCTTTACATCATTAGATCATGGTTTTCATTTTGACCACCTATGTAGTTGATTAGCGTTTTCGGTTTTCAAGATACCACCTCTGGTGGTGTGGGTTCGATTCCTGCATCGGTTCCATTTGAAGCGGAAGAGCGTGTGTTTGTTGAACAGGAACTTAAGAAAAACCCGAGTAAAAATATAATAGTAGAAAAATAAAACGTAGTCCCGGGTTTGAGAATGTTAACCAGTCAACTTTGATAATTAAGTTCGATATAAGAGGTCAGCATTCTAATTGAGCCTCTTATCAAAACAAGCTAAATTGCTCCAAGTTGTATATTCAGAGCTCAGAATTCATTAATTCAACCCTTTGTTGTCCAAATCCAAGCGATGACGTCGCTCCACTCCCATTTAGGGTTTCGTATAAATAGTCCAATCAACGAGGAGATTCGTTGTATGGAGACATCCGAATAATTCTCCCGTCGTTGAAACTTGGCACATAGTGAAAATAAGTAATACAGATTATAGATATACAATAATCCAATGATTTTTTTTACGAGAAGTTAGGTATTTATACCTAAACATGGAAATCGTTTATAACTCTCTGTGAAAAAATTCTCAGTCTGAAATTGTTCGTGTATACGTATGTATGTATAAGTTAGAATAGGTAAGAATAAGAATCCAATATTTTTTCGATTTCCGAGATACTCAAAATTAAACTTTTTGCATTTTGCTCTATAACTCCTACCGAAAAAATTCTCTGCTCATTTTTGTTTTTTAATATGGTTTTATTTACGTATATAAGTAGCTTTAATAAGTTATCCAAAACATTTTTCGTTACAATATTACAATTCTTATTATTACTTAATTATGGCTCGTGAATAATTGCTCAGGCAAATTAAATGCGTTTCTTAGTTAGGGGTCGCTCTATTGCAGTAGATTTATCAATAATCCAATTAAAATTCCACTGAATACCAAGTTTTTAAAATATCAATAACGCGTAATAGTGAATATTACCGCTACTTAGAACCGACCGGGCGCGCGACAGTGCAGTGGTGCGTGTGCTCATATCTAAAACGTACTGCAGTCAGTCTATCTGTATAAAAAAATGATGCAAGTGTTTGTAGGTAATGGCTGTCACCCGCGATAGCCCAGCAGCTAACTTAGGTGGTCTTGGAACTTGGGCACACGGGTTCTAATCCCAGTGCATCACATCGTATGTTATTTATTTGTATGTATGTTCTTATGAGTTCTTTTTACTTTTTTTTAAACAAAATATTGTGTTTTTGCAGTGATTATTTGCCAGTCGAATTCAGTTTTTATATGCGAGGACGTAAGGCTTATTTTGGCGGACGACTGACAGCGGAGTCTGGAACGCGGCGTGTGTTTATTGCGATTTCTGTCGGGCGAAAGTAGTTCTTATTTTCATAAGCGGAAGGCTTGTAGTCGGCTGTGATGGATGATTGAGGATTCTAGAATGCCGTCTATTGTATTTCGGCGCCCGCGCACTCCATAGCTATCGTATAACTATAGTATAATATTATTCAATTATTGTGACGGTATTTAGCGCGCGGTCCTTAAAAGTCATTCTGTACAAAGAAAGACATTTCAGTTTTCGTTCATCTCGGTTACCTACTTGACCAATCAGAGGACAACGACTCAACGCAATATAATAATTACGTCAAGAGTTTAACGAGAAATGAAATGAAAAGATGGACCAAGAAATAAGTAAACGGCAGTGGAAAAGCAAAAGGCTTAAGCGACACTTTGACAGATATTGGTCTTAACTTTGTTGTAATCAGCAAGAATTTCAGCGTCGTTTGAGCTGGGTTTGGTGTAAATCAGGATTGTTGTAAAATATGTGCATAGAAATATCAACTAAAAATTCAATTTGATAAAATAAAATTAAAGCACGATTTTTTTTCTATTAAAATCTAGGTAGAACATACATCAACGATCTGATTAATGAAAAATATGACTGCCCCATTACCTATAGATTCAATGGAAATCAAAATACTGTTGGTTCCTCCCCCGCAATCTGCATAAGCAAGAAGCCTTTGTACTTTAGGCGTTGCAGAAACAGCATTCTAAAGGCTTTATTGAATGTCACTATAAGTGCCTTTAGCGCCTTTTGCGTATAGCTGACCCAGAGGGAGCCCGAGTAGAACAACTGGCAGTGTTTGAGGTTAAGACCTCCGTATGTGTTTATGACATTTAGAATAGATTTGAAATTATTTTAGAGAAGAAGAAATGACAGAAAAACATTCATATTTAGATTGATTCCCGATTTCCGATTAGTTATCTATTTACATTGTTTCTTAATAAAGTGAATATTTAATCAGTACCTACCTATTTTTAATACCAAATTATTTAATCTGCAAGTAAGAACAGGCAGTATGCTTTAAGGAGAGTTAACTTAACTTCATTACTACATCGAGCAAACCGCCGGGCTAGCATATTACTCCGGAATGCCAAGGAGTATTTAAAAAAAATTGAATAAGCGACACCAACAGTCTACTAATTAATAATAAATATTGTTAGTTTTCTAATTTTGTTGTTGTATTTATAATTAAATTTATTTTATATTTGGTTCAAGTGATTAAACTAGACTGGTTGCACCCGCGATAATTTCTTATAACGCGAAACCGCACCGAATTATTGGTTTATTTCAATAAGTATTAGTGTTGGGAAATAAGTATAAGTTATCGAAATAATATTTTTAGTGTAATTTATTTAAAAAACAAAGAGATAAGTCTTTTATTAAAAGCATACAAAGCAGTAATTATAATTTCTTACATAATAATAATAATCCCCCTAGCTGATTTCGACTACGGTGGCCAGTCACAAAGACTAACCGACTGCGCGGGACAAATTATCTGCGCAAACACAGGTTTGCGCACACACTTGTGCAATATAATTTGTCCCTGTGCACCTGTGTGCACTCTCTATTCCTTTCACTCTTATAGCCCGATGGGACAGCAATCTGACACGACCGGAGAGAGATCAGGCGCAGGACCAACGGCTTTACCTGCTTTCCGAGGCACGGGGGTGAAAAACCGCCAACTTCCAAACTCCGGGCTTCCCTGAGTATTTCTGAACAGAAAAACTCAGGTACATATTTTTGGCCCGACCCGGGAATCGAACTCGGGACCTCTGGCGCAGCCGTCGCTTAAAAATGCGCCTCTTTTACCGCTGCACCGACGAGGCAGTTCTTACATACTACATAGAAAAAAAGATTTTTAAAATATTTTACACAAACACCTTTCTCCACTTTGATTTGTCTGTATCAGAACATTCACTTTTAACATATTTCTACATCATTCATCTTGGCCGAGAAATATAAAACAATTAAACTTCGATAAAACAATGTAAAAACGTAAACAAACACTCGAATAATGCATTATCGTATTTACGTCCGTTCCCGCTATAATAAAATTAAGTAAACAATTCAATTACCTATAACAGTGCGGGAAGGGGTGAAATGACCTTGTATTCTATGACGGGCCTTTCAGCCCGTTGCCCGCAAGGAATCAAGAAAAAAAACATTTAGTGCGGTATCAGGCCGAAAGGCCTTAGCACCATTTTCTTGCTTTTTTGAGTAGCTGTTAACACGTTCCGGGACAGTGCCCGCCTACAGGCGTGAAAACAATAAAACATCTATTGTGTCTGGAGTAGTGTCCCGGAACGTGTTAAGATAGTAAACTCAAACCTATACTTGTCTCTTTTGAACATACAGAAATGCTCCTTACACAGCCGCCGCACCAGGGGAAGTTTACTGTTTCTTGCTTCCGCACAGAGTGGGAGTACATGCATCGGGTTTTTAAGCCTTATATTGCAGCGAACGTATTAAACGTAACACAATGAACAAATTTTGCGTTTTTTGTCTATAATCGGGCAACGTTTCGGTCATATTTGTTGCACCCGCGATAGCAGTTTGAATTTTTCTCTTGGCTATAGAAATTATATTTTAAATTTCTTATTAACTAATATATAGAGAACATATAAAATGTAGTCTTTCATAGACTAATTTCATTGAATAAGTTTTTTATTCCACTACACGAAATTAAAACATGCCTCTAAATGGTGCACCCGCGAAAATTGAATCACCCTGAGCTGAAAAATATATTAACTATTCAGATATCGATATCCCATAAAATTAACTTATAGAACTTTTGATTCAGACTTTGAGTTATGGTAATTTTTAGCGGTGAATAAAGCTAAAAAACTTATTTAATGAAATAAATGTATGACAGACTACATTTTACATGCTTTCTATATTATATTAGTTAACAAGGATTTTAAAACATAATTTCAATAGCCAAGAGGAAAATTCAAACTGCTGTTGCGGGTGCAACAAATATGCCCCACCCAACCTTTGCCAGATTATAGACAAAAAACGCAAAAATCAGTTCATTGTGTTACGTTTTATTTAAACAATGATTTATTCGTTTTTAATTGATTGCGGGTGCAACCAGTCTAGTTTAATCACTTCAACCAGATATAAAATAAATTTAATTTTAAATACAACAAGAAAATTAGAAAACCAACAATATTTATTATTAATTAGTAGACTGTTGGTGTCGCTTATTCAATTTTTTTTAAATACTCCTTGGCATTCCGGAGTAATATGCTGGCCCGGCGGTTTGCTCGATGTAGTAATGAAGTTAACTCTCCTTAAAGCATACTGCCTGTTCTTACTTGAAGATTAAATAATTTGGTATTAAAAATAGGTAGGTACTGATTAAATATTCACTTTATTAAGAAATAATGTAAATAGATAACTAATCGGAAATCGGGAATCAATCTAAATATGAATGTTTTTCTGTCATTTCTTCTTCTCTAAAATAATTTCAAATCTATACTAATATTATAAAGCTGAAGAGTTTGTTCGTTTGTTTGTTTGTTTGAACGCGCTAATCTCCGAAACTACTGGTTCGAATTGAATTATTCTTTTTGTGTTGGATAGTCCAGTTATCGAGGAAGGCTATAGGCTATAAAACATCACGCTACGACCAATAGGAGCAAAGATATAGTGGTAAATGTGTAAAAAACGGGAGAAAGAAGTCACTATTCCACGCTGACGAAGTCGCGGGCAAAAGCTAGTCTATTCTAAATGTCAAAAACACAAACGGAGGTCTTAACTTCAAACACTGCCAGTTGTTATACTCAGGCTCCCTCTGGGTCAGCTATACGCAAAAGGCGCTAAAGGCACTTATAGTGACATTCAATAAAGCCTTTAGAATGCTGTTTCTGCAACGCCTAAAGTACAAAGGCTTCTTGCTTATGCAGATTGCGGGGGAGGAACCAACAGTATTTTGATTTCCATTGAATCTATAGGTAATGGGGCAGTCATATTTTTCATTAATCAGATCGTTGATGTATGTTCTACCTAGATTTTAATAGAAAAAAAATCGTGCTTTAATTTTATTGTATCAAATGTAATTTTTAATTGATATTCATTATTTGTAATTTTAATTGTCTATTTATTATTATGGATGCCATTTTTCGATATAAAGAAAATCATTCATTCATTCAATATGCTCCGATAAATTCTATGAACATATTTTACAACAATCCTGATTTACACCAAACCCAGCTCAAACGACAAAAACCAATATCTGTCAAAGTGTCGCTTAAGCCTTTTGCTTTTCCACCATCGTTTACTTATTTCTTGGTCCATCTTTTCATTTCATTTCTCGTTAAACTCTTCACGCAATTATTATATTGCGTTGAGTCGTTGTCCTCTTATTGGTCAAGTAGGTAACTGAGATGAACGAAAACTGAAATGTCTTTCTTTGTACAGAATGACTTTTAAGGACCGCGCGCTAAATACCGTCACAATAATTGAATAATAGTATACTATAGTTATAGGATAGCTATGGAGTGCGCGGGCGCCGAAATACAATAGACGGCATTCTAGAATCCTCAATCATCCATCACAGCCGACTACAAGCCTTCCGCTTATAAAAATAAGAACTACTTTCGCCCGACAGAAATCGCAATAAACACACGCCGCGTTCCAGACTCCGCTGTCAGTCGTCCGCCAAAATAAGCCTTACGTCCTCACATATAAAAACTGAATTCGACTGGCAAATAATCACTGCAAAAACACAATATTTTGTTTAAAAAAAGTAAAAAGAACTCATAAGAACATACATACAAATAAATAACATACGATGTGATGCACTGGGATTAGAACCCGTGTGCCCAAGTTCCAAGACCACCTTAGTTAGCTGCTGGGCTATCGCGGGTGACAGCCATTACCTACAAACACTTGCATCATTTTTTTATACAGATAGTCTGACTGCAGTACGTTTTAGATATGAGCACACGCACCACTGCACTGCCGCGCGCCCGGTCGGTTCTAAGTAGCGGTAATATTCACTATTACGCGTTATTGATATTTTAAAAACTTGGTATTTAGTGGAATTTTAATTGGATTATTGAAAAATCTACTGCAATAGAGCGACCCCTAACTAAGAAACGCATTTAATTTGCCTGAGCAATTATTCACGAGCCATAATTAAGTAATAATAAGAATTGGAATATTGTAACGAAAAATGTTTTGGATAACTTATTAAAGCTACTTATATACGTAAATAAAACCATATTAAAAAACAAAAATGAGCAGAGAATTTTTTCGGTAGGAGTTATAGAGCAAAATGCAAAAAGTTTAATTTTGAGTATCTCGGAAATCGAAAAAATATTGGATTCTTATTCTTACCTATTCTAACTTATACATACATACGTATACACGAACAATTTCAGACTGAGAATTTTTTCACAGAGAGTTATAAACGATTTCCATGTTTAGGTATAAATACCTAACTTCGCGTAAAAAAAACATTGGATTATTGTATATCTATAATCTGTATTACTTATTTTCACTATGTGCCAAGTTTCAACGACGGGAGAATTATTCGGGTCACAAAAGCTTCATTGATTGGACTAAAATAAACGTCCTCTGACACACCTCAGTGGTTATTTATTTGTGGCTGTGTTGGTATACCTTTAAACGTCCCGTAGGTACTACATCTACATAATTCAGAGTTTAGGCATCATATTATGGACCCCATTATAATATTGGACTCGGGTGCAGTATCAAACTTAACTATGAATGAACGTCAGCAACGTTTTTTCGTATGGATTTCACAACTGTTCAAGTAAGATGGTAAAAGCAACCGAGCCTTGTCAGTCTTTATTGAAAGAAAGGAAGAAATAATTGAGTCGTTTATGTGTTCTTTTGACCCTGATACACCGATGGTATTGCCTATTTATCAATAGCACTGCTGGAAGTTATAATAATTACCTCATACTATAGTTTGGGAGCAAATTAATGACTAATAAATATTAAAAAGTATGCACCACAACACACCAATTTCTGGTTCAGATGAAAGGAATTTTCTTCCTTGTAGTGTGTTTTTATAACCATTGTTTTTATTATTTCTTGGACATCAGACGAATATTTTTTTTTTTTTTTTTTATTTCCTATGGGTTTGCTCTTGACTCTACCCCAAGCCAAGTGCGACTAAGACGGAGTCGATAATGGAGCGAGCAAAAAATTTTATCTTTTTTTCGAATAATAATCTTTTTGGCTCTGAGTCAAAAATATAACCACTTTTTAAACACTTTAACAGCTTGACTTTGTCCTACTGAGGTCTTACTCTGCAAAGTTACAAAGTGAAGTGGTTGTTTCTCAGCTCCAGTCGTGTCGTTTCGTCACATTGTAATGCTGCGATGTGCGACAAGGATGAATAGATTCCATAACACAGATCTGCAACGAAGTAGACCTCTGACTCACGACCCCTGTTTGATATCTTGGTTGAGCAAACCTGTCCGAAGATTATACGTATTTGGGATAAACCCGATGATAAAATTAGATGTATTATTATAACGTCTTTCCTTTTAACTCGTCAAGTATGTGTGAACGAGACACAATAGAAATTCCATTATTATGCGACTCCCTGGAGTCGTTTGATACCTGACTGATTAAAGCCTTTTCTAATAACGCAGTGGTGATGGAAAGTTGGTGGGAATTGCAATGTCATTTAATTGGTGTGAAATTAATGCTGAAAATATTTTATTTTAAACAACTAGCTGTAAATCAACGTACTCAAATAGGGTTAAATGTTATCTTTTGTCACGTAAGCATTAAATACTTTCATTCCTTTACAAGAGCATACATGACTTTGGTATTCATTATTATCGTATTCAAGGTAAAATTAAGATAGCTAATAATGATTAATATGAAAAATATTAATACATGTTAGCGTTTATAATTTTCTTTGAGAATAACATTTTCAGTTTTCGAACATGTGTTTGTAAAGAGTTGTGCACTTGTACAAACTGTCACTTCTGCGTGTATTGTGAACATAAATCAATTGTCTTGAATATAATATATAACATCTGTTTATCAACTTGAGTGGTAAATTATATCGACTTATCAACCTGTAAGATAAAAATTATAAAAATGATTACACGGCGGTAATCCACTCTCGTCTGCGCATTTCCACATTAGAGTCAATTTCCGGTGTTTGTTGGGTTATGTAGGTCATCATTTTACACACTGTTTTCAGATTTCCACATTATCACTATCATGACAGTTTAGGTCATCGTCCATTTAATAATGCCAAATTGGTTAAGCAAAGAATGAGTACAAATCATCTAAAAATACATGTACGAGTTTGCTATGGCGGGTTTATTACTAGTACTGTATTTCTCAAACTGTCATTTTTGCAGTATATATTTTTTAGGATAATATTACTATCCAAGCAAGTGGTAAATGAGTAGCAAAAATGCTAAAAAAATATGGAAATGACGTCATTGAAATGTGATGTGACATATTTCGCAACACAAACCGCTTGCAACTGGTCTCCAAGGAAAACCTTGGGGAAGGCCTAAGTTCAGCAGTGGACGTCCTTTGGCTTATAATGATGATGATGATGGTGTTTTTGTAGAGATAATTAAAAATGATCGATGTACAGATTCATGAAACATGACTAAGAACACTCGGGATAAAATTATGTTTCACACAAAAAAAACTAAACAAAAATCGGTTTATCCGTTTCGTTATATTATCACAAAAGATATACAGACAGATGCAAAACTTATAAATAACACACCCTTATCTTTTTTCGTCGGGGTTAAAATACCTGCCATCAAAAGTCTAAATAAAATTGCGATGATGTCGATGCCAATATAAGGTTTATCCAATTGGTTATTATAATTCAAAACATCGCATGTATAAGAAACCTATTATAATAACTATGTATAAGACAGCCACATGTAAACTGTTACCAATATCCTACTATTATCATAAACGCGTTCGTGAAGTTGGATGGGATGTATGGATTTTTGTTATTCCTTCACGTGGTTTCTACGTTAACTACAACTCTAGGTCGGTTCTTTGTTTTTATTTTTTTTATAACATAGTCTTCAATGCTGAGTATTCACATATTTGTCATTGCATGCGCGTGATCATCGTAATGATACTCTTTCCACCTAAATTGTGCTTGTATGCTAAAACCTGCTAAAACCTGTCAACGTTGCCTCCAAACCAGTCTAAGACAGGTTTCATAATCGAAGCCTGCAGGCTTTAACTTAGGCTAAATACTGCTAGCTATACAAGTACGTCAGATGAGTTTCTTCATACTGTACTTGCTTGGTTTCCTTATAAAAATCTCAACAAGTAATGAGTTCCCATAATCGTCAGCTCGTATAAACTGATTAATAATGATTACATATTTACAATGGTTATTTTTCAAAAATCGATGCTATTTTGTCTTAATATAAGTTCCCTTAGGTCACATCTGCACACTATTGAAGACGTCATTCCTTTGTCTGGAGTTGTGACATTAGTGGAATGCAGGAATTGACTTCAGTATTTCCGCTACACTCTTTCGGATGGTCGGTTAAATATCAAAATACGTACTTTGAGGATGATTTTCACATAAGGTAAACAGGAAAAAGTCACAAGGTCTGAGTTTAAGTCTATATGTTACTTGAGAGACCAAAAAAAAAACCCTTTAAAGGCAAACATTCTGCAAAAGAAAGGGCACTGTAACATGAGGCGCTCAGACATGACAGAGTCAATATTTTACTGCAAAGTTGGTCTCATCTTCAATCGTCGTTTTCTTCTGGGCTAGAGGAATAAATGCTCGGTATGTTAAGAACCAGAAATGACTCGAACGTTGCTCTGGATGCCGCTGTTGCATTTTTCGTGACAAACAAATTAAATACACAAATAGTGGTATAAAAATCTTGAACTTATCGAAAGGTATTGTTCTGAGCTATGGGAAGATACTGAATACACATTCAAGGCATCTGGCAAAATCGTAGCTTCATCAGGTTGCTAGCAGCGCTTCTAGTCTCATTACTTTTCTGACACAGGGTTATATTTTTACAAACACTCGTTAGTAAGATACAAATGCCGTGCTCATCTGACCCTTGCGCGATTCGAATCCGTATACCGTTTACTTTGTAGTCTGCGCTCTGGAGCGAGGACGACCACACTAAGACGATAATGGCATTTTATTGAACGAATCGTTTTTGCAATAAATAAACTTGAACTTGAACTTGTATCTTATCAACCGATCGTTTTAGCGAGAGTAAAGCATTTACAAAATGTTTATTTTGACTAGCGAACAGTAAATTAAAGAAACTGTTTTGACAAACTTTCCAGAAGCTAGCAAAATATATTTAGAAAGGGTGCATGATTAACCCGAAGTAGTAATGACGCTATGGTTTGGGTGTAACATAATAGGCCATTTATATACCTTTAACGGTAAACATTAATGTCATGACAAGGACCTTGACGTCATTAAGGAAGTACATGACTGTTGTTATTAACCACGAGGGATTGATTTGAATGCACAAGACAAGAGCTTCTTTATTCCATTCTAGGGCTGCCCTGCCTGTCAGACATCAATCTGCAAGCCTCTGCGATTTGACATAATATTGAGATTTTTTTGGGCGCAGTACCCTTGATACTATTTCAACTCTGACAAATTATTCCAGATTCGGTTGACGTTTAATGGCGGAAATTTTAAAGGTAGGCCAATGTTTTTTGGACGCACTGTACAAGAAACATTGGCGCAGTGCGAACTTTTTCTTGATTTTGTACCTTATTGAAAAGTTATCGACCATATAAAATTAGTAGCCAATAGTTTAAATTGGCGTTTGTTTAAAACATTTATGTCTTAGTTTTAGCAGCACTCTAACTGATGTTGAAGCTGATGGTAATGTTTACTAATACTAATCTGTCTGATGTTGCGTGCCAACCTTAGGGCCAACAAACATATGATCAAGCGACACGCATGCGTAATAATGACTCACCAATAGTTCTGCAGTAGTGTTGTCGGCAGTAGTATTATAACGATTGTAGATCAATACTATAGCAGCCTTGCCCTTGAATAACAGTTATGACATCGGCAATTAGGATAATGCTCCTGATGTAAGTATTAGATATTTTTTGCAAAAAAACCGCCGTATTATAAATACGTTTATTGTGAACTATCTTTACGACAAAATGTTATCAAAGTATTGCAAATTATTTAATATCGAGCACCTATCGATGTTTTTGGTTGTATTGCTACTACCGATAGTCATCTATCGTTAGTCTTACACCACTATTCTGTAGCCACTCGTGCGCATATCCTCATGACGTAGCCAGTGACAAAGTGAAATGGGGTCTTTGTACCATACCACAACAATGAAAAGTACTCGGTACTGTTAAAAATGTACATACTTGAACACGTAAAACGGCAATTGATGTGCGCTTTAAGGCTACACTCGTATCAAAATCAAAATGAAAGGAAAGGTATTCAATGCTCTTATGGGGTCTGCACATATTTTCATATCGCTTGGGGCCTACTGGCGATGAAGACAGTACAGTATTTAGTAATCCGACGATTCCATTGTAGAAGCGTCGGAACCAACTCGGTCACTATTTGTATAACATAACATAAATCAACAAACGGTACATCACTGCGTGCAGGCTGGACTATCCACACATTGATGTTGTTAGTGATAATCTTGAATATTTATTAGGACACCAGGTCAAATATTAATAAATGAGATAATACCACTCATGTTGTCTAGTTCTAAATTAAGCGTGAGCTTGTAGGTACTTGGGTAATTGTGACTGACTGATTAATTTAGAGCAAGTTGACGTAGCAAGACCCTGGCTGAACAGGGGCCTTATTTTTGAATCACTCGTGTCAAGATGGCGTGTGATATTCAACTATTAAAGTGTGGTTATTAAATGACTATTAGTTTAAGTCGGCACGGGAGTGAATGAAAAAAACGAACTGAATGGTGTGAGTTCTCACGTCTATATTTAACGTAATTTTAATTGATTTATAATTCGTTTTCAAACAAAAATCACTCGCCGTAATCAAGGGACAAAAAATAGGGCTCCTGGTCATATATGCAGTGGTGAGAATTATACTTGATAAGCTTGTGACAATTAATACGAGTACACAAACACACAATGTTATGCACTTTGTGTGGGAAGGTGTCATATACAGGTGTCGCGTGCAGCATAATATTATGATGCCGGTCCCGCGTATGTAGGTGATATGCGCATATGGTGCAATTTATTCAACGATAACCACTTCGGTTGTCGGAAATTCCAGTAGGGAACATAGGCCTTAATTCCCCACGGCCAGCCTCTAAACTTAACCTTATTTGAATCCATATTAATTGGTAGGGGAAAAAGATAAAAAATAATTTTACCGGTAACTGGTATATTTGTTTTAAGATTATTGTAAACAAAAAGTTCCACGTGTCACGAACAACTACACCGAAACGGGTTTTTTATCCATTTTAAATGTTAAGTCTTGGGAGTTATCCTATCATTAGGGTAATATAATAGAACATTGATAAGTGATTAAAATAAATTAGAAACGCGAAGGCTGCTGCAATTTATCTATCTAATGGTTACTCGTACTACTCAATTCATCTCATCATGAGTCGAATCAATTGGCTCCAATGTGGTTGTATAACGTTTAAAACACATTCGTGTTGGTGAGATCTAGATGGAATTACTTACAATTCTGTTTCATTGTTTCTCGACCTTCGATTGGATTATATGCATTTTTATAAAGCTAATTACTAACTAATACGCCACGCAGAGTTGAATTAATAAGGCCGCTTGCATTTGAATCGGTTGATTAGTCTTAATTGTGTGTTTTTATTTGTATTAAAAATATTTAGGTATGATTAGATGTTCTCATATGGAAGTGTGTTCATCAGTATTTATTATTATAGTATTTTTAGGGTTGTGTAGCCGCATGGCAAAAAACGGAACCCTTATAGTTTCGTTAAGTCTGTCTGTCTGTCCGTTCGTATGTCACAGACACTTTATTCTGAAACTATTAGCATCACACCGCTGAATCTTGGTAGGTAGGTGTATCTTGTTCACCGCTTTCCGATTCAGATACAAAAAGTAAAAACAAAAAAAAAATGAAAAAAAAAAACATATTATTATGTAGATCTCAACAAATACTGGTTTTAATGAGGTCGAACCGGTAGTTTTTAAGATATAGCACATTTTCGTCAACCGCAAACATAACTTTGTATTTCATACAAACACTATGAAAAACAAATTTATTTTTGCTGTCAAAAATATTGTAATATTTTCACTGAAGAAAGTAAGTAGACCCCGAATTCAGCTTGGAGGTGGTACGGAACCGTCAGTGCGTGGGTTCGACCCGCGCTTGGCCGGTTTTTCATCATAGCCCTTTGAAACAAAGTGCATGTCCATGGACCATAATTTCGGGAAATATGTTGATTAGTGTCAATGCCACAAAACTTAATCATATCGTTATAAATACCAGTAACACTGCGATTTCTAAAGCAAAGAAAAATCTAAATTTGTTACATTTGAGGTTAGGATGTATGTATCAAATAAAGGTAGGGCACGGTGATTAACTAACATAAACATAACTGTTCCCAGAATGTGCATTATCTGTAAGAATGACATGACATAATGACGTAATATTAATGTTATGTGAAATGGTTCGGTGAGAAAGGCGTGTTTATAAAACACTCTTACACACATCCCATCTTTACGACCAAACAAAGATTATTATTGTTTATCTACATTTTTATGTGATTCACTATTATTTGCTGGCATTTCCTTTGGCAGAGTTTATAATATTTATGTTGATTAAATATAACCTTTCGTGCAAACAAAACACACAATATTTAAACTAAGAACGTACTCATGATTCATAGTCCCTTCCACATATTAAAATAAAAATCAATTAATATAAAGTAAGATATAATAAAACTGAGAAAAATCATATCAAACACTTTAGAAATAATCATTGCTACCAATTAAAGTAATAAAAGACTTTGTTTAAGATTTTTAAAAATATCTAATAATAATACGTAGGTAAACGTTTAAAAATACTCCGCCTAAACAGAAACCGGAGTGATACTGGACGATTTTTGAAATAATAAATAAAAATAAAATAAAAAATAAAAACATTTATTATTCAGACAACAAGATCCAGAGTGTTAGTAACAATAGCTTATATCCTATGTTAGTACAATTCAGAAAACACAGTAAGTCGCAATAGATTTTACACGGTGAATGAGTTTGCCAATAAGTGGACAGTCCCCACGATTGGCTATAGCATCCAGAACACTAATATATAATATTTCATAACAATTTATTTATTAATTTTAATATGTAGAAGGGACTATGAATCATGAGTAGGTTCTTAGTTTAAAATATTGCCAATGTTTTCAAAGTCACCCTGTAGTTTATTTATGGGAATCTTCGTTAGACAGTATTAGAAAAAGTGCATGCTTTTATGTTGATTTAAAATAAATATATTATTAGTCATTAGACTCGCATTACCTTCTACTTGCACATGCTTTTGTATTGCACAAAAGAAGTCTGACACCGGAGTGCTAAGGCGAGTGTTTTTCCATTGCATATTTTCCGCGTCGACTGCGTTTTTGACTTGTATGTTTTTTTAATAAAAATAGATTATAGATCCACCTCTTTCTAGGTCTACCCCTTCGTCGGTAGCCGTCTGGTGGTATCCATCGCGTGACGACGAAGGGGTAGACCTAGAAAGAGGTGGAGTGACGATCTGTCTAGCTTCTCGAGAGATTGGGAGTCGTTGGCCACTGACAGAGACGTATGGAAGGAATCGGGGGAGACCTTTGCCCAGCAGTGGGATGATATAGGTTAACTAAAAAAAAAAAAGATTATAGATAACTCTTTATTTCACATCACCCGTTTATATTTTTACAGAATTATGTACAACTAAGGCGATCTCTTCCTGACAACCTTTTGTAAGGGAATAAGCTATTCATAGGAAGATGATTATTATTCTACTTTCTCCAACTGTAATGCATGTAATCAGACCTCCGCAGCTTCGTGTCAACTAGACGCATTATCCATTTACTACGAGTGGAATATTATAAATAATGGATGTTTGTATTTTTATTAGAGACGTCATGTTTCGAGCTCGTTTAGATTTATTAGCGTCTCTCGTGTCCAAAAAGTCACTAATGTATTTGGTATGCTGTACGCAAGGTTATGCAGTAAACGGCCTCCGGCAATGTCTCCAATTCTAGTTGAGCAGGTAGCTAGGTACCCATCTCTTTTAGATAAAGCCAATTTTGTTATTGCCATCTTTACCTTGGTGCGGTCCCAACTTTAGAGGAGTCCCAGTCTTTCGGTCGACTCTCTTTATATGTTCTTCGATCAAAAAGGGTATTCTTCTGTCGATACCCTTGGTGAAATTATTCGAAATGTAACAATACCGAATGGGATCATTTGCTTTCTTTCTTATGTGTAACAGCTGTATATTGTGTATTTTCCTTATGTAAGGAAAAATACTTTTATTACTGAGAAATCTCGTAAATACCTAAGGGTAGTACCTGGTAGCCCGGGAAATCCCGATGCTTGGATTGAAAAAGTTAATTATTATAATATGCGCATATTGTTTTGGCTATGGCGAACGTGTTTATTGTGCTTAAAATTTTATTTATACAGTATGACTGGTGATTTGGCTTTTTCATGCAAAGGATATTTTAAATATGTACGTTGTACAATAACAACTTTTTCAGTACTTATGCAATAACTGGATCTGAAAATACAAACGGAAATGAGTTGGTATTATGATAAATTCGAAATAATTTATGAAAATTCAAAAGAAATGCTTATAAAGAAATTGTTATGTTTAGCTAATTATTTTAAATATTGTAAAAGTAAAATTACCAGCCATTCTATTTGTGACTATTGTATCAGTGACTCAGAACTGCCACATGCGAATTTATTTTAGTTTTTTTTAGTGTTTGAGTGTATATGTTTATATTTCTTTTTATTATATGTATATATACAAAGTTATATGATGAACAAAGCTTATTATGACGATTATGAAGGTAGTCAAACCCCAACATTCTATTTATCAGAAAATAAATACGATGACATAACTTTTAAAATAAATTAGTTATCTTTTAGCCATTATATTACGCAGTTTTACAATATACGTGACCAATATACCTATTATTTATTTATTGATAACATTTTTCAGTTGCACGCTACAATTCTAAATGACCCTATGAATAGTTGAAGATCTGATAAACGGGTTCTCAGAATGACGCAGACCTTTTTACTTGCACACCAATTAACGAAAAGGAAAACTTCAAGGAAACTCTTGATTGATTAGCGGCATTGAGGCATGACTCCATTAGGCTCGAATGCTACTATCGATTGTGCATATTCGACTATGCTTGTTTACTTTTTTATGGCCTCGCACCTTAAAAGCCCTTTTATATTGGGCATTGTTAAAATACAACAAAACCTGTGAAATACAGCAAGTTGTTTCGCCTTAGAATCGCCCTGATAGTTTTTACGCTAATCAAATAAGTTGTTGCT
Source organism: Pyrausta aurata (assembly GCA_963584085.1). Lineage (NCBI taxonomy): Eukaryota > Metazoa > Arthropoda > Insecta > Lepidoptera > Crambidae > Pyrausta > Pyrausta aurata. The sequence goes on from OY757251.1 coordinate 10,146,967, forward strand.
AAAGTCCTTTTCTTGTAATTTGTATCAAAATATTCATTACTAGGTTTGAAATATGAAATGATTTTGAAGATAGACTTCAAAAACTATCGCAACAAGACACAAGGGTATGTCTGTAGAATTTTACAGTGGTATTAAGTTCTTACGTTTATGTTTTGAAATTGGAGCTATTTAAAAAAATTGATGATCTCCTCTAGTGCCGCAAGCAGTACTTATAATTAATTCCTGAATTATATCCAAGGTCTTACATATTGTGCTAAGCAGCTCTTACTTACCACTCTATAAGACTCTGTAAGACATGAAGTTAGCAAGTCAATGACCACCGTTAAGTGGGCAACAAGCAAGGTTTTCGATTACATCGCATCACCGGATAGCGTTATGAGGATGTGTTGGATCTTTCACAATTGTGTAATAAACTGTTCGTGAGTACGAAACAATGAGAGGCGAGATAGACGCCTTATCAGACTGTCTGGGCAAAACTGTGAGATTTCCGTTGACTGTAATCATAATAGGATTTTACCCCTTTTAAGACAGCGTGGTATGATCGGTCTTCCGCTACTGAAAATAAATCAGATACTTCAAGTTCCTCTCTATAGAACTGACAGAATACCAAAGATTAAAACCTTAGGGCCATTTCGAGGCTAATTTACTTGTATGATATATTTTTATGATATTTAACCACTAGTGAAAAGTATGTAGTAGGCCACAAGGACTAATCCTGATTTAAAGAGTGAATTTTGTCGTTCGTTGTCTATGTGGTAGAATAGATAATGTAAAACCTTTCTTGCAAAAAATTGTATTGCAGCGGTGTGTTGTATGTATATTATTATTTATTTTACTTTGCTTGCTCGAAAGCATAACTTTATCAATCTTACTTCTGTAGATGACTTGATCATATTTTACTAAAATATTTTTATTTAATTCTAATTACCTTTTAGACGTTACTTAATTAGCAACCAGCGAACTGTTTTATTATTATCTACGTCTATAATTGGCACTTAATTATTATTGCAACATGTCTATTTATTACCTAGAATGTAAGCTCCTCATATGTAACTGAGTAATGTAATGTTTGATGTAACTTTTTAAAAAGTCAATGATATCAGTCAAGTAATCAAACCCAATTCTACTGATGAACTACATTTGCGAATTCTATTGCAATGTGAAATCGCTCTCTTTGTCGACTTCTATGTAAGTTTCATAGCGAATGGATTCTAAAGTGTATATGTTCCTCTTTTAACTGCCTTCTAAATGTAATAAAACTGCTTAACGAAATGAAGCTAGCTGGCGAATTGTTTTTGTGATCGATCAAATATACGTTTTCGATTTTAAAAGTGTTACTAAGAGTTTATTTCACCGATTTAAATTTTCTTTTACTTACATTGAATAAGGTTTAAGCCAGGCTGTGTTATCGATGTCAACGTTGTGTATAAGTAAGTATCAGCTGTGTCTGCTGGTTTAACGGATCTTCAACCCCTACCAATTTACTATTCAATTGGACGACTACATTCCTTCTTTGAAGTAGTGTTCTTTAACCATGTCACTGTACTTCCAGAGGCAACCACTCCAGCGCCTGCGGTGACCAAGGTTCCGATACTGGGCGCGAATGGCACAGGTCAGCTGTGGGAAAACGCGACCAAGCTGCCCAAAGTCAGCGACCCCATTTGGGCTGATGACAGTAAGTACCTAAGACGTAGACTTTTACAAATACTATAATATTATACTTTTTTTTGGATGGTCATTGGTCACACGCAACGATTGTCATTTTCAGACACTCCTGCGCCTGAAAATGACAGAAGTGTTAGTAGTCAGTCTATTTGTTGACAATTTTTAAGTGTCATTTCATGACCTAAATACCATGAAATAAAGATTTTGAATTATTTTTTTGACTAAAGAAGGCTGTAGGTCTAGGTATACGAGTAACATCACGCTATTACAGCGTCACAGCGTCAATTAAAAATGATTTTAAAAAGTGCGGATAAACCTTTTTAACACAAAAGTAGGTACGTCAATTCTAATACATTTTCCTTATTTAAAGTAATTTAAAGATACTTCTCTCGCTTCTCAGCTCATATCAGGTTATTATTATTGAAAAAAAGTTTGGCTCTAACCCTTGTTTGCATGTTCTTAATGCGTAAGGGCTTTTCGGTTTTCAACGTGACCTTTCCCCCTCACGCCAAGGTCAACACATGATAAAATAACGATATGGGAACTAATTGCCACAAGAGCAATAACAAATTGAACGATTACTCGACTTTTCTCTAACGATATAATTATCGCATGATATCTGACGTATCGAGAAAAGTATGCTTCGAGATATCGGTCCAATACGCTGCAATCTGAGTGTGTTATCAATAAAACTTGTAAAAAGGGGTTACCAAACGTTACATTTCCATTTTTTTAGTTAGCCTATGAATCTTGAACCTACGGAAATACGACGAGATAAGCGTAATCCTGGGTTTAATCATTATGCGCAAGTGGGCCTGACAAGAGTAAAAGTTAGTTCAGATTGTAAGCTGCGTTTTTTTTTTCAATTTCATATTTCTTGTAACTCGTTACATCTTTCCTTGCAAATTTACGTTACGCCGTCCGTACAATGATATCCGTTGCTGATTTGCATAAAATTAACTAACTTTCACTATACCTAACTGTAATAGAGCCGTGTCAAACACTGTATTCATTGTTTTTAGTTCTGCCTTTGCAGATTGGGTTTTATGTCGCAATGATAAAGTCTATAATAAATTGAAGCTCCTTCTGTGGTTGTACTGGGCAGTTTGTTACGTGACAGTGGCTCATCATGATTAATTAGTTTTAGTCTGAAGTCCCATTATCGCCCTGTCTTATCAATGATTTTATGAAATTTTTATATGATAGAATTTTATATGTATTTTTCAATAAAGACGTAAAAACATCTGTACACTATTAAAACAATAAACCGACGTTGATATATTTTTTTACTGCTGATAAAAATGTTTTGACTGTAATTACAACTTTAAATAGCTAAAAATTTGTAATGCAATGACAATTTGTTGAGCAGTATTCACGATGCAATTTGGAATACTCGTAGGTTCAATTTATTATTGTTACGATTGTATAGTGTGTAGGTTTGTTGTTTCTAGTACACCTAGGCAGTGTGATCTGTGCTAGTCATAGCAACCAGCACATAAACATGCATGGCTGAAGGCATTTCTAATGGCTTATTTGAATAGTGAATCATAATATAAAGTCTTCTTGGTGGCACCAATAGAATGACCTGAAATGGTTCGTCATCATTGTGTGACTACTAAAATCCATCTAACCTCCAAACATTAAACATTTTGGAGAAACAATATTCGGATTTTCGAGCTTTTCTTAAATCTTAAGAGGATCGTGTGCAGGCGTAGCGCAGCGCGAGTTTTTATAAATTTCGAAGGCCAACGGTTGAAGTATGCTTGCGGATATCGTTTTCCTACCCGTTAACCTTTATGGATGAGACAAATTTGGTCTCATTCGTTTTCATACATCTTGAACTACGCTTGTACGATTCGTTGCGGTCGATTTTTCGTATAAAGGCTTGATTAGTTAAAAATGGACGAAATTCCGAAGTGATTTTTTAGTCAAAAAAGTTAATACCTAAACATTAACTTTACTTTTTTGTCTTCTTACATTTTCTGAAACATACAATATTAAAAAAAACGTACTAGCATAGTTTTTTAAAATATCTATGTTAAAATAATTGACAAAATCAGACAACGTTTAAAACTTTTTGTCTTTTTGTATGGAAGCTTGCGCGCACACGATCCTCTTAAACAGCTCATAAAAGTATGTGTTACAATCTCATAATTTATAGTCTTATAATTCAGTTACATAATATCACGTTCCAAGTAGCTGACAGCAAAGTCAAGTTCGTATTTCACGGTTTATTGTATACTAACCGTACATAACACGGCATTACATGGTCCGTCCGTATATTATACAATTACTTGCTTAATTCGAGCGCACGAATATAAATCGTCTAATTATAATGTGTTCGTTACCGTTAAGGTGAAAAAACTTAATAATGAACTGACAGATAATGATATCACGAAACAACATTGATAGTGATTTTTTTTGTCCTCTATAAGGGAAATAAGGAAAAGTTTAAGTGGAACTTTTTGTAATTATTGTTAATTTTGCTTAAAAAGATCGTCGTGACGTCTTTATTTTTAAATCGTCCCTTCTTAGTACAAAATAATCGATTACTGCAGCCTTCAGATTTTTTGCTATTCAATGCATATATTTCTTTATATTTAAAGGGTGATATACCTACATTGCGTGGGAAGAGAAGCAGTATTTATTACAAGAGCAGCACTGAATGAATGCCACCAATGAATGAAATGCGCCTGATAAAAAACTTTTAATGGTTTTTACAATATTTTTAACACTCACAGTGTCATATTTTATTCTTCAAAGATGAAATATGAAACCAAAAATTGCGCACGGGTGGGACTCGAACCAGCAACCTTTTTGGCTAACTGGGAGACTTTTTTGCTAAGAGCAGTTGGCCCAGTTAGCCAAAAGGTTGCTGGTTCGAGTCCCACCCGTGCGCAATTTTTGGTTTCATATTTCATCTTTGAAGAAAAACTTTTAAATAAATATAGCAATGATATTCTGTCTTATTTCTTAAATTAATACTTATGTTTATTGCAGATATAACTGCAGACGCCTTCGAGACACCGGAGCAGATAAATAACCAGTTCCATTTAGGAAATTTAACATATGTAAGTTATTCATTAACATTATGCCCCGGTGATAGACTCGTTCCAAACTGCTCCTCGTTGCAAACTACAATAACAATAATTGTTATTGGTTTATGTTATACAACTATGTTAATATGACTTATCTATAATACTGTAATACGAATACTTACGTAACGGATATGTACAAGGTATAGCGCCCTGGAGATCAACGCGTAAAATCTCAAATTATGAGTACCATTATATTCCCTTTCTTCAAAAGTTTCAAAGAGCACTGCATAACAAAATCATCAAAATATATTATTATAGTATTCAGAATCGATGTAGTTTTTTTTTTTAAAGAAGTATTTTGAGGTGCTCTTAGCGCCGTTGTGGCAGCGCTTTGGCAGTGATACCGAAGTAAGCAACTACCGGCACGATCGTGTTTGGATGGGTGACCATTCCGACTGTATAAGTGACATAATCAAGAGCATATCCGTTCTTCGGAAGCCAAAAAAACAGTTGATCCCGGCTTAAATCTGTTGATATAATCTGAGAGCAATCTGATGCTTGCTTTGCCAACACCCCTCCGCCGCCAATCTGCCTGCACTGGGACCGCGTGGTCGAGTTTGGCTCACATCTACACTCATACTTTATGAGAACGTTTTGCCCAAAAATGGGCTGTTTATAAGGCTAACTTAATGTAATCGTTTTTCACCAGGACGAAGAGCACGACTTCTACAACAGCTCTTTCATCTTCAACCTGACGTACTTCAATGAGCACTGGGCGAACATCACCAAACCACCGGCAGCGATTCACCCGATGCTAAGCAACTCGCATAGGCGTGCTACGGTAAGTGTTTTTGTGTCCTAGTCCAGAATTACTCCAAATTATTGTAGCAATGAATGTGACTATAGTTTCCGTGTCTATTCTGATATTTTTTAGATCTATGAAAGACTATGTTGAATGTTGCAAAAAGCTGCTTTGCATCGATGAAAATGACACTAAGTCTTTGAAAGTCTCCTGCTTATTACAAATGGTTATAAGTCCGGTAATCTGGGTCCTTTCTGGCGTGACCTGTATGTCTGGGGTATCATATTTCTTGCTTTTAACCCCCGACCCAAAATTAGGGGTGTCATGAATTTGACTGCTGTGTTTGAATTTGTGTTTCTGCGGCACCGTAGTTCCTAAACGGGTGAACCGCTTTGGATGTTTTTTATTATTGCTATTGATTCTAAATGCTTGTCTAGACGACTCAAGCAGATAAGCTATTTTTGAATCTCAAGATCGAGATACTTATTCGCGCGTGAGACAAGTTGCGATTTCAATCGAAAAGATTCTCCAAACGTGCCAAGTCTATCACCAAACTAATAACATCCTATTTTCATTTCCAGACCGTTCAGCTAAGCTTCCAATTCCCGTTCTACGGCAACTGGATCCAGAACATAACTGTGGCGACCGGCGGGTTCATATTCACCGGCGAGCATACACACGCGTGGTTGGCTGCCACTCAGTACATCGCTCCGCTCATGGCCAACTTTGATACCTCGCTCGACAACACAAGCCGCGTGCGACTCGCTGCTGACGGTGAGAGGAACTTGTAGATTATTAGGAGTGTCATGTTAGGCGCTAGGGGTGTCATATGTCGCGGCGGGTTCATAATATTTACCGACAAGAATACACACGCGTGGTTGGCTGCCACTCAGTTCAACGCGCCGCTCATGTCCAACTTTGATACCTCGCTCGACAACACAAGCCGCTTGCAACTAGCTGGACGGTGAGTGGAACTTGTAGATTATTTGGAGTGTCATGTTAGGCGCTAGGGGTGTGACTTGAGGCACTAAAGGTGTCATAAGTCGCGGCGGGTTCATATTTACCGGCGAGCGTACAGACGCGTGGTTGACAGCTACTTGGTACATCTTACGCTCATGACTAACTTCAAGTTGATTGCATCTCGCTGTTGACGCTGAGTAGAGCTTGTATATGGCTGTAAGGGTGTAATAGCTTTGTTACCGAAAAATATTCTGAAACAAGGGTCACAATGACCTGCCATTTAAGTCACTTAAGGCTCTTAGCTGGCACAAGATATAATAGTATAGAGGTATCTTATGGGAAGCGGCACCTAAAGGCTACTACGGTCTTATACCGATAATCGGAAGTTTCCTGGCGTTGTAACGATAAGCGACTCAGTGATGTCATTGGTAACCGTTGTAGACTAGGCACCGAAACAATATTGAATTAGTTTTTCGTAGTTGTTATTCTTACGTAGTCTTTCGTTAGAATGACGTTAGAAATTTAGAATGGGTAGTAATTGATTATTATGAAGTCAGTACCAAAATATGAACCGCATACACACAATCAATATTATTAACAAAACATACTTTATGGATCGTATTATTGTTGACGATATTGCTAGCGAGCTTTCTCTTGACAATACTATGCTAATTCGTAAGCGATGTTTGGATGATTGTAGGTTATATAAGTTTATGTTTTCACAAAATAACATCATATTATTATAATAAATCGGAAAACAATTTCACCCAGCGTTTTATCGGACGCACAAGGTCAATCGGGCTTTATTATAGCATTTCATACTAAAACAATACACATTTAACGCTTGAATTGGCCATGAATAACATATGTTTAAATACATTAAAGAATGTGAAGAGTAATTGACGTAGGCGGTGTACATAACAGGTTAGCAATAATGGTTATTTTTCGCTTGTTGTCACCTTGTCACCAACTTGGCTTTGTAAATGATAGTGAAGAATTTAACCCCCTTATTCCAACGGTCTTTTAAACCTATTTTAGCTATTACGCTGTTTTGTCTCATTCTTTCTTGACGCTGTCATCATTTGACAGAAAGAGACAAAACAGTGTAATAGCTAAATTAGGTTTAAAAGACCGTTTGAGTTATTATGAATAAGGGGGTAATTCTTTATGCTGGACAAGTGCATTGTGATAGCATAAATATACACATGACTGCCAAATTCTAGGAGCTGAATGAGACCATCAATACCTATATCTTTTACCCAGGGGGTCATGGTCAAAATCTTTAGTAAAATTTCCGTACAAATCAGTCAGCCGTACAACTAGTGACAATAATTTATATAAAAAATGCAGCAGCATACAGCTCGCTGGATGGATGAAAACTGCTCGCAACCTATCACTTTTAGAAATCAATTATCTATCTTCAGCAGTGATCGTGTGTTTGACTATGATTATAATATTCTACCAATAAGTAGGTGAAAAAATATAAAGCCAGCATCTACAGATAAGGTGGCCATAAACTTATTGGAGAAAAACTGTAAAAAAAAATTAGGTTACCATTTTATGCAACGCATTTAAAAATATGTTTGAATGACTATTCCGGGCGGGTCCATTCATACTATATCGTACCACCCACTCCATAAGCTAGGTTATTCTGTATGAGGTAAACGCTATGAGAAAGCACCAGCTGTGTAAATATGTAATTAAAAAACTGACAAAGTGGCAGCAAAGTATTAAATGCTGTTTCATCCGAAGAAATTAATAATTGTAAAATAATAGATATTGTAAGGGGCAAAGTCCAAATACAAACTAGTGAAAAATGGTTTAAATAGGTTTGTATAAAACGTATAAAATCTAAGACTGTGTAATAATAACAATAAACATTTACGGCCTGATGCACAATGTCCTATCTATTACGTTACTTTATACGAAATTCCATATCTGAATTATCAATATTTGTTAGTGCTTATTATGACGATGGCGTGTAACAGACTCTTAATGTCCTATAACAAATCTTTATTGTCGTCTTCTAGTATGGGTTTAGCAAATTAGTAGCTTGCCTAATTCAGCCCTATCATTATGGCGACTTACAATATTTTTAATGCAGTCTATTTTCCTTATAAATAGCCTTCGGCCTTAACTTCGATACGGCAGTTTGATAAATTATTAATTCCAATTGCATTCGGTACCGTGAATGGTGAATTTCCACCCGAATAGGTCAACCAACTGAAAGTGGAACACTATTAATAAATTATTACAATGTAGTGCTTTTTTTTAAATCAGTTCCTTTAAAATAACCTAATTAATATCTATTGGCAAGTATAATCCTATGCAGAATTCAACTTGCCAATCCTATCCCTTATCCTATTCGTTATCTTATCCTATTACGTACCTTAACTTACCTTATACGTACATCCGTATAAAATGATAAAAACTCATATTGAAGGATACTCATTCTAGTTGTTTACTAATAACTACGATATGGTTCGGAAATCAGTACATTAAGTTTCAACAGATTGTTTGATGTATGTATAGGTATTTCTACAAGGAAGACTACATTAGTTTCAGTTAACTAGATTAGCAATATACATAGGTAGTTAAAATATCACTCATTCATTAGCAGTGGGACCATCGTGTCACCAAGTAGACTACATATTCTATTCTTCATCAATTAGCTCAGGGCACGGAGGTTTTACATTCAAGTTGAGCTGTGGCGTTCCGTTGTTTCAAATAAATAGATGTCACCCTTCAAACCCTACCGCACTTATGCATCTATTGTGGAATTACCTGTCAGTCAGAATACAGTGACCTATAAAACGGTACTACGATTAAATAGAGGGTGCATGTTAGTCTGTCTAGAGTCTAGACTTTCATGTCATTTAATATGAATGCCGTCTATTAGGTATTCTGTAATGGTATACCTATAAATAGATATTGTTTGTTGTTTTGAATAAGTGGACTAAAATTTAACCAAGCAATTCTTATATGTATGGCTTTTTTGATTTTTGATAAAGTTCTGGTCGGAGCTAGTGGTCCCAAACTTGCATTATGAACGAGAGTGTAGAAATTAAGGACTAAAATATTTACCGAAAGGCGCCCATACAACCCGCCAACAAATTTACTATACTATATCTTTCATTGGTCAATGCAGCGGTACTTAGATAGATTGTCACTCCATCGTTTCCGTGGTCTGCCTTTTGTGCTAGTGTCATCATCATCATTAACAGCCAAAGGACGTCCACTGCTGAACATAGGCCTCCTCCACGGTTTTCCACAGCAACCGGTTGTGAGTGGTCTGCATCCAAACAATATTGAATTATTTTTTAGTTGGGTCAACTACAAACATTCGCCCTGTCCTTCTTCAGTTTACCAGTAACAGAAAGTTAAATTATTCCTAATCCCGAACTCTGTTCTTCCACAGATGACAAGTTCACAGCGTTCTGGGAGAACGTCACGCTACGGGAGCGTCCGGACAAGCCGTTCACGTTCGCCGTCACGTTGTACAAGAACGGTGACATCACGTTCGCGTATAAAAACGTGCCGATACGTGTGCAGGACATTGATGACAGCGCGCACCCTGTAAAAGTCGGCATAAGTGACGCGTACCTCACCGACAGGGTTATTTACTGTAAGTATTTATTTAATTTATTTAAAACTAACAGGGCATCAACTAAGTGCACTGCACAATAACCAACAAATTGCATTTCACTGTGCTGTCTTAATAAGGCATGAGGTGCAAAAATATTTCTGAAAATAGTCGGAACTTGCTAGCATAAAGATTTACGAGTTTAGTCTGACATGGTCCATGTTAGACCGCATCGTCAGCTATTATCTCACCTAACGTACCGATGTTGTAGCCCACCTAAAAATCTGAGTATATTTTTATGCTCTTATGGCACTCACCAAATGAATAATCATTTTGTGCAAGCAAGTTAAAAGTGGCAACTAGTATAAATAAATATGTATATTATTTTTCACAGACGTCCGTAGGAAGACGATATACGAGTACCACCGCGTCACATTGAAGCACTACGAGATCGGAAACAACACTATACTCAAGCTGATAGCTCTGCCGACGTGTTTGCAGTACGATACGTGCACTGGCTGCATCAACCACAACACGGGATTCGACGTAAGTCACTAAACTACACTATACTTTACTCACTCGTTCAAGCAGATCAACAAATACTGCTGGTTTTTTTTTCGACTGTGAAATGCCTTACGCATACCCTCTGGTCTCGGGGGAGACCAAAGGGTTACGTGGGACTCCTCCACCCAATGAGGGCGGGGTATACACTAAAAACAGTCAGTGTTCTCCAGTGCCATATAAGGGAGTTGATGCGGGTTATCGTCCTGGTCCTCGTCATTCTTCCGCCTCTGGCTGTGGCTCGTATCTTTTGCGAGCATCACTCGGTTTCAAGGGAATATGGTATCCCCTTGACCATCAGGGCTCCTTTCAGCTGGTAGTTGACACCCCCGTGTCAGCCGCTTGAGACCCATCGATAAGGGGCAGGTTGAGGGACGGATAAACGGGGCTTCGGCTGCAGCCTCCCGCTCCCTCTCCGCCGACTCCTTCTGCGAGATGACAGCCTCGCAGAAGGTGAGCACCGCCAGCCACGCTTCCTCACTCTCCACCATTCGGGCTATGACCACCCCTGTGGAGAGGTAGCTCCCGACTTCCTCCTGTAGGGTGTCGCGCTCGACTGCCCAAGAATACTGCTGCTGCCTCAACCATAACACGTATTTTGACGTGAATAGTAAACATATGATTCTTATTCTTTGCCTTCTTCCGTAATCCGGGTGGAGCCCTCCTCGTTAAGAGCAAGCGCACATTGAGCCACTAGTTGTGACTAAAGTAAATGTGCTATCAACCGAATCGTCATTAAGTAACAACATCAACATAACGGAAGTAATCTTAGCCTGTAAACATCCCACTCCTGGGTAAAGGTTTTACCACACCCCGGACACTCGGAAGAAACTTTTCATTTTGGCCATACATTGACAGACGGCGTGTTGCACAGACGCTGCGTTTGTGTGCGTGCTATAAGGGTTGACAAAGTCTGTTACACCGGTCATAGCTCTTTTCACTTAAATAAACAGATACCTAAACAACGTAATTTACTTGAATTTAGTATACAACGTAACAAGCACTCATTTTCGTAATGTCATATTCACGTGGTATCGTGGAGAAATAAAAAGATAGTATCTACTTTAGCAACGCCTAACTTCACTGATCACATAAATATTATAATTATAATTCCTTAACTACACAGAATTCTAAAGAATGTTACCTTTACCTATCGTTTTTAAAGTTGTTCACTGTAACTGAATAGTTAGAATAGGTTAGTTATGGTTGCATATTTTGTATGAAGTTACTTACTGTCTCTCATCTTTTGGGAAACGAAAAAAGCTTCTATCGGAGTCATTTCTCGAGGACGGAAGACACCCGTACACTGCACAGTACCTAGGCATCTCTCGTACACAAAACTTTGTTCTTCCGTTAACGTCGCAAACATGCGCGTGCCATGCCCGCTAGGCGGTCCCCAAATGAGATCCCTAATTCCGGCGCGATAGTGAGGTAAGTCAGACTAGAGAGGGGAGGTGAGTGGCCGTTCTGTATGAAGTACTATTATATATTCTGTGGTTTTACCTCAAGTATTAGGTAATATGAGACGATTCACTACGCGGGCTCACTGCGGATTGGTGGATGTGTATTTGCAATTCAAGCGACAAACCTTGGCGTTAGATGAAAGTCGGAGATGCTCGTGATAAACGGTACTTTTAATGACGAAATGATCACCAATCCAAACACGACGGCGCCGTAGATAGCCTTATTTCGGTAATCACTACCAAAACGCTGGAACATCTCGACACTCAACATCACCTAAATTACTGTAATCTCAAAGTAAGAGCACTTGTGACGAACTTCGTAGCTTGGACACTGTTGTATATGGCGTCTATGAGATCCGGGGTTTGATTTGCAGCCGGGTCATTGAGTTTATAGCTACTTTAGTATCGGAGCTTATGTTGATGTTGTGGGACATATGTCAGAGAGACGCATCTCCACATATAACTAATCCAACTATCTAATAGCTTTAGGCCTGATTTTTCAATAGTCAGATAATAAATATTCGTCGTGTAAAATACAGTATGGCTTATTTAAAAACGACAGATTTTTTCGGAAATTACATTATAAAATCGGTCGCTTTATACAATCGGTGAAATTATTTTCTGTAACAGTACGACCCGAATAGGCGATCTATTTAACTGGGATTCAATTGAAGAAAACTTCGCTTGTTTCGTGCAAAAAAAAACTTATTATTAGATTTTTGTTGTTAAAAACATACCTTCAGCATACTATCTACGTTTTGAGATGTATTTTGTATACAGTTAGTGTTATATAACATTTAATAACCCCCTGTGTGTGTTTTAAAATATTCAGTGCTTTTACAGGGAATTTATATCTCTGCTGCATGAATGTTAAAAAAAAAGATTTCCTTGTGCTATAGGTAAATGCGCATTTTAGAAAAAAAAACCTTAAAACGATTTCAATCAGGTTATAATCTGGTTGAAGCTACTTTTATTTATTGTCCTTTAATTTTTTATTTATTGGAAACTCCACCATAACATCAGTATTATCGTGATTTTGTTAATTTGCCATCAAACATATTATTGTCAATAACAACAACATGGCGTATTTTACGAGAAAGTAAAAGGTGGCGTTATATTAAATAACCTTGAGCTGGTACATGTTAGAAAGAGACAAAAATATCTCGTAGATTCTAGAATGTTCTTCGTGATTTCGCTTACTAATAACCTTGAGCTGGTACATGTTAGAAAGAGACAAAAAATCTCTCGTAGATTCTAGAATGTTCTTCGTGATTTCGCTTACTTAGCTGATCTTTTGTCTACCATCTTGCATCGGCCACAATGCACCTGCATGCGGCAAGTTTTATGCATACTCGATGTGTTCACTGCGAATCGTGCATAATTGTTGTTTAATCCAAAATGTATTATTGAAGTGGCGAATTTCCTTATGAAATCTTTATAGTATAGTATAATGAATAAAATTCATTTGCATAAACGTATTTTCCATATTTTTACTTTAGTCTCGCCACTGAAATATTTATTATAACGTAAAATTAAAATTGTAAACTAAAATAAAACTACGAAATACATACACTTTATAATTGATTATTAAACCAAATTCATTATTATTAATTACGTTAACGTAATACAAGATAACATTTTTATTGTAAGCAAAGAGCCTACTCCATATCCTCTGGCTTGCGTCATGCAACTCCTGCGCACCGCCCGATCGCGCCCGTCCCCTTCCCCCCCTCCCCCCGATCTATCCCGATCCTAAACGAAAGCTCGACGCTTCAGAAAGCCTCGGAACACCAGCCGCGTCACACGCCTGCCCCCGGCGGCGGACGCCCCCGCCCTATAGGCAGGGGGCGTCCACGCAGAAACACGGGCCGCTTTCTCATTAGCTTTAATTTTTCTTTTACGTCGAAATCCGCCTAAATTCAAATTCATCAGCACAAGCGTACCACGTAAGTGTATTTCTTTTTCTTTTTTCATCTGCCAGCAATTTTTGACAACGTGGCCACGTGGTGACCACGTTTTGCACTAGCGATATTTTAAAGATGGCTTGAATTGTAGTTTTATTCAAATAATTTGTATTGCATTTTGCAACAATGTTAATTTTTTTGCTAACTTTGACCGCGTGGTCGCTTTGTGACCACGTTCTCGTACTCGCCATTTATTACAGATAGCTCAACTTTCGGTCAGATTTAAACGATTTGCATTGCATTTTGCATCGTTTTTTGAAAATGTGTGATATTTTTAACAAAGTTGCCCCGGGATGACCCCGCCCTATAGGCGGGGGGCGTCGTCGTTAGTTTTAATGTATACTATCGGCTTTATCATTAGTTTTAATTATATTCTAAATTATTAGCACAGTGTACCGCGTACGTTTGTAATTTTTCTATTCATTATAAGATAGCAAACTTTGACCACGTGGTGACCACGTTTTTTCATCAGCCTTATTTTACCGATAGCTTAAATGTATTTGAACCAAAAATCATTTGCATTGCATTAAGTATCTTAGTGTTAAAAAAATATGCGATTTATTTGCCCACGTGGACACGTGGTGACCACGTTTTAACACCAGATTTATTTTACAAGTACGTAGCTGAAATTTAAGTTCAATTCTAATTGTTTTCATTGCATTTTGCCAACTTATAACTTTTTTTTTCGCCTGCCTCCGCCACCCCGCTTACTCGCTTCTGTATTGAAAAGCTAGCACACGCAAGTAAAATTGAGGTATCTATGTCTATTGCCATCTTTAATGGCGTGCCCACGTGGTGACCGCGTGTTTGCATCTGCCATATTTTACAGCCAGTAGCTTGAATTTTAGTTCTTTGCTCTTTGAATCATAATTTAGAAATGTGCCATATCTTTTTAAGATTTTGCCAACCTATTTCAGCAATTTTTCGCTTGCCACCATTTATGCCCATCCCGGTCGCTCTGTAATGAAAGCAAGGCTAGGTATCCGCAAATAATTGAAGGTATCGACGTATTTATAGGTTATCCTAGCGCACACTCACGCTTTGTTCTAGAGTTAGGACCTTACAACCTGGTAGGAAATTATTTATTTGAAAAATTTATTAACCTATTTGTTGTTTGTTCACAGTGCTCGTGGTGTGAAAATATTAAGAAATGCTCGAGCGGCACGGACCGCAACAAGCAAGACTGGCAAGTTAGAAGTAAGTATCCTTTTGTTATAGTATAATACATTTTCCCTGCAAATTGCCTATGCGCTTGGCCGCCATTTTGTTGACGTACTCTCACGCATCAAGCTTTAACTATCTTATTGACAAAACACAATAAAGAAGTGCGGTCGAGTTTTAGTACGTATTTGTTTTTTTTATTTAGCACGTAACTCATAAAATTTCTTGTTCTTCCAGATTGCGACAAGTCGCAAGTAACGAACGCCAGCTCATGTCCTGCCACGGCTGCGCCCACGCGAGACGGCGCCACGTACGTGACGGACGCGCAAGGCAACGTGCACGATCCCGTCGTCAACACGCGTGAGTCTTATTATGTGTACTAAATGGGGCAGATATCATTCTTTTAGAGGGGGGGAAAGGGGGGTCGCGGTTTGCACTGAAAATTTAATATCTGCGCAGTTTTGAAGCCGCGGGGAATTTTTTGTCTTAAATATTTAAAATGTACGTCAATGATTTTTGTGTGAATTAGAAAGCGTTTTTTCGAGATTTCGGTTCTGTTTCATTTTTAAAATTTCCGTTTAAATACGAGTATATACCTCCAATATCTCGCTAGACCTATCCCGAACCCACTGTATAGTTTAGTGTCTATTAAACCTTGTATATGATGTACTAATAACTATCTCTTTTCAGTCCCATCTAACGACACGGCGAACAAGTCCAAATCATCCGCCGAGAACTCAGCGTTCCTGGCGCCGGCGCGGGAGCCCGAGGGGCCGCGGCACTCCGCCATCGGCGGCGCCGTATGCGCAGTGCTGGCCGTCACGCTGGTCTGCAGCCTCGCCGCGTGGACCCTCTACGCCTTCAAGAACCCGCACACGCGCAGCGGCCAGCTACTCATCAAGGTATTTAAAAATAAATTGAACACCAATCACATATAGTGTTTTGACAATATTAGACTCGGGGTTCGATTCCTCGTCTGTCACCGTTGATTTTTGGTTTATAATTACTAATCACATACATTGCTCTGATCTCAAAGTACGTAGCTAATGCACTTGTGCTTTGTAAATTAGTAACAACGGTGGCACCACAACACCCAGACCCTTGCAATTTCTAAAATTGATCCGACTTAGAATCGAACTCGAGACCTCGGAGCGGCGACGCCTTGAAACCCAGCGTGCTTAGCCACTACAGCAAGCTAAGGCATTTGATATAGTAAAGGCCTCGTAGTCTTTATCATTATACGACCAACCGATCCAGTAATTTCCTCTCCGTTATCCCAGCTTAGTCTCTTCTTATCTTCTTAATATTACTTGCAAAAAGCCGGTTCTGTCTTTAGCTGTATCTCCTCAAAAGTGCAGGCAGTTCCCGCTGGGTGTACATAAAAAACATCGAATCTCAAAAGCTTCATCGTGTTGGATCTGACCACATAAGTCTTCCAAAAGGGCCGGCCATTCATGCCATAGTGCAATTTCGAACCCACTCAAATTAGGTAACAAGCTTGCCGTGATAATTTTTACATGTCTAATTTATTATTTATTAATTAACGATTATTTCCTTTCAGTACCGACCCTCACAGTGGAGCTGGCGCCGCGGGGAAGCGCGCTACACCGCCGCCACCATACACATGTGAGCTCGCCGTCGCTACGCGTACCCACACAAAGCCCGGGACAAGGTTATACCACCCTGACAAACAGTCAGGTATCACTAAAATTAAAATCTGTATAAAACATAATAAATAACACCCCCTGATAAAAAGTCAATTATAACTAAAATTAAAATCAACACGTATTTGAATACATACATGTTTATTTTTAATACTGTTTCGAAAAATAGAACTCAAATCGTGACGCACATCACTGAATTCGACGGTTGAAAAGTTGTAAGTGTGAGTCCATTTCATTTTTCCTTCGGGTGAAACAGTGATTGCCTGCTTTTCAGCCATCTTATTTAAGTTTACTTGTTAGAATTGTCATTTCACACATGTCATGATTTATCTTTCTACTATTTTCTCTCGATTTGACTAAATATATGCATGCAAAGTAAAACATATCGATCGGGGGTGTTTTACGTTTTATACAAAAATAGTTTGGCATTTATATTAATTGTTCGAATAAACTGTAGGGGGACACTATGAATCTCTGGGTACGTTAGCTAAAACATTGAGTTGTATTAACGGATGTTATTGGTGGTTGTTAACTGCAACAAAAACTACAGGCGATGCAAATCAACGGGCGTTTAATATTTTCTCATCTATATCACTATAGAAAAGTTTACTTTATTACTTGGCCACTCTATAATTAATGATTTCAGTATCAATATTTTTTTAATAAGGAACTAATTTTTTTACGATTATTATGTATGAAAACCAGTGTCATTTGTTATAGCAATGTGAGTCCACAGCACATCAACATAACACTTTTTTGTATATTGTTATTTTTTTAATAACACTTATCCACGTCATAATCTTAAGTTCTCGTACGTCGGCATCTTATAAGTTCATCTGTCAAAGTATCATCATGTCTTACTTTGGAACATCTACTCACACGTCCATGATAGGTTTAAGTTTAGGTTAGGTTCTATAGGTTAGGTCACCTTAATGCGTCATACCTTTTGTCGGTATAGAGTAAAAGTAAACAGCACAGTACTTCATGAACTCGTGTTCTTTTTTTCTTTTTATACTCAGGGTTAGGTGAAGGATTTTCTCATAGGTGATGGGATTTTTGTACAGGATTTTTGTCATTACCTCTTGATGTATTTTTGTGGTAAATTTATTTGTCCAGCAGACCATTGTGGGATTTTTGGTTAGTCTTAAGATTTTTTGTACATAATTTTGAATGACACTTGAATGAGCTTCACATCCTGGTCAGGCTTAAGGAAAGTTATAGAGCCAGATAGTTGTCTCAATTGGAGATTTATGGTTCGGTTAAAGATCTTTTTACATAATTTTGTCAGTTATGCGGTTTTTAAGAGAATAAGTCGAAACTAGGACTCTGTATTATTTATGCCATGAAAGATAACTATTTAAAATTAGAGATTTCTCATTACACGATGCACTCCCTTTTTCGAGTTATTGTAAAAACAAAAATAGTTAAGACCGCCTAATTTTTAAAATTGTTGATTTTCCGTATCATATCTGGTTACTTTCAGTTTGTTTATGGAGTATTAAACTTTACACGTCTTGCATATACATAGTTAGTTAGAATTACTGCTTAAACATTAGAATAACACATAGGCTAATGTTTTACAATGATATTTTGTGAGATACGATATTAACGCGGGTGAGAAACAGCGTGAAACTGCTAGTGTTAAATAAGTTATATCTGATTACTTTCTGTTTGTTTATGGAGGTTTGTTACACAGTTAGTGTATATTAAATACATTGTTAGTGTTAGCTAAGTTACATTACGCAATTGTCACTGATTTTGCA
Organism: Pyrausta aurata; assembly: GCA_963584085.1. Lineage (NCBI taxonomy): Eukaryota > Metazoa > Arthropoda > Insecta > Lepidoptera > Crambidae > Pyrausta > Pyrausta aurata. The sequence goes on from OY757251.1 coordinate 10,165,591, forward strand.
TGTTAGTAAAATAGCACTTAGTGGTGCATTAAGTATGAATAAATTTGAAACTTTATTTCCTAGTTCTTTTGTTAGTATTTAGGTTTGGAATAGTAGCATGTCTGGTACTGCAAATGCAACAATTTTTTGAATGACACCAATATTAATTTCTCAAATGTATTTTTATGCACCAATTTTTTTTTTATTACTATTCCATTTGTGTTGTTTTCCTATTATTTTTTTACTGAAGTATATTCTGATTTTTTATTATAATATGAGCAGCATTGGTGAATGATATTTGGGATCGGCATTACATACATACATACATACGGCATAATACATACACAAACTCACACAGTTATAACACGACACAAAGGTTTTCTACTTAATAATCGGTGTTGTTTAAACGTTTTCAGAAATGAACTAATTTTATTTTTAATTTCACAAACATTTAAACAGTAGTATAATGTCGAGGTAGCTGGCGCTTAACAAATTTAAATGAAAATCTTAAGGTGGTTTGGCGGCGGTGGATAGGACAGTGTGAAGTTGTGATAGAGTATGAGTATTGATAGTGATCATTAAATGAACTTGTTATTTCGTCCCGTTGTTGTGTATCGCCTGTATAAGTATTATTCGTTCAGCAGCGTAGGCTAGCGGTGTTTTAAGGGTTCATGTACAAGTGCGGTCAAGACGTGCGTTTGTGTGCAATTACTTAGTAGAAATATAATAATATGTCGAAAATAATATTTGATCTCCAATGCAATCGCTTTATATCGTTTATACTATATCAAATATTTTCATATTGTTCAAAATCTTTATTTACTGTAGCGAATTTAATGTTCTAAATATTTTTATTATTATATTGTAACATAATAGACACGTCAACTACTTTTCATGAAAATTGATAATCGAAAAAAAATTGATCGTTTAAGTTATTTGGTTATGGAATAATTGCATAAACCCTTGGCCGACTACCCTTTTTTAGTTTCCTTAATCTCAGGAGGCAGCTAGGCATATAAAGTGTCATCATTAGGTACTTAAAAAAATGAAAACGTCAAAATTACTTGTTTATTATTGTGTTAATCATGAAATCCGATAGCATGAATCATGCACCTTAACGGTGTGTGGGACGTTTACTAAGCCGCGGCCGTGACGTGTCTATTTAAATATTATTAATTATAATTATATACAAAAAATGAATTGCTTATATACAACGTTTATATACGATTCATTGACTACGTGCCTTCCGCATTGCAAATAAATAAAAGAAAACTATACAATCATACAATCAATTTCACTGTGTTATATTATAAAGCGCGATTGATTGAAACTATTATTGGTATGTCCGTCCCTAACTGTTACTGATAATGATTCTGTAAAATTAGAGTAAAACTACATATCTAGATTAAGCTTATACAGGTGTCCCAAAAAATAGTGTCAAGCCAAAGCCCAGAGGTAGAACATCACTAGGGCTACCCGAATCACCCCTGACTCCTGTGTATGTTCAGCGATTTTTGATAGTTTTCGAGTAATGATATTCTTAATTATTTTTTAAAAGGTCAATTAGAGCTATGTATCGAAACACTTTGAATTAGCTAGTCCTAGTATTCATCTAATAAAGAAAAAGAAATCAGGCATATATCTCAACTATTCACTCCAAAAACGTGCCTCAACACAGGAATATAAAAAAATCGTAACTCGAACTGTATAAAAATCGCGAAACATACATGGAGGTGACTCGGTCTAGTGATGTTCTACCTCTGGACTTCGGTTTGACACTATTTTTTGGGACAACCTGTATAGGTCATTTATTCAGTAACTGGCTTAATATATTTAGCAAGCTTTTGAACTAAATTTTCACGTATTGTATCTATTCACGTTTGAATGTAAGAATATATTAACATTTATAACTAGTTTTTATTGTCACTTGTAATGTAAAATCATGAATTGCCTTACAGAACGCTTTACGAATTTTAGTGTACACAGTGCACACTTGACCAAAATTATACGATACTACGATTGATTTAGTTAAGGTATTGTGTACGAACATAGGTGATATTATATATTAAAAATATACGACGTAAATTAACTTTATAAATATTTTTGTTACTAATTGCTCATTTCGATCTAACAACCAAAGATCATTTAAATCATACTGATTTTGTCCTCGAATACAATATGGATCTTTTGTCATGATTTCGTTTGGTACTTACTGTTTACATTACGTTTTTCTTTAGATAAGTTTTGAAGTGTAAAAAATTGTAAATTTAGGGACCAGCTTTTTAAGACTACAATAAATTTGGCCGTTGAAAGAAAACTCTGTTTTATTGGATCACCCCTCACTTACAAATTATTTATTTTCTCTGTATGGACCAATGGTTGACTGGTCCAGAATGCTTTTAGCATTAAGTCCGCCATATGTACCTTTTGTTTGTGCATGAAGTGTAATAAATAAATAAATAAATTAACTGCCAGCTGCTTTACTGAAAGTAGAATAAGCAGATGCCGTCATAGTTTTTAAAAGTTAGTATTCCTTTGGTCGAATATTGTGAACGATCTCCTATTTAACGAAATGATTCATTTTAAAATAAGATTTACACAAAGCTCATAGTTTACATAGGTAATTCATCGTTGAGCTCTGATATCTTTATAAATCAAATACTGAGTTATTTTTAAAGTTATAAAAAAGTTGTGTACAATATTCAACAAGCAAAGAAAACTGACATTACGGTCTTCGACTGACGGAAGCCGTCAATACGATTATAGTTTTTCACATCCGAAGCATTTCGTAGGTTTCATACCAAAAATGCTTCGGATAGCCTAGATATCTTCTAACTTCTACCACCAGAAACCCGGTGATACAACTTTCTTGAGACAACCTGTATTGTTACTATTAAAATCACGGGACTCGGGGGTGAATCGAAGTTGCTGGCATCGATAGTTAAGAGGATCGTGTGCGCGCAAGATTCCATACAAAAAGAGAACACGTTTTCCCCTAAACGTTCCCCTTTCCCTTAAACGTTCGGACAACGTTTAAAAGGGGAGAAAAACGTGTTCTTTAACTGTCCATATCTCAGTAGCGCGTAACAACATCATTTCATACCTGAGACCATAAATAATTACCATATTTTCCTTTATAGGCGAAGTTATTACTACATAATTAAATATTTAAAACGCAGGAGAAAGCATCTGTTTTGAAATGGGGCCCTTGCTTACACTTTCTACTATATTTTCATTCCCATAAAGTGCGCAGTGTGGTCACCCAAATGCATCAATGTATAGAAAACAATTAAATTGCTTCTAACTTTTGATTGCCGGCATATAGAGTTACGATTATACTTACTAGCAGTCCGCGTCACATCAGATTAGATGAGTTTCAGCTTCGTAGACCACCTTGAAGTGGTAGATCTGGGTGGTGCAGCAGCTTTTTCTCAATAGCTCCTAAACGCGTGCGTCACGAAGGTTCAAATCTGGTCAAGAGCTGTCACTAACGACGTCACATCAGTAAATCGTTAAAACATTTGTGTGAAATATAGAGAAAAACAGTTGGCTCAGACGACCGGATGTCCGGCTGTCTGAGCCACACGTTTAATCATGATTTCTCGAAAATTATTGGATTAAAATTGATGAAACTACTTCGGATAGCCGTCACCTACGCATCACTTCGCATTTTATAAGAAACAGCGCCCTGAAACCCTCTGAGAGCTGAGATACAGAGAGTCAGAAAATGTGAAATTCTGGCTGTCTGAGCCTAGTTTTTTTGATTTTCACTTACGATTCGTTATCAGGCAGATATGCGAAATCTCTTTAGGAGTCAGGCTCAGTTGCCCGGATCTACACCTCGTTATGACAGTATTTTTTTTTTAATTTAAAATGACTGCCAAATATTTAACATCTCGTTATCTTATTAAAGTAAATTACGCTCGGAGTAAATTTTGGTATGAACTATATTTTTTTTTATTAGAAGAGCAAGGTATCAATCAAGTGATTTTTAGTTATCATTATATTTAATCCCCTTAAATATTGGACACCAAAATTGCTCTGATCCCAAAGTTAGCTAATGCACTTGTGTTATGAAAATCAGAAATCAGAAACCATGGGACGGTCGAACCCGGGCCCATGCTGTGACAACGCCTTGAAACAAAGCGTGCTTAGCTGCTACACCACGGAGGAATAAAAGTCAGAAACAGATTTTTGCTATCTGAGTTTCAAACCGGGAATTCTTAAGGTGTTAGATAATCAAACACACCACATAATGGCCGATTTTTCAATGGTCAGGAGCTCTATTTTTGAATCATTCGCTTCAAGATGGCGAGTGATTTTCGTTCGACGTAGTGTCAAAAGTCATAGAAAAAAATATCCTTCGAATGAAAATCATTCGCTATATCCAAGCGAGTGATTCAAAAATAGGGGCTCCAGGGCCCCTATCTTTGAATCACTCGCTTGGATATGGCTTGTGATTTTCGTTCGAAAATACATTAAAAATCAACGGAAATAACTCAAAATCTAGACGTGAGTACTCACAAAATTGAGCAATGATTTTTCAAATCCTTTTTTCGTAGATTACAACTGGTTTTTATTCCAAAATTCGACTTCTCGATGGAGAGCGAGTTTCGTTCGAAGATGAATTAAAAGTCAAAGGAAATAACTCGTTTTCGAACATCATAAAACATAACAGACTGATAAATTAAAGCGACAGATTAAAAAAAAATGACATGTACGTATGATTGCTGACAATTAGGTGACATTTTAAGATTGGCCATATTGTATTTTGTTCGACGAATATTTCCTAACTGAATAGGTATTGAAAAATCAGCCCTTAAAAAATAAATTTAATAAAGTTAAAGAAGAATCCTTGTGATTTTTCTCATCAAGGTTATTGAGGTGTAACTAATGTGTAGTCCTCATAATATTAAAGTCTGTAGTCAGACTGAATAGAAAATGAAAATGCGATAGCTCTTTACGTTAGCAGATATTTGCGAAGCCACCCAAGCGTGAACCTGTATGGGGGTGATTTTTAATATTACTAGTCTATCTACACGTTTTTATCACAAAAGATCTTTTATAAATTTTCGAGACGATTTAATATTAACTTATCAAAATACAAATAAATAAGCTCCAATCCGTCAGATTATTTCGAAGTGCTTGCACGTGTATGTATTATATATATTAAGTAAAAATTATAAAAAAGCTGCCAAGTGCGAGTAAGGTAACTGACATAGCCCTGAGAATAAGTAAGCTCAAGTGGCAATGGGCAAGGCGAATAGCGCGAAGAAATGATGGCCGTTGGGGCAGAAATGTTCTAGTTTGGTGACCCTTCGACCAAACGCGCAACGTCCTACGTTCACCGACACGATGGACAGAAGACCTTGTAAAGGTCGCAGTATCACACTAGATGCAGGCCGCTTGTGATCGGTCGACGTGGTCGTGGCGAAGGCCTATGTTCAGCAGTGGACGTCCTTTGGCTGATAATGATGATGAAGTGCGAGTCCAACTCGCACACGAAGGCTTCCGTACCAATGACTAGATAAATAGGCAAAAGTAGCGTTTCTGTATGGGTTACCATATTTTTTTTTTGTTTTTGTTTTTATAAATACATAATTTGACAGACATATGGACGGACGGACAGACGGTTTTAGGGTTCCGTAGTTCAACCTATTATAGTTTCGCCATGACCGTCTGTCCGTCCGCAGTTCAGGGCAGAGACCATAAGAACTAGAAAACTATATTTTGGCATGGGTATGTTTTCTCATCTCCCAGGCAAAGTGGAAACTAGAATTTTTAAAATTGAAATATCACGCGCGATAATAATTCAATAATATAATAATAATATTGCGATTTTTTTTAAATTATCTCCAAAATGAATACCTCCAGACCTTTCAAATACTTTACAAGCGATCTTGGTACCGGGGTAGAAGATGTTATTGAATGGTAACATAAAAAAAAGTGCTAGATCTTAGATACGTAACGTAAGTAAAATGTTTATTTCATAATTTCGGATATTTTGTTATTTTACGGGTATCAAAACCTTTTAAGGCAATCTTAATCATGTTTTACAGGACATTATTAGGGCAATTCAAATGATCACATACATACATAGTTAGTAGATACGGAACCCTACGTGCGCGATTCCGACTCGCACTTGGCCGGATTTTCCCTTTGGTTTCGAAACCCTTAAACATTTTTTTTTAAATATGATTATGCGAGTTATTCTCTGATAATTTTAAGAATTCCGTAGCCGGATGGCATAAAACGGAACGCTTACAGTTTCGTCAAGCCTGTTTGTCTGTCTGTCCTTCCGTATGTCACAGACACTTTATTCTGAATAGCATTACTCAGTTCAAACTTGATAGGTAATAATAACTAACAAAGGAGTAAAAATGCGTCCCTTCCCTCTAACTTTTAAACTAAGAAAGTGAAAATAGAAAAACTAGGTACACGATGTAAGATTGTAACATAACATTCCAACTGGTAGTTTGTGATATAACACAATTTCTCTAGAACTTTGTCCCTCTTAATACAAACACTATGACAAAGTTATTTTGGCTGTCAACAAAATTTTGTGATTTTTTTGGCTATGTGAAAGTGTGGACCCCTTATTCAGTTAAAGTTGGCACAAAACCCTTAGTGCACGAGTCCGACTCGCAATTGACCGATTTTTTAGCTTAAAGCCTGCTCTTAACATTGATTATTTGGGTAAATTTTCGAACCGTCCTTTTTTTCGTCATTACGGTGGCAAATTTTATTTTTCACTGTTCGTCGAAACTAAATGCGTAAGAATAAAGATTTAGATGCTATGAATCTAATAATTTATAAGGCACTCTTTGAAACTAAATACTTTCGGAGATATAAATAAATTTTGAATTCGCGCCACCTAAATGATGATAAGAGCCACCGAAATTACCCTAACCATTAATCAACTAAGCAAAATTTCTAAAATATTCAAATAAAAATGCGTTAGTGTAATTTAATATTTTCTTTATACTAATCAACGTTTTAATTAGGAACTTTGTCGAAACAGTTACATATTTTTTTTATTTCAAGTACTATAATGTTGAAAGTTTGAGCTAGGCTTTTTCTTCTTCTTCTTCCTAGCAACTGTCCCGTCTGGTGACGGGGTCTACTTTCCGACTAATCTTCCTCCACTTTGCCTTATCCTGGACGTCGTTCTCCGGTAAGTCACAGCTTTCTAGGTCTTTCTTAACAACACTCAACCATCGCAGTTTAGGTCTTCCTCTTCACCTTTGACCCGGTAGGTTTTGGTTTAGTGCTACTTTACCGATGTAGTCAGATGGTCTCCTTTTCACGTGTCCAAACCATTGCAGCCGGTTTTCTTGTAGTTTATCGGCGACGTCGCGCACGCCTAGGCTTCCACGCACGTACTCATTGCGGATCTTGTCAAGCCTCGTCACTCCGACATCCATCGCAGCATCTTCATCTCAACAACTTGGATGGTCTGCACGTGTTTTTTTGTGACCGCCTAGGTCTCGCTATCAATGTAAGCAGTGGTCTTATGACTGACATGTACACCAGTATTTTTTACTTTATGGGCATTCTACTGTCACATGTTATGCCCGTAACTTCGCGCCACTTGAGCCAGGCGGCTGCTATGCGATGCTGTAGGTTATTCTTCATATTACCAGACTCGTTCATCGCGCTGCCGAGGTACTTGTACTCCTGACACAGTTTAATCACCTGTCCATCTATTACTATCCGAACAGGGTCAAGAGGGTAAACAGGGAAAGTTTGAGCTAGGCTTCATGTTTTTGAATTATAGTAAATGATAATTGAGCATCTACTAGTAATAATAATTGATTATCTATCATTACGTGTTTAAAATAAATATTGTATTGATTGTTAGGGTATTTATCGTTACAGTGGCTTATTCGTCATTCCGGTGGCCCAATACACCACCGCAATTATGCCACCGTAATGATGACAAAATGTTTTTTTCAGGATCATTACTTAACTAAATAATTCATTGCGTAGATATTAACAAGTCGTTATATTGAACCAATAATCTATAACATACATACTTGAAGTTACAATACAACACTCTGTTCGTTGTCAAAAACATGCCACCGAAGTTATCACACACGGTGACCAAAACACATTTCTCAAAAAACGTACCTCGGAAACTAGTTGAAACTTGCGTATTCGCCGTCCTTTCCAGACTCAAGTTAGGGCACGACTAACGCCCAGGATGGTCCGAAACATAAATGGGTCGTATCATTGCTTGGAAAATGGAAACAATTACTCAACTGCAAGCATTGCAAGATCAGTTTTACGCGGGACACAGACATATTGGCGTCTCATTATTTTAATATAATAGTTAGTGAAGTTTTTATGCTTTTAGTTATGAAATGGAATAAACATCTTTCAAATAAGATAGTTTGATGAAAGATACGTCAAAATTTCGAGGAATTCTGAGTGGTTTTGTGCGCGTAATTTAAAATGGGACAAGCCTCCCAGGGGTAGTCCGCTTATACAAGTCGGATGTTCAACGTGTTATTTCTTGTAAGTTTTGTGTTAATTCTTATCTACTCTTTTATGCACGTTTAAGTTACGAGCTATATTTATAAGAAAGCGTGTTTTGAGTCTGTTTTGAATGATAGTTTTTTTATTAAGGTCACCGGACGCTCAAAAAAGTACGCTTGAAAATTTACCCATTTCTTAAATACTCAAATGACATTATAATTGAGATATAAATACTCAAGTTTGAATTTGACCTGGTAACAAAACCTAATTAGTTATCAAGTTATTAGACACACATTACGTATGTATCTCCCTAATAAGTATAATTATTATTATATTCTATTCATCTTTTTGGAAGAAATAAATTTCGCGATACTCATTATTATTGCTAAGACATAATCCGACTCCTACTCATTGCGTCCTCATTACAACAAATGAAAAACAAGTTATTTATGCCGCTAGATACCTACTAGCGGTACTAGTGGTAAGTTAGAATTATAGCGTATGTGCTATTCTGATGTATGAGCTCGCATTTCTAGTAATATTGGAAAGGTGAAAAACATCTTAAGAAAATATTTTATTGAAAAAAAGCATACAAGAACCTTCATGTAAATTTTCCATTCCAGTACCCTTTTAGTTGTTTACTAACTTAATTCAAGGATTAACGTCAATCTAATTGTTTCAAAACATATCTTTACAAACAAGTTAAATTTTCAGACAAGGGCACCGACTACTAGTCAGCTAAAAACTAAATCTTATTGTCGTGACAACAGAGCATTGATTTCAGTGTCCCCATTAAACCAAGCGCCACAGTGATCTCACATGTTGATGTCATTGAAAATTATGATAAACAATGTCCGACAAATAGGTACTGAAGTTAACTCCTACACAGAGCTGCGTAGATGGGGTAATCAATAATTGAATCGACGCACCTGAAGGGGCAGGGGGGTTTGGTTACAGCGGCCCAGACAGACGAGGTTCGTGTGGCTGTTTGTAAAATAGTACCTAAATGGACACAGTAGGGTCACTTCTATGTTTGTTAGTCTGCTGTCTCATCATGCTGGGTTTCTAAGAACCTTTGCACACTGCGAATTTTAGCAGCGATGCAGGCGCGATGCTTCATCGATGCTGGCGCAAAATGTCAACACACACTACACTGCGCTTATTTTAGCATCGATACAGTCGCGATGCTAACGCGCGTTAGTATCGATGCATTCACGATGCCGAAACTGGACATTGACAAATTATATAATGTATGTTGTCGTCTGGTCGTCTGCATGGTTACAAATGATGCTAAAAGTTGCAGTGTGTAAGGGGTCTTATAAGCACGAAGCCAAGAAAGTATAGGGAATGGTTGAATTTTTTAGTGTAAATAATTATATATTTTTTGGTTGTTGTTACATCGCTACAACCTACAACTGATTTCTATTTTGCAGCAGAGTTTGAGCTGCACATGTTATTTAATTATTAATTTAATTAATTTAGGTAATCCTTTGCCCAGCTGTGGGGCAAACGCTACAGGGTTACAGGCTTTACCTTTTTTTGGTATTAGTGAGAATTTCACTATCAACATAAAACATCCAATAGAGTTTCATTTAGAAAGAAAGAAACATTTATCTGACCATCGCCATTAGAATTACATTTGAAGTTATTAAACATTTCAATTCATTTTATCAAAAACACGTCCTCACGAGTAAATTTGGATGCCATTAAAAAAATCTTTCATTACAACTCGATCGTTTGAGTTGTAATGAATGATTTTCAAGTCTAGATCTAAAGTTGTAATCGTAAAAATGAAAAAAAATTATTAAATATGATAAAATAGTCACTTAGGTATAAAACATGTTGCGGCTTAGCAGTCCCGGCTTTCTCAGGTGAGGCGAGGACAAAAAGATTTTAACCCTTCGTAGCATGATTTTTTATTTTTTAATGAAAAAAATCATATATATTTAATTAAGGTCTTAGATTACAGGAAAAATATTTAAAAAATTATTGGTTCACTTATTATATATTTTTTTCGACAAATAGGGTATGATGGATTTTTCCATCACTATGCAATACCATTCCAACTGATCAGTACTAAATCTATTTATGAGGCTACTCATTTTCATACATCGACAAAATTTTATTTCCAGAGAAAACATATGAGACATTTATAGTTTCTAATAATAATTAAATAATTACCTGAGGTGCAATTTTTTTTCCTATATGTATCACATCTTACCAGATATATGGCCATAAAATCTGCCTCCCCCATACATTTACTTTATTGTTGAACAATATGTAGCTATAGAATTGAAACTTTTTCTTTTTTGGTTTTGTCATATCTTGTTATAATACATACTGTAGATATACAGTAGATGCAATATAACCAATTTTTGTAGTTTGAAAGAAACACAAGCCATTTCAACACCATTGATAAATAAATAAAACTTATATATGGCTTCCTCGTGCTTCTGACTTTCAAATTTTATTTTTTTGCTGGTAATTTTATGTGTATTTTTTTTTATCTGCTGACATTAAATAAAATGAATATTTTTCTCTTTAAATAATACGCAAAAAAAACAAAAAGTAAATTGTAGCAAATTATTATTGTCCATAGAAGCATCATTCCCGTTACGCATGGTGATGTAAATTTCCATCGTACATTATTTCTACAATTTAAGAAAATGTGTAGATCATAAATCATCAATTATTGAAAAAATCTAAACTTTTGCTTCTTTTTTACTCATATTTCATTTTTTCAATACTTTTTCTTGATATTTGAATTCAGTATACATTCGCAAAAATCACATTGCAGCAAAATTTTATCTAGAGGGTAAATTCAAAACTTTTTGACATTTAGTAGAAAGGCTTTTGGTATTTTTTTTAAAAGGAGTGTTCCGTTTCGTACAGAAGCTATTTAAAATATTAAATTTAAAGAAAAAGATACTCTGCATTGAGGTTTTAATATGTTTTTTCCTTTTAAAATGGTTTGATGTAAATATCCATCACTATGCAAAGAAGGGTTAAATGGAGCATACTGCAAATAAATTTGAATAATAAACTAACATTTTGTGTATTATTGATCTTTTTTCGGTACGTTTTTGACAGAGTAGTACTTACTTAATCCTGTGTGTGGTAATTTAATGTGTAGCTGGCACCGAAAAAGAACCAGAATTTGAATATTTGATACCAAAAAATACTTATGGCTAGAAAAGTTAGCTTATCTTATCTACTGTTTATTTATTGAAGTGTGGTTAGATTATATTTGTTTGAGGAGGCTAGACTAGGCGATTGCCCGGTAAAGACAAGCAACTTGCACTTCTACATTGACTCCGTTTATGTAAATAACAGAATACGACAAAGTATTATTATGAGCTTTTGCAGTGCCCATGTTCATTTCCTGTTTGTTTTCTCCGGTTAATAATGAAGGTTTATGTGAATGTTTTACCTCTTTGACTGACCGAGGGCGAATCATTCCTGTTTCTAGTTACACAATGTTTTGCAAGTATTCCATGGAGGGTGCCCGGATGTTCTCCCCTAGTCGTTAAATGAATAAATTGCGTATTTTCCGAGCAGGTATTCGTAAGTTAGACATTTTTGATTCTACGTAATTAAAGTAAATCACTATCGGTAGAACCTGAAATAAATAAGTCGCATTTCCTAATTATAGCTGTTACAACAACAGGCAGGATGTGGTCTGTAATACGAAAATGTTATACGGCGTGTGTCCTGTAATAATATCAAAAACTTTAATCAATGATTCCACAGTACTGTATAGTAAAGCCAAAAGAAGCTTATTACGGTTTAAGAACTTTATTTCTCATAAAGAAATACAACAATTCACTTCTTGAGAAAACAATAGCTAATTATAATTATCTTACTGACTAACGATCACTTTAAGTAATAATAAAATTAATAAATAACTATGCCAACAATGTGGGCGCACACAGATTTGTTTACTGTTGAACGGGTAGGTTGGTAAAAAGTCGGTAACATTGGCAAATCGTCGTTCGTTCGGTGCGTGTTGTTTACTACATCAGCAACCACGGATATAAAGAATATTTGTGTTCTGGAAGTGGTATTATTCTGGGAAACTTTTGATTTACATTTCAAGTACATCGGCATTAAAAATGTGTCTACGAAGCAGTTTTTTAAAACTTACTATAGATTTTGCATCCTTGATTTTAGTTGGTAGCTTATTATAAATTTTAACACCGTCATATTCAATATTTTTTTTACCGTAATTAGTTCTTGGCGGGCGTGTTATTAAATGATTTGCGTTGCGTAGTTTCATTGTTTGAAATTGATGTTTTTTGCGAAAGGATAGTGATGAATGAATTAGGTTATTTAGGATTTTATATATTAGTATGCATGTATAGTATGTGTAAGTTTGTTTAATGGTCATGATTTTAGTTTTTCCGTATATTTCTTGTGTGGGTGTGAGAAAGTCGTAATGAAATAAAGTTTTAACTAGTTTATTTTGAGCAATTTGTATGACACTTAAGTTAGATTTAACGGCTGTTCCCCAAACTTCGATTAGGTAGTCTATATGGGGTTTGATCAATGTATTGTAAATAAGGTATTTGATTCTATGTGGAAGGCATCGTGCTATACCACGTAAAGTACCTGTCAATGATGTTAATTTTGTTTTTACTTTAATTATGTGTTGTTTCCAGTTAAGGTTGTGATCAAGAGTAAGGCCAAGATACTTTTCACTATTTTTTTTATTGAGTTTTTCATTGTTTATCCGTAGTTCCACGTCACCGTCTAGATTTTTGTTTTTTGCCTTAAATATGACATAATTCGTTTTGGCTGCGTTGATCGTCAGAGAATTAGACAAAAACCAGTTATTTAATAATGTTAAATCTTTCTGTGCTTTAGATTGTATGATTTTCATTGATTTATCAAAATAGAACAAACTAGTGTCATCCGCATACAAAGAGATGTCTGCGTTAAGCCCTATATATTGTATATCATTTATATACACTAAGAATAAGAGGGGCCCAAGAATCGATCCTTGAGGGACACCGAACGTTATTGGACGAGATGAACTTTGATGTTGCCCTATTCTTACTATTTGCCTACGGTTTACGAAATATGATTTTAAAATATCGTAAGCCTTACCAGTGATACCAGCTTCTGCTAGTTTTTTTAGAAGTTTGCCGTGGCTGATGGTATCGAAGGCTTTTTTGAGATCAACAAACACACCAAGAACAACTTTTTTTTCATCAATGTTATTTTTAATTTTTGTCACAAGGTCAACGGTTGCCGAGAGTGTGTTTGATTTTGGTCGAAAACCATATTGTTTTTTACAAAAGTACTCTTTGGAGTTTAAGTATTCCTCAATTCGAGAATAAACAACCTTTTCAAAAATCTTTGAAATCACGGGCAGAACTGATATTGGGCGGTAGTTTGATGGATCTGATTTATTACCGGATTTGTGAATTGGCGATACTTTTGCCACTTTAAGGCTGTCTGGAAAGATTCCACGACCTAGGCAATTATTTATACAGGCAGTGAGTGGTGCAGATATTAGCCTTTTGATAGATTTTACCGCTTTTGTACTGATTCCATCGATGCCGGAACTAGCATTTGGGTCGAGGTTATCGATTATTTTACTAATTTCGTCCGTGGTTGCTGGTGTTAGATTTGTAAGATCGTTTTCAGAAGATTTTGACGAATTTGCAGCCGAGCTTGCATCAGATAGATACGACTTTGGTATTTCATTCGCTAATACTGAACCTATTGTTGAAAAATAATTGTTGAAACATTCGCAGATTTCAACTTCATCAGTTATATTTTTTGAGTTTACTTGAAGCTTATTAGGTCCACTCGCATCTTTTATCTTATTTGCAGACAGATTATTAATTGCTTTCCACATCTTCTTTGGTTTGGTCGCATGGTCTTTAAAATATTTGTAGTAGTATATCTTTTTGGATTTTTGTATGATTTTTTTCACTTTAGTCTTGGCTTCTTTGTATTTTTCTTCTAGTGTCATATCTTTTTGATTATGTTTATAAATTTTCCATATTTTGTTGCGTTTATTTATTTCTTCTAAAATATCTTTGTTTATCCAGTTACGGCTTGGTAGGTTTAAGAGCTTGGACTTGTTGACTTTACTTTGGGATATACAACTAAGTAATTTTTCTTCGAAACTTTCGTATATTTGATCTTTATGTCCAATTAAATTTTCAACTGTGTCATACAATTTGCTATAGTTCACTGCTGCGTAGTTCATTTTCTTCAAAGGTGCAGGCTTGTAGTTTTCCATCTCTAGATATATGTGTTTATGGTCTGACATTGATGTTTCTATTATTACAAAGTTGAAGTTATTATCTTTCAAATTAGTGCATATGTGATCTATTATTGTTCTCGTTGTCGATGTTTCTCTGGTACAGAATTTTTTATTGATTTTATTTAATATTTTGTAGTTATTTTCTTTCAGTGTATTTTTATATTTACGAGTTTCTCTGTCGGGCTGTAGCAAGTCGAAATTAAAATCACCAAACACAATCGCCCTCTTTTTACTCTGAAGTTGAGATGAATATGTCTCCAGAAATCTGTCTACTTTCTTTCTGTTGGGGTTATATACGGCCCCTATATCCAATCCCTGTTTCTCCAAGTGGATCCATAGATAATGGACATCATTTTCTATGCAAAGGTCATCGATGATGTTATGATTCAGGTTATTATGTACAAATATTGAAATGCCCCCGCCTTTTCGTTTTACCCTGTAGTTGTTGTAATGTGTGTAGCAAGGGATTTGCAGTTTTCGGACGTCATCGTCAGATTTAATCCATGTTTCTGATACTATAACGATGTGTGGTTGGAGTGTGGTCATTATACATTTCAGCTCATCGAATTTTCCTGGTTTGACGAGGCTACAGGCGTTCATATATAAAAACTTCAGGGATTTTTTGGTGCTTGTTACATCATTGTAGCTGTCGGTGACTGTGTGGGTTGTTTTACCCATTGACGCTATTAGTTTTTTGTATGTAACGAGCTCTCCCTCTCGATTTCTTCGGTTGCTTGAATTATTTTAGGGGCCCCTTTAATATATTTGATTTTTAAGTTTGTTTCTCCATTATCCACACGTCTACCAAGTTCGATTTTCAAATTTTGCATGTGCTTTCTTTGTTTAGGAGTTTGATCTGAATATATCCTTATGGGATCAATGTTCACAGAGTTTTTATTCCGTAAAATAGCTTTAACTGGTTCTTCTGATGCAAAGCAAACCTTGATAGGGCGGATACGATCAGGTTTGTATTTTCCAAGTCGAATAATCTTGGTAGGTTCAGGACATTCGGCGTAAATGGTTTTAATAATTTTCATAACCTCATTTCGATTGTAGGTGTTACGGTCTATGGCCATACTTGGTTCTGGTATGCCAACAGCCACAATGTTTTTTGATCTCTTGTGACGCTCGTTAACTTCAAACACTATTTCTTCGTAAGCTGTAGTCGATTGAGTAGAAAAGTCTGTTGGTAAAGTATCTTTAAACTTATTTATATCAGATTCTAGTACTTCAATTTTCTTCACAATATTTTCGGTCGTTGTATCTAGGTTGTTCAATTTTATTTTTAGATTACTTTGGTCCAAAACAATTTGCTCTATCGTATTTCCAATGCCATTAACTTGATTTTTAATAGCGGTTATATCTTCGCTGAGTTTGCCAATATTGTCGGCTTGTGTGCTAGTGCTGATCTTCAACACATTCATTACTTCGGACATTTGTTTTTTTATTTCAGAGAGCTCCGCCTTAATCCAAGCGTCGTCATCCGTTTCTTTCCGCTTATTACGATGGGTAGTGTGTGAGATAGTGTCACTGTCTTTCTTTGGATGTGAGCCGCCGGGTTTAACGTTATTGCCACTTCCAGGTGGGGACCGTTGCAGACTCATTTTATATCCGTGGCGTTCGATACTCGCCCGTTAGCAGCGCAGGTGTAAGCAGGTTAAAAAATAAGGAGCCTGTCTCGCTTACCCGAAGGGGTGAAGAGCTGTTACGGCGCCGATGTTGGCGAGCGACACTTATAACTCGAAGTAAATACGTCGAAGCTGACGGGTTGATTGTTTTGCAAGTAAGAGTTCTAATGCATTTAAGTTACAGGTAAAAATGTTATAACGACTGTTTGTAATTTTTAAATAAATACGCGACACGTCTGTACTGCGCGCTAGCCAGATTGTAAGCCGAAAATTGAATAAAAAACATAAGTCTCTAATTTATGAAATACAGATGAATATTTCATGGATGTTTTTGAGGCTGTACACGCAAGTGTTATTTCAAGTATTTTAAAAGATACACAAAACAATAACAGTTAACCATAAATCATAATTATTATCTAAAACATAGGTCCGGAACTGCAATTCAACGCATGTGTACACTTTATCCAAAAGGAAAATACAAATCAATAAAAATGGACCAAAAGGAAAACACATAAAATAAACATTAATTATTAAAAATCGAATTAAATTATGATCGAAAAACAAACAAACAATCAATCAATAAAATAAAAATCACAAATCAATACAATTTCAATAATTGCAATTTCAACAATTATTGTTAGGCAGTCTGTAAAGATTCAGATCTTATGTGAAGAATGCATCGCTTGTCAATAAAAGTCAGGGTGCATCTTTTGTTATCTTACATTTTTTTTTGCTATATTGGACGTGCAGATTTTATTTGAGAGTGGTTTGAGTGAGTCTATGTGAGTGTTTTTTCTGAACAAAGAAATTTTACCAAGACAACGCGTCGTCTCTCACCTCAGCCGTGCTATTGCAATCATCCACTAATTTCATTTTTATCTTAGTTAAGTCGTAAACTTTTCAGACCATCCTCGTGTAACCTCGTGTGTAGATAATATTTCCGGTGTTGTTAGTAGCAACCGCCAGGGGTCGTCGTTGGCTTGTTATTCAAGCGCGTCGGGATAAAAGTGATGTACCTATAGAAAAACTATCGATAGTCTCTCTTTTAATAGTTCATTACAAGGTTTGTTTGAACTATGAAAACTGTATCTCATCTGTACTCATCATACTAGTAAATCTAATCAACACCACACACGTGTGATCAAGCTAAAAACCTGCATAGCCGCAAAAAGAAATAACAGTGTATATTTAGTTTCTTGATGTCTTGTGAGCACAGGGTTGGCCTGGATAAATATCGTGATAATTATCTTGATAATTATCATTGATAATTATCGTGATAATTACGTGTTGATTATTATCGTTGGTATTAACGAGTAACTGTTATTAGTACAAAATAACACGAAATAATATATATGTGTAGGTATCCAAACGCATGTTATTTCGTCACAATATCAAGCGTGTATCAAAGCGAACGCCAAATTTCATTCATCTACAGGAGAAATTAAAATAATTTTGTCATACCTACACATATCAAAATTAATATTTTTTTTAACAAAAGTAGTCACAGGAAAAATTTAAAGTAATATCTAAATATAGAAAAAAAACTTTCATATAAATACGTTATTTGATTTGATAGTTGGATAATTATCGGATAATTATCATGACAATAGTCAACCCTGCTTGTGAGGTGGGGCTCGCCGTGTTTTTGCGACATGTACTCGTACCTACCGTCTTATTTGATGTCCCTCCTGTCTTTTGTAACCTAACCTTCTTGTCTTTTGTACTTATGTGTATTAATATGTCTTATAAGCCTAAAGAATCTATGGAAACTACATCGCGTGCTGTGTTGTGCAACACCAGTTTCTCTATGCGTTGTAAAACGCAAATATTGAAACGTGTCCAAGTTTGATCCAACGGCATTTAGACATTTTTCAGTGTTTTAAAGCGATTTATTGTCCCTTAAAGGTTTATTTTTTTAATTAAAATTGCCGCATGATATAGATTAAGGAAAATTACAATTTGTGATTCTTATTGAACTATTTAAAATTCATATGTTTCTATAGGTAGACCGCGAAACTGAGACGTCGCCTGCGGGGCAAAGGGGTGCGAAGGGAATCGAGAGTGCGTGAGCGGCGCGGGTGAGTGTTTCCGCGCCGCCCGCACACCTCGCGCGACTCTCTATCATAAAACTAATATTCCTATCGGAAAAGGGATAATAATTCTATGCTCTCTATCGCCTCCCCCCGCGCCTTGTGCCCCTCAGGCGAAGTCTCAATCAAGCGGTTTACCTATAGTAGTGGTTAAATATCGTACTGATAAACTGCTCTTTACTATTCTGAAAAGGATTGCAATGAATTTCATAGGAAGATGAATGGAATTCAAAAATAATTATGAATTTTAGAAAATTCGCCCAAAGTAGCTAATGCACTTGTGTGAAACTTCTTGAAACAACGGTAGTGTCACATCACCCAGGCCCGAGGCAATACAGAAAATTATGATTTCTACATTGACCCGACCGGGGCTAGAACCCGGAGCGGTGACACACACGCCTTGGAAGCCAGCGTATGCATAGCCATTACACCAAGGAGGTCTACTGTCATCTTTGTGGTGCGGACGCGTATTTTCAAACGCCATGTCTGCTTAATCAAGCTTGTTTGCCAAATGAGTAGGAATTATATTTGGTGAGTCGAATATTGAAAGTTCAACGCGGGTAATATTATATAGGAAATGAGATGGATTTTAATAAAAAAAAAAATGTATTTATACTTAATATAGTAGAAAAGTAGTAGTTTAGTTTAGCATACTTTGCAGGACTTTCGAGCTGGATAGGAAAGTATAATACAATATCGGGTGTCTTACCTTGACAAATGAAGCCAATGAATCTCTGATTTTTGAGGAACATCTTCTTCTTCAAATAGGATAATAACAATACGAAGTTTGCCGTTATTCTTGTGTTAAAGAATAAAAGTACAAGGGTAATATTCGTGTTGCCAAGATCAGAAGGCAAGTGGTATGGCACTTCAAACTAGAATCGTTTCTCCTACGCTTTGTTAACTCCTGGTCAAGGCGTAAGGGCAATGATTCTCGTTCTAAGGTTTGCGGCAAAGCAGATGATGATAGGAGCCGGTACATTAGTTTTACCTATCAACTTTAAAAAAAAATTAAGTCGGTGAGAAGACAACATAGTAAAAATCATGAAAATTGGTCCACTTGTTCCCCGGGTATAAATGGTGTAACTAAGTTATGGCTTTCCGCTAGGTATATAAAAAGAACATTATATAGACTAGAAGAATAATAAGAAGAAAGATGTGATTAGGGAAATACATACTAAAATCCTATACAACCATACTTTCTGAAACGTTTTATAAATTGACTAGCAATAAAAGAAATACAAAACAGCGTCCAAAATCGAGAGTTAAAATCTGTCCAAATAACGCGTAACTGTTATGAAAACTACAAATATTTTTGTTACCTAACTACTTATTATTGTTGCTAAAGTCCCACATAACCCCAATACCCCCGCACGAATGAGTAACATTTTCCCGACGTAAAAGAAATTTTCCATCAAGTGTTTAATATTTGGCTTGATTTCTTCGAATCATAATATTTTTTGATATTAGTGTTGGACAGCTATTTAAATTTCGTTAAAATATAAAATAAGATGGTGCCGCCACCAAGCTTGAACTAACAATCACAGGTTGTCATTACGTTGTTAAATAAGGTGACGCCAAAACAGGTCCGATGTTCTCATTATTATTTCCGAATGTTAACGCAGACATAATTCAGAATGTAGCCCACGTTTGCATCGGATTGCACCATTGTTTCGAGTTCGTTAGGGTACCTTTTTGTTTCACACGAGATTGTCATGGGCAGTTATATTTCCCCCTGGTTTAGCTCGGATTTATCCCTTAACGCTAATAACAATTTAACGCTATTTTCAGAGCTTTCATGGCCCATCGAAGAATAGGTACGCTTCGCAGTGATGTGTGCTTTACCATTTCACACGTCTTAGTTTCTCCTACCCTTATTTTTTTACATATGAATGCTAATAATCCACTGTCCTTCATCAATTGACATAGCGAGCTTTTGCAGTTCTATCCACTTACAAAATATAATTATTTACATCAAACTGGGGCGGTTTCCTGCAACATTAACGCAAATAGTGGATTTCCAGTCCGAAATATCATCTTTCTTTTGCTAAACAAACCTTGTCTCGTCAATAACGATGTGCGTGCACTCATTTGGAAGTTATGTATGGGTATAAATTTTGGGGATTCATTTTCAGGGTTCCGTACCTAAAGGGTAAAAATGGTACCCAATTACTAAGACTTCGCAGTCTGTCCATCCGCCCGCATGACTGTTTGTCACCAGGCTGTATCTCAACAACCGCGATAGCAAAACAGTTTTTTTTTTCACAAATTATGCCTATCTGTACAGTTATAGCAACAAATACTAAGAACAAATGAGGATCCCATACAACAAATATTTTGTACACGAACTAGTTTGATGAATTCAAATCTTTTATTTTGATAGCCCAATTATCTCTAGTGATACCAAAAAACAGGATTTCTCAATGTTATCTTGTAAAAATGGCATGAGAAAATATAAATGCAGTGAAAATTTCAAATTTTGTAGAAGAGATTTTGGAGGCGATGATCTAGCTATGTTTCATTTTTAGATAGTTATATTTTCACCCGGTTTTCATACACTGAAAAACTGCTCCAATATTATTTGAATACGAAGGTAAATTCTATGGTGGGCAGACGAGCCCGAATCCCGTTGGGGTCCCCCACTTTTTTTTTCAATAAAATAAGCGGCTTAAGCTCACTACGATATTAGATATTTATGACCTTACTAATTGCACTTAAAGCTAGAAGGTGCCCTTCATTCAGAATGTAAACAAGAGATTAGAGTTGTTATTGTAACATGATTCCACCTACATTATTACGAGCTTACTAAAGAAAATGGATCGAAAAATCTTTGTTTTCTAATGGAAATTCCAGCGAAGAAACTTCTTTTCATTAGCTACTAAGTAGATAGGTGTAAACTCAATTTTTCAACTTCATTGGATATCTAAGATCCATTGCATCTAGTTTCTATTTTCAGCGTTACTTTAGCAAACGCAAATTTTAAATATTAAATCAGCTTCGTTGTGAGGACAAAGTAAGAGAATAAGTGAGTAAAATAAATAATATCAAGCATTTTTAATAATACCATATAACGAAATATTTTTTTAATATTGTTTAACATATTTTCTAGCTAGACTAGACAATAAAATTATGAGTTATGAATATGAATTTCACTTGTCATTGAAAGTGTCAAGGGTGTATGTCGAACGAAACCTTCTAACGCCTTCTAATATTAGACTCCCCGCCAAAGTTAAAAATGGGTCGTCTGGTTCGTCTGGGCTAAGATTTTATAACGGGATTTAAATCTGCTATATATTTTAAGGGGCCTTTTTTCACCATCAACAGATAAGCACTTTCAACGAATAATTCGAATATGGATCGTCATTTCGTAGAAAATATTGACGACGCTAATGGAACATTGTGAAACAGGCCGTAAGGATAATTTCTTGTAAGTTTTTCTCACTTATGTTCTTTAGAATAAAGTCGTACGAGTATATGTGCAAAAAAAAATGAAATGTTATTTTCTTGTTAACGAACCATTGCGCCGTAAAAGACGTAAAGTATTTGAGACGATAATCATGAATTAATTTCTTATGTTAATTTGTATGTCTCGGTTCATGTACCGGATCAGTAGTCTTAGCGTGAATAATCTTCAAGACGATTTATTTACAAGTACGTTCGTTAGTTTTTGATTATTTTGTTCACCACGTTATTTATGTTTTCAAAATAATGACAAGGTATTATTTTTTTGGAAAATAATATTCCAGTCAGTACTAGACTATTTATAAAGAAAACATGAAACCAGTCAGTAAAACAAAAATATTTTAAAAAGGTTGTGGCAAATAGGTTCCTATATTTAAAATAAAACGAAAAGTTCTACAAATGAAAAATAATGCTGCAAGTATTACCCAGACACCTTTTGAACTGATTTAAAAAAAAAGGTTTCAAATTGACCTGTATTTTTTGGCATTGTTAGGATTGGATAATATTTGAGTAAGTACTTGATCTTTTTACCAAATTATGAATTATAATGCCAAAAGTTTCAGATTAAAGGGGCTTTGACATACGGACAGACAGACATACTTGATCAACCTAAAGACATAAGGGGTCCAAACATACCTACATAATATTACATACATAGGAACAACATATAAGGCCGATTCCTTAAAAACAAATTCAGGCATTTTTGCCTACAAGTTTCGTACATCTTCGTTACAGTGGTTATAATAAATTCGAATTAAAATTATCATTTGTCAACTACTAATTCATCCTTTCAGTTAAATATAACTTTTTGTGTTGTATTGTACTTATTATGATTATTATTATTATGCTTTAAAAAACTGGCCGATTGTCCCCGTGCGCGAATATCTCTCGCCGGGGCCAATCGGCCGATATACTACCGTGCCCCGGTCGCAAATACACAAACCGACGGCTAAAACTTAGCTATCGCGATGCAGGATGCAGTGACCTGCGGTCTAGTATCATAAACAGACCGTACATTTTTTTTAGTAATCTCGTTTAAATGGATATTACATTTGGAACACTTATAAGCAATGCTTTTAAGTAACAAATAAATTATTACAAGAATACGAGAGTAAACAATATTACAAAAAGAAAACAGTCTTTTATAATAATATTTATGTTGTGTAGTCAAGCCCTACCCACACAAATGAAGACTTGTTGTGATGAGATTATTAATTATATGAGCGCCGTTACGTTATATAAGACCAATTAAAAGCATTTTCCACATAAGCTCAACGGTAAATCCATAAAACGCTTGGAACTACGAAGTTCTGAAATTCTGTACGAAGCCATGTAACTAGATACTGAAACACGAGTAAGAGGCTAGTTTCCACTAAGAACAAATCACTGTTGGTAGTTTCTAGTGAATAATTATGGTTTGGAGCTTGGATGAATAAACCACTGGATATGAAACGCAAGAGCGAATGTATGAAAACTTAATCAACCAATTTTTGCGGGGCGGGGGGAGTTTGTCTTGTCACTAATTGACATTTAGTGCGTGGAAGTGTCGATATTATTCTATCGATATGTGTTGAACGAATGAATGAACGAATCTTATGCAAAATGTTTTTATTTTTATTACCAAAACAATAATTATGGGCATGTTTAAATAAGCACAAAACATTAAACGAATAATTGAAACATAGAATATGTTTATAAACGGTCTGGCAAGTAACACTAACTAGAACTTCCTAAGACATTGTGAAACAGGCCGTAAGTCCTCCAATGGTATAATAAAATCCTCCAATGGTATAATCTAGCAGTATATGAGCTTACACTTCAAACTAAACTTCACATTTCACGGGATTTTTACCACCTTTTAAACAAGTGAAAGTTGCATAAAATCCCGTGAAATTGAGAAGTTTAGTTTAAAATGCAACAAAGTTTAAAATCTTATAGAGCTTACACTATGGTATGATACTAAGAATGTATAAATAATAGGGGTTTGATACAATGGGCTTATGATTCTGCTTCAAAGATTTGTCGTACTTGATGCGCTCTGCAGTCAGAAGAATACAAACCTGATGCAAGCAGTGGTCTTCGAAAGAAAGCAGCGAAGGCATCCAATATGACTAAAAGATAAAAAATAAAACTCGAAGAAAATAAAAAAAACTTAGTATACCACTAAGTATTTTTTTGTAATACTATAAGACTTAGCCTATTATCGCTCGCTTGGGGCTTAAGTTGGCGTACCTACTTATTTGATTCTACTATGACTTAGTTATGGCATAGTGAAATAAATTGAAATTTTCATTACACGAATTTGTAACTTATCTATGTGGTGTGAAATAAAAAGTTACCTTAAAATGTATTTACTGTATAGATTAATAGAATCACTTTTTATCGAATAACAAAACATTTTTTAGAAAAGACTTTCCACAGCACCATAGTAAAAAATAAAAACTGGTTCCACCTGCCTTAACCTTACTCCACTCAGCCCTACGACCTAAGTCTTGGGTTCGGGTTTCAGCCACTGAGCAGAGAGTAGGTAATAATAGGTAATAATAGAAGGTAACGGAATAACATAACTCGCCTAACTTCAAGAATATGATACTGTGAGTGTTTCATTCTAAACCTAACTAAATTAAAACTTATGATTCCAACCCTCATTAAAGTGTTCCTATAGTTATATAACTGATTATAAGAACAGTAGAACAGAACGGACTTCTGAAAGTCGGGTCCCAAGCCCAACTGATGACCAAAAATATAAATATTGTAATAAAATATGAAGTTTAAAATATGAAAGAAAACTGTTGTATTTTTAGGATCACTTTAATCTACTTTAAAGTTAATCATTTTACAGATGTATTATTTTATTTCATATTATAAATTTATTAGTACGTTTATCGATATGATTATCGACAATTGTCAAGCACAATTAAAACTAAATTGACAAGGGAACGAATGATGAACGTACGATAATCCTACCAAATGAAGTATGCGTCATCTTGTTGATTTTGCAGTAACTGACCACAACTTTTTTAATTAGCAATGTAACTTTTCTCTAGGAAAACACATTTCGCTATTTTAAGAAAAATTAACAGCTTTATTGGGATACAAAGTTACTTACGAATGAAAAGAAATATTTTTTGTCCTGCCGCTATAATTTTTACACAAAAATACGGCACATTTACCCATTTTTAGGGTTCCGTAGCCGAATGGCAAAAAACGGAACCCTTATAGTTTCGTCAAATCTGTCTGTCTGTCTGTCTGTCTGTCTGTCCGTCCGTATGTCACAGCCACTTTATTCTGAAACTATTAGCATCACACCCCTGAAACTTGGTAGGTAGGTGTATCCTCTTTACCGCTTTCCGATTCAGGTACAAAAAATTTGAAAAAAATTATATTATAGGGAGGGCTCCCATACATGAAACTAAAACCAAAAAATTTTTTTTGACTCAAACCTATACGTGTGGGGTGTCTATGGATAGGTCTTTCAAAATGACATTGAGGTTCCTAAAACCATTTTTTCTAAAAGTCTAACGTTTGATATAGACGCTTCCAAAGTGGTAAAATGGCCGTCCCCCCCCATCTAACTTTTGAAGTAAGGAAGTGAAAATTTTGGAAAAATTATATGATGTAGATCTTAACAAAAACTTTCAACGAAAATTGGTTTGAGCGAAATCGAACTAGTAGTTTTTGAGATATAGCACATTTTTGTCAACCGCAAATATAACTTTGTCTTTCATACAAACACTATGAAAAACAAAGTTATATTTGCGGTCAACAAAATATTGTTGTATTTTGGCTAAGTGGAGGTAAGGATCCCTAATTCAGTTAAAGTTGGCACGGAACCCTCAGTGCGCGAGTCCGACTCGCACTTGGCCGGTTTTTTCTGCAATGTTTCTCACCGAGTTCTGTCCATAGAGAAAGAAAAAAATCTTCGCTTTAAAAAGAGCGTGCTACTTAGTGAAATTCTATAGGATTTGACAGCTAAAAAAATTACATCATCTTGGTTGACAGCGAAATACCTTATGACAGCGAGACCGTTTTCTAAGAAATAATGGATTTAGTGGAAACGTCAAGTTTCCGTCGTTGGAATTTTTGAAAAATTATGAATGGATATAATTATAATTTAAGTTTTGTATAACAATTTCAGATGAAATGACTTGTGCTTTCAGCAACTGTGAAGTGCGCCGAGGATACAATCCCGAAAATCATAATTTCCAGCAGTAAATATGAATCATTGATAAAAAATTTAATTCCAAATTTTATAAAATTTGTGAGTGAAATCGACTCCGATGCCAAATTGTACAGTAAATTTAGGACTTTCTTTGTGATTTGCAGCCATATATCAAAGTTTCCAATAGATTAATTCAGGTATTTTCAGTTAAATAAGAAACCGTTTCTTTACACTAGGGCTTGACTAAATGATGACGTCATCAGTATCGATAAATTTTTGACTGATTTTTTTAGGTAACCGTAATTCTTGCACAGCTTCTTCTCAGCACTGGCCCACACAACTGGCCCGAAGCTGTGCTGTGGTAAGGTCTATGTTGGAACGTGTATAAGTGCTTCTAGCAAGTCTTCATACATAAATAAATAAATGTGTAATTTAACAAAAATGAGGTTGTCTTGTTTATCAAATAAAAAGTATTATGTAATTAAAAGTGCATTAATTTAATTTTTTTTGTTTCAATTTACATGATTTATCGTAACCTCGTCGATAAAACTTGGACCACCATAAGATACACATCACTATTGAACGCACACATGTAAAGTAACTTTTTGGTTTCGCTGAAAATCCGCGTTTGTCATTCTATACTATACTACTTTCTATGGTTCTGTCACCGTACTGACAAGACGTCACATGAAATTGAGGCTAAAATGCCCAATTCGTTGCCGAGGGACAAGCGAAATTTCCCGTCATTGCGCGTCCAGTGGTTTATTCGTCCAAGGTTTGGAGATATCATAAAACGAAGCTCCTATATAGATACATAAAGCTTGTCAGTGTTATGTCTCGAAGCGCTGGTAAGGCCCAAAATATTAAAGGTAAGGTATTATCTAGTTTTTGAAATTTAGTCAAATAGCTTATTGCGTTGTATTTACTTTAATATTAATGATATTTTTCATAAGATTTTCCTTCAAATACAAATGAAGAAGTATTTTTTTCAATACTTAATTTATAAGTAAGTACGAAGATGCTTGTGGCGTTCCTGTCACTTGAATATTCGTAATGGTCACCCATCCAAACATGACCGCGCAGTAGGTGGCTTAACTTCGGTAAACACTACTACCATAACGCTTCTACCACTGCGCTACGAGCACCTCAAATAAAATAAAATCTGATAAGGCTTCCAAACACGTGTGCAAAATTTCGTAAGTGTATGTATGTTTGTACATTAATTGTATGTAGTATGTTTGTCCACGGATTTCTCGGAAACAAGAAGTCATAGCAAGATCATTCTTTTTTAGATAAATCAAGTATATTTCCGCCTAGGGTGCTGTGTGAGTTTTATCAAAATCGGTATCGGTCCAGTAGTTTTTGAGATATGAGACAATTTCGTTTGGAGTCGGTGCATAATGTCAAGCTTTAAACGTACACCAACAGTCTTCACACATCATGCCCCGACTCCAAAATAATTTGTTTCTTCTAAATAGAAGACAAATGCGTTATTTTAAGCTTTTTAGTCAGTTTTTGAAGGCGGTTTATTTTTTTAAATATATTATTTATGTCTACTGGATAATTTAATAATATAATTTTGGCAAGGTCTCTGTCCTAGAGAAGACATTCCAAAGGAACGTCATCAACAAAAACTTTGGGATGTCCCTCTTGCGAGAGAGACCTTTAATACTTTACTTCAAAATTCCGTCAGTGACAGTTGTCGCGCTAGGCTCTTGGCAGTTTCCTGCAAAGACTCTGGCCACTGGCTTCATGCTTTACCATCAAAAAATCTGGGCACTCTCTTTGATAGTGAGTCTTTCCGGGTGTGTGTGGGTCTTCGCCTTGGTACTCCTATTTGTGAAATTTTTACGTGTCCCTGTGGCAAGGAGGTTGACAAATTTGGTCTCCACTGCCTTTGTTGCCAGCAAAGCGCTGGGCGTCTCGCCCGTCACGCCACTCTTAATGACGCCATCAGAAGAGCTCTTGCCACCATTAATGTTCCTTCCACGTTAGAACCACGAGGTTTAGTTCGTGATGATGGCAAGAGACCCGATGGCCTCACGCTCATTCCCTGGGAACGGGGTCGGGCCCTAGTATGGATGCAACTTGTGTCGATACTTTGGCCCCCTCCCATCTCAGAGAATCAGCCCTTAAAGCTGGAGCAGCAGCGGAGTTGGCTGAAAACGCCAAGCGTCGCAAGTACGGCTCACTGGCAAGTGATTATGTATTTGCGCCGTTTGGCGTTGAAACGTTTGGGCCGTGGGGGCCTTCGGCTAAATTGCTGTTTAGAAAAATTTCGCCAAAACTAAATTCTGTTACGGCCGATAGTAAAGCTGGCTGGTTCCTAGCTCAAAGGATTAGCATAGCTATCCAACGCGGCAACGCAGCCAGCATTATAGCCTCCTTGCCACAAGGAAATGGTTTCGTTTTTGAATAGGGTAGTCTTATTTTTTTTATTGTTGCATGTCTTAGTTTTAATTTTTTCTTGTTTGTTATTCATAAAAATTTATATACTCTGGATAATGATCCCAAATAAAATGAGATGAGTATGCTATAAGACTACTCGACTAACGTCGCTTATGGTACGATTGTATGTTTTAATTCCTTGAAAAACAAGGAAAAAGTATTTGTTTTCTCAATGTTTAATTCACAATAGCACGGAGATGCCTTATAATTTATATGATTTTATTAATGCCTCCTTTGTGATAGGTACTTATAGAAAGAAATTTAAAAATCCATTCAGAAAATCTAATATACTAATGTCCGTATAATATCCGCTTTTTATTCCCGGTCGGGTGTAAAAAAAATAATTTCTGCATTGTGTCGTATCTTGGTGTTGTGTCACCACCACCGTTGTTTCTGATATCCGTAGCACAAGTGCATTACATACATTACATTGGAATCAGAGCAATGCATGTCTAATATATTATTTTATTTAATTAATATGATATAAAATTTATTAAAACAAACAACTGGGTGCGTATTGCGATGCAGTCGTGACAGTTAAAACGCTCTGCTTTACCGTCAATATAGCAATTCTTATTGCAATTTCGCATTATATTGATAATATTACTATAATATAACAATATAAATATTAATATTTATACCATTGAGTATTATTACAATATTATTGTATTGATAATATTCGTTTACACTGAGTCGGAATTGAACTGCCTCGGAATTGAACGGATTAAGTAGGATCGCAATACGCCCCCAGAAAATATGTAATTTTCATATAACCCTTAACCTAAAGAATAAATAAAATATAAAATAATGGATTTATATCTACTTCAAATAAAAACATCCTCTAAATTTCCGCCGCTTGGCAGCATTGCCTCTTTGTATGGTCAGACTGATTCGCTGGCCGAGGTAGCTGCCAGCCCTCTCGTCACCCGAGGCCTCGATTAGGCGCACCGAATATGATATTATATTTTTAAAACAAAAAAATTTAAACGTTACCTCTTTGTAATATTAAATGTAGAAAGATAAACGAATTCGGCTAGTGGTCTTCCAGCCATCAAGCGCTCAACGTGAGTAATAACTAATCTTACTACTACTTAGGACCTATAGTAACTTGTTGAGATACTTCAGTTAAGAGTTCGGAAGCACGTGGTTTCGACTTTGTTGTTTCACTTCGAACTTCTGCTACAAGTTACTATTCCACTTAAACTTGCGAGCTAACGTTATAGCGCTTAGTATGCAAGTTGAATTGAAAACCTCAGGTTTTCTCGAACATGGTACAGTCGCCAGCACATCAATTTATATTTGTTTGTTTAAAAACTACCCTTATTATTGCTGCATAAGATACCACAGTTACTTTGTCTTAAGGCCCATTTAAATTGCTCGTTCTATCCCCACTTCATTAAATTCTTCTACTCAGAGCATTCTATCGTTGTTCTAAATCAAGCTTCCGTTTAGAACAAAAGAACAAGAAAGAGTGTTCT
Organism: Pyrausta aurata; assembly: GCA_963584085.1. NCBI lineage: Eukaryota > Metazoa > Arthropoda > Insecta > Lepidoptera > Crambidae > Pyrausta > Pyrausta aurata. Next base: position 10,195,593 of record OY757251.1, read on the forward strand.
TGTTCTAGCTCTAGTTCTTTGTTTGTTTGGTCAAACCCACCTTTAGAACTATATACTATAATTTTTAAAAACAATCATTAAGCCAAAGAGAGCTAAAGCTGTCGTGTTTTTTCAATCGATATTAGAAATCGGCCTCAGGTAATAGATTCGTTTGGTTCTGAATTTACTAATCTATTAGTACTATAATATACGTCAATTTAATTGTACCCGTGTACCATTATTGTTTCGAGATTACAATACATTGTCTACATTTATTCTATATCTGGCTCAAAAACATGGCATCATATTTATTTCGAATTATATATAAAAATATCACTTTTAATGATTTAAGAACCGCATCGCATATTATTGTATTACTCGTACTCGTAATATAGGAACTAAACTAGGTTATCACATAAATGCAACATAGAACCACTTCGAAGTTCAGATTCAGCTAGCATCTAAATATAGCCAATCTAGGCCTTCCCGGGCGCACCGCCGCGCTGTATCGAGCGAAATTCGGAAATTCTAGGAAACAACCTACGCACTTACCCGTCATAAAATCAACTGCGCAATTACAATTTCCCTTCAAAAGTCCTAGATATATCTCGGTAAAATGTTCCTAAAACTTCTTGCATACAAGAAATTTTCCCCCATCTCTGTGTGGGCTTAATTTGAAGCTATTTAGAGGCATTGAAAGGGTTGTTGTTTAGCTTGATTGATGCCGTGCGGGGGCGAGACATCCTAGGTTACACTGCGTCATCAGAAGGGCGTAAGTGCCAGTGCATTGTGCAGCGGCGGCCGCCCGCCCTGGCATATATTCATTCGGTGTCTAGGCGTCGCGACGGGCGCCCGTTACTTTCCTCCGCTATTCAGTGCTGTTATCACTCAAGTTCAATTGACTTTTAACAAGTTCCTGTGCAGTGAGGCACGGCCCGGCAGCTTCTTCTGAGGTAAGTACACGGTCGGTCTTGCAGGGTTTCTCAAGAATAGCAAGTGTTTTGTCCCTGTTTAGTGAGACGCTATGCAACAGGTGCTTATGTTGGTTACTCGAAAAGACATCAACGCGCCAGCCGTTTATGGTGGTGGTTTTCAGGTTTCTGGTGGTGGTTTTGTCATAATATTGCACAAGATTACAGATTTAGTTCGATAATTTTCTTTGTTCAGATTTGTACTGGAGTAAAATGGATTACTCGATTACAAGGAATGTGCGGTATTCGTGGCTGTATTGTAGTCCAATATTTTATCGTGAATGAGGCATAAGTATGTATTTTTAGTTTCGTAGATGAAATTCACACTTTTGATCCTACTCTCAAATCGCAAATCCTACCTATTTCTATATATATGGTTTGTAGTACCTATCTAACCCAAGCTCTGGCGAATTAAATACCTTTTGTTTATTTAAAAAATATATTGTACTCGTAGTATAAATTTATTGGCTTCTTGCGATTTTTATTTCTTATTATTGCTAAAATTGTGAACTGGAAATAGCTAATTCAAAAACTAACGTCATGGGTAGCTTGGTTTTTGCTCCATAGAAGATTGTTTTATAATGGAAATTACATTTATTTACGTAACAGTGAACTTAGTTACGCAATAGAACATGGCGGTTCGAACCCACCAATATGTCGGTTTCCCGAACGTTCCCGATGCTTACCGAACGCTTCCGACGTTTTCCGATTGACCGATGTCAAAGTTGCGATGCCGTTCAAAATTCCCTGAATCCAGGTCCAGCGCGTAGCCTAGGTTACCTAGGAAAATCAATGGTTTTCTGTACCTACTCGGCCTACGCATGCGAATTTTCGATGTAATGCCTCTTGGCGTCGGTTCACGCGCACGCGCGGATTTGCGTCCTTTGTGCATGGCGACCATTTTGGTTTCATTCCTTTGGATTTCTCCTGCTGAGTTGACGCCGTACGGACATTGTACCTACCTCTCAATAAAAGAATGTAGATGTTAACCATCTTAGCAAGTTCAGCTTCTAGTAGGTAAGTACCTACTTAATTGTTACTTTGAATCAATGACAGTAATTTAATAATAATTTTATGGTTTACAATTTTTGAAAAAAGTCAATATGTTATCTATTAATAGAATGCACATTGAAACAAAGTATCTTTTATTTTTACAAAATATATTGCCTTTATTAATTATTATTGTAAGTAACTTATGGAGGATATTTTCAGGGGTAGCATTGTGGTGGTTTTCATTTAAAATAATGATGTCTTTTAAGAGTGTTTTACTATAATTAAGAACCTATCTATACTCATACTCCTATAAGACATGTAAATAAAATGAGCAATAAAATTTAAGTGTTTCTTCATATTATATCAAGTAAAGATTCCACTGACAAAATCTTATCATCAAATCTGTAAAAAAAACATTTTTTTTCCAATACAATATTATGTTCAACCTTAGTTCCTTTTTAGGGTTCCGAAGCCGAATGGCAAAAACGGAACCCTTATAGTTTCGTCAAGTCTGTCTGTCTGTCCGTCCGTATGTCACAGTCACTTTATTCTGCAACTATTAGCATCACGCAGCTGTAACTTTGTAGGAAGGTGTATCTTATTTACTGCTTTCCGATTAAGATACAAAAAGTTTTAAGAAAATACATTTAAGCGGGGGCTCCCATACATGAAACTAAAACTTAAAAATTTTTTTACTCAGAACTATGCATGTGGGGTGTCTAAGGATAGGTCTTTTAAAATGATATTGAGGTGTCTAAAACATTTTTTTCTAAAACTCTAAGGTTTGAGATATAAGTGATAAAATGGGCGTATCTAGCTTTATGACAGTGAAATTTTTAAAAAAATATGTGATGTAGATCTCAACAAAAACTTGCAACGAAAATTGGTTTTCAAAGAGATCTAACAAGTAGTTTTTGAGATATAGTACATTTTTATCAACCGCAAATATAACTTTATCTTTCATACAAACACTGTGAAAAACAAAGTTATTGTTGCTGTCAAAAAATATTGTGATATTTTCGCTAGGTGGAAGTAAGAGGACCCCGAATTCAGTTTAAGGGTGATACGGAACCCTCAGTGCGCGGGTCCGACTAGCGCTTGGCCGGTTTAAAAAATAAATAAATATGCTGTTATAATGTGTGCAGCGCCAAACACACGGCATTATCTCATGGAATTCACTTTTCGAATACATATGGCGACAAATTTTAGAGCTTTTTTGCTGTTTTTGTTTTTTGCAAAGACTGTTAATATTTTTGTTCTTAAAATATACGATTTTCAATTACCTACTACTGCTCAAAAGATTAGTTTTCACCTGATGTATAGCCTGCTTAAATGTTATTGCTTATTTTTTTACACATTGTCTAATAAGCGGATAAATATTTCGTATGTATGACCATTTTATTTAAAACAATTGGAAATACACGTTTTCAAACTGAATATTGTATGAATTTGATCGATTTTTTTTTAATCTACTTATTTATAATTCTTAAGGTGTACAGGTACATTATTACTTATTAAAATTCAATTAATTTTAAATGGAAATTAATGGGATTCTATTTCTGCGCGCTTTTAAGAATATCAGGGTGTTTCATCCTGGAAGATTGTTGAACTCCATGGGTAAATTTACAATTAATATTACTGTGTGTGTATGTGATTATAAAAAGCTCTGGAATAGTAGATTGTTATACAAGGGGAGAAAGCGACCCATTTCACTCGAGATGTTTCTGGCGCTCGAACGAAGTGAGAGCGCCAATAATTCGAGAGTGAAATGGTGCTTTCACCCGAGTTAAACATACTGTTTTTCATTTCGACTGTGAGGAAAAACATTAAAGGAGACATTTTTTTTGGGCCCAGTAGCAACTTGTAGCGTCTAATAATGTCATTGCACCCTAAATTAATAACTTAATTTTTTTAGACAATTAGACGAAAGATAACGTTTAAATGAAACCGGAATAATAAAATCGAACTAAAAGATGCGTTGTGTTGACTATTTTTCATCACGCCATTCCTCCTTTACAAATACGTGTAAAGGAACGACGGGCTGTCAATATAAAAACAGTATCAATTATTTCAAGTACGTGATTTTGTTTAGATCACGTTTTCTCTACTTTCATTTATTTTAAACAATTGGAATCTCGGTATAAAATATTTTTATAGCTTTTTTAAGATTTTTGCATTAAATGGTTATCTAGTGGATAGCAACTCTGACAGCTATCACTGACATTGACAGGAATGGCTGGAGTGTCATTTGTCACACTTTCCATTTGGCGTTTGGCTTTCCGTCACCTTCCGTTTGTTTTGATTTGTTTTGAATTGAATGTTTGTTTTCTCCGCATTTTTAATGAAAAAATAGAAGCAAAAAGCATCAAGTACGGCCCTATTCCACTAAATCGTTATTGTATACCTAACTGTGCAATGAGATTTCAACGACTGTGATTTTTAAAAACGACTGAAAATGTGCGTCAACTGGTACGTGTGTGGATTCAAATTATGATGAATTTTCAAATATTCCCGATAGATAACGAAAAACTAATATTGTTAATGTTTTTAAGACATTATAATGAACAAATTAACATATGTTTCATTACTAGAATTCACAATTGATGGGTGGACCCATCCTCCATACAAGAAAAAAATGTCTCCTTTACAATAGTGGTTGTAGATGTCATGGTCAGGTATTATGTAGTACAACGAGAAAGGAAAACTCAAGTTTTTGCACAAAAAGACAGTTTATTTACAGTTCTCCAAACATCTAACATGATTAGAAAGAATAACGACACGAATACATGAAAACAGTACGAAAAAGCAGACGATACGAAATAATTAAAATCCTTGTAAAAAATATCGATCGAATTTTACCCACAGATAATAATTGTCAAAATTTAAAAAAGTAGGCATAGAGTTAAAAAAAAATGACACTGACAATGTAAAAAAAATAAGTGTCATCTTGGTATTATGGCGGGAAGCCGAATATTTTAATCATAGATTAGTAAATGTATATTTTAATTATAGATTAAATCAATTGAATATTTTTTATATCAACGATCATAATAAACATGTTTTTCAATGTATAGCTAAGCAAAAATGATTATTATTTTTATAATATGATGTGACTCAATTATCTTTGATCCAAGCTTTGACTGCATGCCTTGACTCTATACCATGCCAATTAAAACTAAATTACTTTCCACCCTAGGGATGGATAAGCTATTTTCCACCCGGCTATCTACACAGGAAAGTACTATTTTCCGAACAGGAAAGATGAAAAAATATTTTTCAAAACCTGATACGCACGTAATACGTAATACTAGCGGCCGGAGTCTGAAGCACAAGAAATTACATCTTCTTGACATTTCGCCCTGATAAGTAAATTTTCTGCTTTTCTACATCAATATCCTTTTAACTTACGTAGCTATGTTTTTTAATAAATTGTTAAAATATTTGTAATTTATTAAGCTTAATTCAAAAATTCTTTCTTTTAATAAAAAACACGAAATAATTCTTCCCAATCAATAAACATACGAAAAACACTAATTTGTCTAATAGCTGGGTGTTCAACAGGGAAATATTGTCGAGACTTCCGACACTGAAGACTTATTTAACCTACATAAAACATGATGTGACAAAAATTGCTATTTTTATCACACTCCGCAGTATTTACAAGCCAGTCTGCTATAAGGTTTGATTCCCTGCCACACCTACCTCAGACAGTTGATTTTGCAAGTGTAATATGAAGATATCAAACATGGATGTATAAAAACAACATATTATACACTAGCGGTTCCAGGTGAACTCCCCGCTATGTCCTATTCGTGCCAGCAACTAATCCAACAGAGTTAAAATAAAAAACGGGCCAAGCGTGAGTCGGACCCGCGCACTAAGGGTTCCATACCACCCTTAAACTGAAATCGGGGTCCACTTATTCTACCTAGCGAAAATATCATAAGATTTTTTGATAGCAAAAATAACTTTGTTTTTCATAGTGTTTGTATGAAAGACAAAGTTATTTTTGCGGTTAATGAAAATGTGCTATATCTCAAAATCTACTAGTTCGATCTCTTACAAACCAATTTTCATTGCTAGTTTTTGTTGAGATAATACACCACGTATTTTTTCAAAATTTTCACTTTCTTAGTTCAAAAGTTAGATGGGGGGACGCCCATTTTACCACTTTGGAAGCGTCTATATCTCAAACCTTAGACTTTTAGAAAAAAAAAAACATTTTAAAAGGCCTGTCCATAGACACACGCATAGGTTGGAGTAAAAAATATATTTTTAGGTTTTAGTTTCATGTATGGGAGCCCCCCTTAAACATATTTTTTCTTACTTTTTGTATCTGAATCGGAAAGCGGTAAATAAGATACACCTTCCTACAAAGTTACAGCTGTGTGATGCTAATAGTTTCAGAATAAAGTGACTGTGACATACGGACGGACAGACAGATTGACTTGACAAAACTATAAAGGGTTCCGTTTTTTGCCATTCGGCTACGGAACCCTAAAAAATTAGTCCAGGCGTTCGAGAAAATAAGTAATAAATAAGGTGTAACTAACACGACTTTCTTATATGAAGAAAAAGAAAACGATTTTTATAAGAATAAGAAGATGAAAGTTAATAAGTTAGTGTACACTTTAGGGGCACAATTTAAAACATTATGGTTGCCATTGCGCAATGCACGCAAGGGACAATGCATTGCGCTACACTGTCACATTGAAAATACTTCGTTTTAAGGGGCCCGTACCTAAAGGGTAAAAAGAGGATAACCATAGAATTATTACCCCTTTATTAATTTTACGGTCAAGACATACAGTGACAAACAGACGGAATATGGTCCGAATATTGAATTTTTGACAAGTTACGTTTTTCTGTTACCGCTATTTATCAACAAATAAACAAATAATAATAAAAAAATACAAATATTTCATCGGAGCCATGATAATTGGTGTATTAGTCTTTTGTAATTTTATTATTGATTTTCTACAGCTAAAATTTATTAATGCTAAACATTTCCTTATTATCATGTGAAATGATAAAAGGAAATGGCTTTGTTAAAGGAGATTACAGAAAAAAGCCTTTTGAAGAGGTTTATTATAGGAAATCGATATGGCGGGGAAGATGGTTCCTGTCAAATACAGGGCGTTCTGAGTTCACGGGTCGTAGTATGTTTCTCACCGGGTGGTGAGAGTACTTGTAGTATTAGTATTTGTTTTTGCCCGTATCTCAAAAACTTCTGAACCAATTTTGATGGAACTAACACTAGTCCCTAAGTCGAAATATACTTAATTGATTAAAAAGTGCAAACTACTGCGATATGGTATAATAATATGGGGGAACAATACGGACGTTAATTGATTATTTTTGGCTCAAAAGAAATGCATCAGGGCTATGTGTGGGATACCACCCGGCAATTCTTGTAGACAGGCCTTTGCACAGCTTGGCTTACTACCACTACCCGCTCTGTACATCTAGGAAATTTGTTGTATTGTAAAAAAAAAATACGAACTGTTCTTAAAAGCCAAAGAAAGAAATGCAAGACTTCAAAGATATCCAGAAAAACTAGTCTTAAACATCATTCCAAAATCGGAAAAATTTAAAAGGAACTGTACATTTATGTGTGTCCAGGTATACAATAGAGTTCCGTATGATGTAAGAAATCTGACCATTGGCGCTTTTAAGGAAAAGTTGTGTATTGGCTAGAAGACAATAATATTTATGACATAAAAGATCTATTGAACCGTAGATTCTAATCTGTAATTGCTATGTATATCTGAGATTCATTCATGTCATTATTTAACAGTGCCATGACATGTACATATATATATATATATATATATATTATATGTTTACATATCATTAAGAGACTTGACTATATCATTTTGCAAAAAATATATTGCATATTTTTAATACAATATTGTCAATTTACTTTGCTTTTATCTAGCGGCATATAAATCTACAAAAAAAATAGGACAACGATTGAACACAATTTCCTGTCCCCAACAATTGTTGTGTTTGGCAGAAAATAGCGGTTTCGAGCACTTATAAGCAAACTGGCGACCGCTTAACGAAATGGCATATTGTGTCATACAGTGTCATATAACTGGCAGTTAGTTAAATAAGTAAGCGCTCGCAATCGCTATTTTAAGAAGGAAGATGACGTTTGCCTCCCATAGGTACTAACCTTTAAACCGACCAACCTCTTCCTAAAACTTGAAAAAAAAAACTGTGACAAGGAACATCTTTTCGTTGGCTATTGTTTGCGTCATCGTAATTTTCACGCGTTACGCACCCTAGCGGGGCAGTTTTCTATGTTTTACTTTTGGTGGCCTAGATGGCGGTTTTTCGACACAGATGGCGCTATGATCTAGAAAGACCTGTTCTAGATAGTGTGCAAGAGATTGACCCCACACATTTTATTTCGTTTTATGTGAAAACCCCGCTATTTACGGCTTATATTACTTTATATTATTTTAAAAGGCGAAGAAACGAACCCATAAAATTAGTTTTGGTCGTGACGCATGGATTTTTACTTTTGGGGCAAGCAATGTATGGCGGGTCGACCGTGTCCTTTTCATGCGGCCGGACATATTGCTAGGAATGATAATTTGATTGCTTCACTTGACTTCATATTTGCATGCTAAAATGGAAAAATATTTTTCAATACCTGATACGCACGTAATACGTAATACTAGCGGCCGAAGTCTGAAGCACAAGAAATGACATCTTCTTGACATTTCGCCCTGATAAGTAAATTTTCTGCTTTTCTACATCAAATATCCTTTTAACTTACGTAGCTATATTTTTTTATTAAACTGTTAAAATATTTGACAATTTAATATTTGCATGCTAATAATTTGGCAAGACATGTATGTGCTCACTTTAACCACTGTAAAAATTATAAAATATAAATAAATAAAAATCGGTCAAAGTAATAAAAATCGCAATCTTTTTAAGATAAAAACTTAAGTGTTTACGTTCTCAGCTGTAGGCATCGCTAGCGGCTGCTGAGCGGGCACCGGGTGAGTCATCGTATTCGTAACCGTCGACTTTTGTGATTAGATAAACTAAGTAACACCTTTTATACCGTGTTCTTATGCAAATAAATAAATCTAAATCTAAAGAATGTTCTCGATACATCGTTTCGTTTCCCATACATTCGTAAACAAACCCAAAATTATACAAATATATATACAAATTATAAAACAAACATACATTACGTACTCGTACGAAACTTTAGCATATTGTCTAATGCCAAAGACGTCACATATACATGTCGAATTGATAACCTCATTTTTGGAAGTCGGTTTAAAACTTGACTGAGTTAAACTTGTAGAAAATTTTATCAGCTTTCATTTTGTAGAAGGTCTCATGTCGCTAAACCCATAATTTCCTATAATTAAGCGAAAAACCTAAAAACTAACTTCTCCCGGCTCATGGGCTACGGGCTGGGACTCTTGATATGTTGACCTCCTACCTAGTCCAAACAAAGTTACGAAGTCAAAAATCGTGTTCCTTACCCTCTACAAGGTTTAATGATATGAGTTCGACTGGCGTATCAATTAATTCAATCGTCTAATTTCTGCAGCATCAGACATCACTTTATATCTAAAGCTTAAATAAATTGAATAAAATATATGTATTGAAGACCGTCCGTGGTGAAGTAACTCAGCACGCTGGGTTTCAAGGCGTCGCCGCTCTGAGGTCCCGGGTTCGATTCCCGGTCGGGTCAATGTAGAAATCATAATTTTCTATATTGTATCGGGACTGGGTGTTGTGGCACCACCGTTGTGTCTGATACAAGTACATTAGCTACTTACTTTGGGATCAGAGCAATGTATGTGATTGGTGTCAAATATTTATTTATTTTTAATGTAATTAAGTAACTTTTGTTCAATCATTTTATCAACACTAATTTTATCTGAGCAGCGTAATTCAAGCACCACTTGGTGTTCGACAGATAAAACCTTGTCGAGACTTCCAAGCCAGGATTCCTTAACGGCTAACTAGAGGCTCAAAACGCGCGTTAGTATCGATGCTAAAAGTCGCATAGTGTGTAAGGGGTCTAATTAGAAACGTTCTGACAATTCGTTTGTATGAGAACCTGTGTCGCCGGTGGGCGGTACGGCGTTGTTGCTGCAGTGCCAAAAGCACCAATCAATCAATCAACGCATCAATATCACAAACCAATCACACTTTCCGCTGGGAGCTCTGTGATTGGTGTGATTAGTACGTACAACCAACTACCAATCACAGAGCTGCTAGCTGTGGAACCATCAATCATCATTCCGCTACGTTCATTATTTAATGTCAAAATACTACGTTGTGGTAAAAGTCGATATTTTAGGTCGATCGATATCGATAACTTCAATTACCGGTGAAATGTATTTTTTCAATATAAATTGAAAAAAAAAAACCATAAGATTTAGTTTTGTGTATATAATTTTACGGCACATTTGATCGCATCAAAGGGTTGTACAATTACCTTCCGATAGAAAACAATAAGAAAAAAAATGGTATTGCTATACTTTACTTGAAATAGAGAAAATTAATACTTTTACGTATTAATATTAACATATTTTTTATTTTATTTTTGACAATAATTTGACATGTCTGAAAACGCAATGTTTTGACACATGTTTGTGATTGATGTTGCTCTCAAGAAGAGAGTTTATTAATATATTTTTTTGTTGAGTGTTTAGATAACTAAACACCAAACCAACACCAAACCGGTCGCTGTGGAAAACTGTGGGGTCTATATAAATAGACCCCACAGTTTTCCACAGCGACCGGTCGCAAGCGGTACTATGTCCGATGCAATCCTGCAATCTTCAGAAGGTCATATTGCCGGTGGAAAACCACGCTCTGATGTTGTCGAAGTGTGAAACTTTTCTGCAAACTTTTCGTGGGAACGGCCTTTAGGTGTTGTTGATTATGATAGGGTAGATATCTACATGGCTCAATGGCTATAGCCTACTCTTTCTAGCATCCGAAAGAATTACATATAATTGACAATAGGCGTACATAGTATTTCCATTTTATTGTTTAATAAAAAGATAATATCCCCGTATAAATTTAAAATAACTTTATTGTATTAATAGCAAACAAGAAAAATTAAAATAAACATGCAACATAAAAAATAAGAAAAAAATCAGACCCGGTCTACGTGTTGTGTCAAAGGACGTAAAATACATATAACATTTATTTAAAATATATAAATATACTAATTAATAAGCTGGATGTGTTTGTTTGTTTGTTTGAACGCGCTAATATCAGAAACTATTTGTCTGGTTATAAATTATGTCAGATACATTTTTAGATAGCATATTTATAGGGGAAGACTATAGAAGTAGTAATGCGTATGGGTTTATAAAAATTCTACGATTTATGGGAACGGTAAAACTTAGACGCGCGAACGAGGTCACGGGAGGGTGCTAGTTTGTTATAAATAAATACTAAACAATATTTATTTTAACTAATTAATAATGATTTAATCTCCTAAAACATCAGTAGGGAAATTACCATTTATCGATATTTTTACTGTGCCGTGAGCTACATCCCTATCGTTGTCTACGCAAGCGAACCAAGCAAATTGGATGCGATACATTGCGTGCTAAGGTAGCAATTTTGTTAGTAATGTGCGTGCACAGTCATCAATGAGTATTTTTTTAAATACTTGGTGCAACAAAATCGCTGTTCTTGCAGAATATTAGTGCAACGCTCTTGTCACGCGACTGAAGTACTGCTCGTGCATATGCTCACAACTAGCTCACCTCTGCTGCACTGACCGGGGCATTTCTAACCTTATTTATCTATTCAGTGTCTAAGTATGTCTCGCCTGTTGTCGCTGTGCTCTTGGTGTTCAGACTGACCACTAAGGAGACAAGATATAAGGCCGGTCACAGGCTGAAGCAACTTTGCCGTATTGAAGATAATCGTCTGTTTTTCTGTTGCATCACACATCCTTTTAACTTATCAAAATCTATGTACGGTCGAGGTCTCTCGCGCCTAACTTACGACGTGATTTTTTGTTTGTAAAGAAGCAATTGAAGCAAACAAGCACGCACTGCTTGGCTGGCATTCAACTGCCTTACGTTTCTACTGTATTTTTATTTTTTGTTTTTTTTTCATATTATTTCTGTAATTGTTTCTCTTTATTTTCATTTTTTCTGTTGTGAAGCGTGCGTATGTGTGTGTGTTTGTGCTGTCCTTTAACCAATAAATGCTTTTTCTTTCTTTCTTTCTTTCAATTTTCGTCGAAAAGTTCAGTGGCTAGTGTGGCAAACCGAACTCTTTTCTGTTTTTATACTCTTTTTTATGTCTCATTTTCCTTCTCTTTTTGTCGTTTTTACTATTTTACCAGTTGTTTCTTTTACTTCATACGAATTTCATCAAATTCTTATAAATATTATCCAAAGTTTATATTTTTCTTCCGAAATCCCCCACATCGCGTATAGCTAGGCTATTTATTCTTCTCGCACAATAAAATCACGAAACCACGTTTCAGCGCCATCTTGTGTTCGATTGCTTGGAACTGGTCGACAGTTTCACGACAGCTCTTCAATTTATCTAGCCAATAAGGAAACAAACTACAAAAAAAAATAGGTGTGTGTGATCAAAGTACCACTTACAAGTGAAGTTACAACTGCAGTTGAAGAAGAAGAAGAAACAAAAATTAAGAAACCGGTCTTACACCGTTATTCCACCCACGCCTTCGCATGCAGTTTCAACTATCCGAGACGAAGAATTTCAGTCAAACCCAGAGAGCATTGAGTAAACAGGTTGTAGTTAGTGGTATTACTACCCTGTTTTACTCAGTGCCTTTTGTGTTGTGACTTTGTGGCGGACGCTGATCTAGAAGAATGAAGAAAGACAAGATTACCATTTTTGTCGAATTAAAAACAACTACCTTGTGAACCTTATCAAATACAGGGTGTAATAAAAAAGTAGGAGCCAAGTTCAAGAGGGTGGTTGTCAATCGAGTTTGGAATACAGGAAAAATAGAAAAAAAACGAGATTTTTTTCCTGTTTTCTAGACTCGACTCTTAACCACCCCCTTACATTTGACTCCTGCTTTTTTACAGCCTAACAAAAGAAAAGAAATAATATAAGTTTTTGTATAAGTAATTAATACCGATTATCACAATTTTAACTTCTTTTTTCATATAATTAGGAAATCAACGGCGATGTGCTTCATAACTTTGTTAGATTCGTCGTGGCACGAAATAGGATAATAATAAATAACCATAAGACGGGGACAGGGTCGGGAGTGAAACGAAGTTCGCTGGGACATAAAAGCAAAATATTTACTAAATAAAAAGTGTAAAGCTAAAATGCTTACGAAAAACATCAACATCAATATTGACTTCTCAGAGACTTTTTCTTTCAAAGAAAAAATATCTTACTCGTACGGTAAATACGAATTTTGCTTCAAAGATCTTAAATAAATGATTTATCCGAGAAATACTGAATTTATCAATAACTACTCTAATAAATCTAACTTAAGTTTTATTTTATTCGCATCTAAGGCGATTAACTTTACCTGAGACATACTTAATAATTCTGTCTGAGATAAAATAATTTTAAGTGATTTTTACGGCCGCTGCATAAAAGCTGTATATTATTAATTGAACTCACCAAACAAAACTTACAAAAGAACTAACTGACCCAGCAAACGTTGTTCTGCTATTTAAAAGCATCAAGATTGAGAGTATGAAAAAATAATTAAAATCGGCCATGCCGCTTCGATGGGTAATATATTAGGTTTGTTGGAATAAAATGTTTAATACTCTAAGGCCTACATCTCTAAGCTTTCGTTGTTGACAACTATTTATTATAAAAATTCAGTTAAAGTTAAGGTTTAAGCCTTGCGTTAAAATCAAGCGCGTAGTAACATTACCGCGGCGTAGTCGCGGACGAAAACTAGTACATATTAAGTGAGCGTGTCTCGATAAACCGTCTCTACAAAACAGTTTTTACTAAGTGCCGGGAGATACGGTCGCGCTACGTAATATCTTTTCTCGTTAAATAATTCGTGAACAAAATACGCGTGTGATGGAACTTTTTTATTTTACTTTACTGTATCTCCCTTTGTGCTTGTGTACTTAAGGCCTCCGTATTACTTATTTATTGAGTGTTAATTAATAGTGATGTGATGATAATTTTATGCTTGTAAGACATTACTTTTTACAATTCATTTGAATATCTATACTACTTTTTCAACTTATTCGAAAAAGTAAGTAAATAATGAGAGATAATGGAAAAACAGATTTAAATGGAAATACTATAAATTATTAATAGTAATAATACAATGGAAACATTTAAATCTGTTTTTCCTGGTAGAGACAGGTAGAGAATACGCCAATTGTGTTATTCAAAATTCTGTTCAGAAACGATTTTTTCCCTCTTACTATCACATAAAAGTAATAACATCTTTGCACAGACCAAAAGGACTGAAGTTTACCTACAGTGCTTGAGTGAGACAGCCAAACAAAGAATGACAGCAACATAATATTAAATCAATACAGTATTACTTACAATAAGTTGTATCTTCGAGACGGCTGTTCTAATTTCAACCAAACATTGCTATAAACCATCTTAATCACATTAGTTTTCAAAAAAATAACCGCATCATTATCGGTTCATTCATTTTTAGGAGCTACGATGCCACAGTGACGTCCGTTTTTGTGTTGAAAAGTGGTTTAGCGCAAGAGACCTCAAACGTACTTGAAATACTTAATTCAGTTTATTTTTGTTATTTAAATAGAAGTTCTACAGAATTATTTTCGTACTAAGTGGCAGTTGATGCTTGGATACACTGAAATGACTCTTGAAAAATATAATACATACTTAAATTATTTTAACTAATTCACTCTTCGATAAATGTAACGTCAAGGTCAAATCATTCAAATCATTTGATCCATCGGCTTTCTTCATGTCATTTGAGATTTAGATGCATCGATGCCGTTCTTGTACCCATAAGCTCATGTTTTGCTTATGTTGTGTTTGTTCGCCGAAAGGTCGCGGTTATTGATTATGCGAACAAAACACATTCGATTTCAAGAGTACATTCTTGCTTTATTTCTGACAAAAGCCCCGAAACATTTTTATTATGACGTACGGTTAGCTGACCCTGCAAAATGCGTAAGATCATTTCTAATTGACTGAAATCAAATGTAATTTTAAGTGAGTTGCTAGTGCTAAATGGGCTAATATCTAGTTCAAGAAAAGGATGGTATTTAACTCACATTTAACTTACATTTTAAGATGGGTACTGACCAACGTTACGAGGTGTAATCTATACTAATATTATAAAGCTGAAGAGTTTGTTTGTTTGTTTGTTTGAACGCGCTGATCTCCGAAACTACTGGTTCGAATTGAATAATTCTTTTTGTGTTGGATAGTCCAGTTATCGAGGAAGGCTATAGGCTATATAACATCACGCTACGACCAATAGGAGCAAAGATAAAGTGGTAAATGTGTAAAAAACGGGAGAAAAGTCTAACATATAAAAGCTAGTGTAACATACATAACAACGAGCAGCTCGTTGCTCGCTGGTTTTTTCGTAACACGACTTACTGACTGCCCGAATGCTAATTGTGTTGTGTTACATTACACCTAGTAACGTTGGTCAGTACCCACCTTTAGGGGAGTTTGGAACGCTTAACAACACTTCTACACGTCATCATTTCTATTTATACCTATTCAATATTGTAATGTTAGATATTTTGTAAGTAAAGTGTCTATCGCTCAGTATTATGTTATATTTTATACGTTACATATTTCAACCACAAGATTGGCTGGTGTTTCATAGTATTGATCTGTCTGCGATCATACGTACTTAAGTGTTTACGTATCATAAAGCGGTCCATAATTGGGTATCAAATATGTAAGACAGGTTAATATACAATTGATGACTTAATGCCGTTAGTGATAATAAGGTATTACGTACGATAAATAAATTGCATTTTGAGTGTTATGTTTTGATGAAATGTACAACGTCCTATATTTGACAACGCGTTCGGTGTAGTGGTTGGCACTCCTGACGACTATGCCGGTCGCGGGTTCGATTCCCGCAAGGAGCAATTGTTTGTGTGATCAGCACAAACATTATTTGTTCCTAAGTCATGGATGTTTATGTATTTAAGTATTTATGGGAGACGCCCCCGTCATTATCGATGTTTGGTAAGTATCCATAGCACAAGGGAAAAAAACCTTAGTTCGAAACCAAGACAATTGGTGTTTTGTCTGGCGCATATTAATTTATTTGTATATCTTCCGTATATTTAATTTATTAAATATAAAAAATAATCCATATTTGCCTTGGTCACGGCATCACGCGCGAATGGCTGGACCGATATAGCAATTTTTTTGTGTTTGTTATTGTCAGTAGAAGGATTTTGTATATAAACATTTTTTTATTGATTGACAAGTTGAAGTAATGGTGGAAAGGATATAGACACATTTGAACAGAGTTTAATAAACTTAGGAATAAAAAAAACCGGCTAAGTGCGAGTCGGACCCGCGCACTGAGGGTTACGTGCCACCCTAAACTGAATTTGGGGTCTACTTACTTCCACGTAACGAAAATATCACAACATTTTTTGACAGCAATAATCCCTTTGTTTTTCATAGTGCTTGTATGAAAGTCAAAATAATATTAGCGGTTGATGAAAATGTGCAATATCTCAAAAACTACAAGTTCAATCTCATTCAAACCGATGTTTTTTGGAAGTTTTAGGGGGGGCTAAAATGGGTGGTATTTTAGTAGTTTCATGTATGGGACCGCTAGCCTTAAATATTTTTTTTTTCTTTTTGTATCGGAATCGGAAAACAGTAAATAAGACACACCTACCTACCAAATTTCAGCTGTGTGATACTAAAAGTTTTAGAAAAAGTGGCTGTGACATACGGACGGATGGACAGACAGACAGACTTGACGAAACTATAAGGGTTCCGTTTTTTGCCTTTCGACTATGGAACCTTAAAATTTAAGGACATTGCGCGGATAATCATTAAATTTAGGAGTACCTACCTACTTTTAAAACGGGCCGGGGCGGAACGAGACCGCGGGCAAAACAAAGTTCGCCGAGTCCACTAGTAAACAGTAAAATGCCGACACAAAAATCTAAATATAATATATAAAACGTTTGATTTCGAACAATATTGTCATTACAGCTCTGTATAAGTAAAACTACGTAATTATTACTTACCAATTTACTACACTATACAACTATGTACAAGATTTCCTGAAGAGAATAATTCTCTTAAATAATTTTCTTTATTTACTACGTAAAATGTAACTAAATGTTCGTTTTAATAATATTGATTTCAAACATTAGGTCAAACATATACACAAAGACCTTTTTTATAATAAGTTCTTTTATGGATTTATCATATTGTAAATTTTTACTTAGGTACTGCTTCGTCAAATGTATAAGTCGTTTATGCATTAATTCTTGCGTACCAAGCAGATAGTTATAATAATATTTGCTTATGAGTCGTCAGATAAACAATTTTAAGTATATCGTAGTCTTCCACTAAAAATAATAGGAACGAATATCGTTGTTTGTAACCGGCAAGTGGAAACCCTGTCAAGGTAGTCCCATAACATGGTTTTGGAGCTGTCCGGTTTGTTGCCTTGCCGCCATATACGCGGCGTGACTCACTGACCTACATCACCAACATGCGCACGCGACGCAAATCCGTCATCTTTATATCTTTCGCACTCATCCGTATTCAGAAAAAAATACAAATTATATTCGATTTGCTCTCGCGCAACTTTTAACGCGCGAATTGGGTTACGCATATGAATTTTCGTATACAAAGTAGTGTTAAGAAATCATTCTAGAAGCTTTTGTTTAGATTTTGATAAAGCCACAACATAGTAATAAATGTTCGTACTTGTAGTCACCTCCTGTCTCATCATTTAATTAATTATTTCTCATAACTACAACATACTACCTATTACCTATCTATTTTCCAGTTCGTCTAAGATTATTTTCTGGACACTTATTAAGTTATTTGAGATAGTTAGTTAGTCTCCGTAGACAAAGATGAGAGATAATGTTGCATGGACTCTATTTTTTATTGTGTCTGTTGTATTGTATGCTCTCTTTTTTTATTCATCAAACAGCCATACTCAGGGACCTTCATTAACCTGAATGGTCACTCAAGAAAAGTGTATGACGCTTCTTCTAAATCACACTAGGCCGATTTTAAAACATTTCCTTTAATGATGTTTCTGAGTGTGGCAGTAAAACAAATCTCATAAAAAATGTACTGCCAGTCTTTCCCTGTCTATGGTATTGATATTTTATCACGAAATTTTACACATATGATTTTTGAAGAATTTAAGTCTTACCTAAATTTATTGCAGGTTACGAAAAATAACAAAATAACTATGGCGTAAACTATGACTACAAACGAAGGAAACAATAACGCGCCCTGTAGCTCCAAGAGCTTCAGAGATGAGCCCTCCAGCTCAAAGTCTCATCACATCCATCAGCCAGAACAGCCGACCTTCCCTAGTGATCTTTCATACGACCGCCCTAGCACTTCCAGGGTTGCTCCTGCACAACGCCGAGTCGAATGGGATACATTAGAGAGGAACTGGTCAGGTTATTCTAGTTCAGGCTCTTCCTGGAGAGTCCCATCAAACAGACCACCAGCCCCTGCTCCTAGGGCTCCTTTTGTATCGAAAAAAGGCAAAGGAATCGGCAAAGGTCGCCGTAATTACGAGCGGGCGTTAGCTTCTGGATGTAGCTCGTCCAGCTCCGTGGCTTCAACTTCAAGTTCAGTAAGTCTTACGTCGACTGACACTCTGTCAGCCGCGATGGCTAACCTCGGACCTGAAGAATCGGATAGTGCAACAGAACCAATGGATCTATCTACTAAACAAGTCCCTGACAGTAGTTATGATGTTAACGATGGTAAGAATACTGAAATTATGCAATCCATGTAATTATTTTTAGACAGCTTTTAAGTAAGAACATCGCTGTAACGCCCTAAAAGGCTACTGGCAACGATGAGGTCCTTTAGCCTACAGTTGGTTATTGCAACGCATACACAAACATACCTATTTACTTACTAAAATGCTATCTCCTTTTTTATAACGCTTTTAAAATCAGAGGTCATTGCTTTACACCGAGTAAATTTTAACTTTTAATATAATTTATAATTTTGAGATATTTTGTTTTCCTTAAAAATACAACGAATATATAGTATTCACATCTGTTTCCACTAAAGGTAGTTTGAGGGCGACCCTATTTATTCTTAATATTTTATGATTGCTAATCCAAAATCACTTATGTCCGTTGCTTTTTGGGGCTCTTACGCTTTGATTCATGCCTGTTGCACGACTGACCTTAAATTTTTACCGTAGTTTTAAAACATACTCTTTTGATATTGGGATAAAAAGTTAAAAAAAACTTTCAGATCGAAACTGTACATATGCGTATTATTGCTAAAGAGACACAAGTAACTTAACATTATAGCGAAAACAAGAATCACGACTAACCCATATTCATCTATCACCGGATGGCTACAAAACACCTAACACCTAACCTTAGTCAAACACATCCCAGTGGATCAGAACGACTCTTCAAGGGAACTTTTCATTACAGATCTGGAAAGACTGGGTACTGAAATAGCTGTCAATTTTGAAGATACTGTGGTGATAGAAGGCCAGCCGGTGACCTTCACCTGCATTTTGTATGGATTCGCAAGAAAATTCAAATGGTACAGAAACGGCAACGAGATTGTCCTAGACAGAAGAGTACAAGCGACGATCGAGATTAATCATCAAATATTCCAATTGAAAATCAAGAAAACTACCCGCCATGATCATGGAGTGTACAAGTTCGAAATAATGAATAATTTCACGTTTCGAACGTGTCGAGCGAAACTCTTTGTGGGAATCCGAGGATCAATTCCCATTTGCCTCGGTCCTAGGCCACGGTATACTCTTGATGTGCCAGAGAAACTGAGGCGTGTCACTGTATATATTGGAGACAATTTTGAACTCAGTGCGACTTTCAGCTCGAGAAGTCTTGACAACTACCGATGGTTCAAAAACAACAAAGCCTTGCTGCCCGATCCTCATCACGTGCTTACAGATACTGAGTTCAACTCGACTCTCAACGTCAGGGGGAGCAGAATCTCTGATACTGGGATTTACATCGTGGTGGCTAAAACGGAACATGGTATAACGTCAAGCTGGTCTGATGTACAAGTGTTTGACGATGTTAGCCTAGATGAACTTAAATATCATGAAGTAGATCCTGTTATTGAAGAGACGCCAATAGATACTGCAGCGTTTATTGGGGAGGAGGTTCGCCTCTTTAGCAAAGTGAGATCGTCTTTCTATCGGTCAGAGGCTAGATGGTGTCGTGTTGGTCGAAACCTCTACTTCGGCAATCGCGCTGAGGCAATAGATTACGGGGACGGCTATTTAGGACTGAGGATCAGAGATGTCACGCTTGACGATGAAGGTGAATATGCCATACAATTGGAGGATAAACTTTCAGGCGAAAACAAAATCGAAGTGTGCAACGTTACCATTTTCAGTAAGTTTTGTCACTGCTGCAGGCTTGTTGATGCACCATTTTCTAGTCACACTTGCACTATTTGTTTAATTGAGAGGTGTATGCACCAAGTTTTATAGCAGTTTCAATTAAGTTAACTAAAGACTGATTGGCTACAAAATAAACACAAATTAGAAGGTAATAGGTACAAGTATAATAAACAAATACTTAAATTACAGGTGATGACTCAAACAATGAAAACGTTAGTGTTAAAAAACCATTGAATTCTTGGATCATTAACTATGGCTCATCAGTGACCTTGGATTGTAAATTTGACGTTAGCGACTGCAACCACTTTTTCGTTTGTTGGCACATTGGGCATTATAAAGTCACGCATACTGATAGCCGATTTATGGTTAGTATTTTTATTTTAACACAAGTTATTCAAAAATATTAGACATCACCTAAGCAAAACATTTAATTGGACGTAAAACCTATTCCTATACCTAAAAAACTTTTTCAATACCTAGGTGGCCGTCAAAGATGGGACATGTCTCCTAAAAATTCTGCAGATGGAACCAGGAATGATTGGTGAAGCCAAATGCGAACTTCTGACTACGTTATCAAATGGAAAAGCTATAGTTAGAGCATATACAACATGCAACTTAGCTATCGTACCGAACTCAGTACTCCTACTGGAGATGTCACTGAAATACATGGAGGTTCCTACAGAAATAATGAATGGAAAATATTCAAAATGGACAGATGAAGGGTTAGTTCTTACTTCAGAAGTAAGTGATGCATTTTATTATTACGTTTAATATTTAATACTGAATAAACGTTTTCTTTCTTTCATAGTTGTCATCACCATAATAAAATATCTTTTCATATATTTAACAATCAACGAGTACCACATTATCAACATTTCTCATTAAACAATAAATTTCAGACTGAATTCGATAAATCTGGATTCCATGTAAACCAGCCTCCATTGCCGATCAACCGTATACTATTCTACTTGGAATATTGTCGGTAAGTCAACTTAAGTTAGAGATAAAGGCAATAGTGTAACGGCAGTGCGGTGACGACTTACCAAAGCATGGGTCAAGGTCACCATAATAGATGTGAATTTTATGCTGTATCACTTCATTTATTTGATCATAGCAGTAATATTAGTACAGCAGGAAACTCAATTTCTTTGTTTTAGCCTCGAAGACAACGATTTCTATTATCTAAAAGTGGATAAAGCATTCAGCGATGATAAAATTTTAATTATAACAGTCACCGAAAATCAAAGACCTGCCTGTCGAGAGTACGATACCATTGTGCACCGGAATGTCAAAATAGAATGGTGAGTAAAATTACAGTAATCGTTTATCAAAGGGGGCGTGCCTTCATGGATATCATATCTTCTGAGACAATACTAAGAGTTGTTGAATTAAAATTTTGACTCCATCTTCGGGTGGAATATATGCGAAAGACACCGTGCATATCTTCAAATACAATGTAACTAACAATGTAATATCAATTGAGAACAGATATGCAATTAATAAGATGCAGTTGATTCAATCCAGTTCAGTGCTCATTTCCAGAGCAAGAAACCAATTTGTTACCATGTTTTAGGGATTACCAAGGCAGCGAGACGGCCAGCAACCGCCCTATATGGTACCGAGTTGACTACCAAATGGACGATGGGCTATATTTACCGACAGCGGTCACAAGTGCTCCTCAACTGGTGTATAATAACCCCACAATTGATAAGTCGGCTAAGTTCCGTATATCGACGATACTTCCTGATAGGAAAGCGAAAGCCGCCAACATTTCTATAAGTTAGTAAAATTTTGATGTTTTTTTTCTAGTTTTTGGTTCAGTATTTGGCCAGCAGCGCTTCGCATTACGTAATACGAATCGATCCGTTGAAGGATTGATTGATGCTGAAAACGGATAAACCTTAAGCTGTATTAGTTTTATAAAACTACTAGCTTTTGCGCGCGACTTCGTCCGCGTGGAATAGTTACTTCTTTCTCCCGTTTTTTACACATTTACCACTATATCTTTGCTCCTATTGGTCGTAGCGTGATGTTATATAGCCTATAGCCTTCCTCGATAACTGGACTATCCAACACAAAAAGAATTATTCTATTCGAACCAGTAGTTTCGAAGATTAGCGCGTTCAAACAAACAAACAAACTCTTCAGCTTTATAATATTAGTATATATCTTTCAATGACGTTTAACCCTTAAATGCATGATTTTTTGTATTTGATTAAAAGTCTATTTAACATTGCGGGAAAAATAAAAATAATTTTTTTTGAATACCTAAACTCTTACAAATCAATAAACAAGCAAAAAATAGGAAAAGTTACCCCCTCCTTTTTTTAAATTTTAATATTTTAAAATTATTTTTTCAGCTTATTATAGTGCATTTTATTACAGTTCTGTTTCATATTTTAGAATTACAAAATTACGACGAAAACTATTTTCTATTAATTTCCCAAAAAAGGTTGGGTTCCAGAAACCAAAGAGGTCTTAGTAAAAAAATGGATGTCCATATAGTAAATATTTAAAAAAATATTAAGAATATTAGAAAAAAAATGTGAATGCTTTCAATCGACAGTAAATACCCTTAATAATTAATAAATCTATAACAATAACATATTAATTTATTTTATTTTTTATTGACTAATATTGGGTAGTTATAAAAAATTATAAACTATGCACTTAAGGGTTAACAGTATATTTTTATTAAGTTGATTTTAAATCCTGTTTAAGCGAATAACTTTTAGAATAATTTTAACTGCACTTTACGTTCGATGTAAGTTACATAAAATTTACAATCGCATTCAACATCCGAGCAAATTAACTCTTCTCTGTATTAAAATCTGGTTCCCATTCCAGCTCACCGAAACGATCTTGATGGTATATCAGAAGATTTCATACCGCAACCCATGTATATGTTTTCGAGACGTTACCAAAATTTGCCCGGAACTCTGGGCCAAGGTGCATACGGGTCAGTCCGTGTAGCAAAACGCTTAGCCACAGATATAGACTATGCTGTCAAGACGGTATTTTTTAAAACGTTTGAACACAAAGAAACTTGGAACAGAGAATTTCAACTGCTAAAGTCTCTGAAACATTCAAGAATTGTGAAGATGGTAGACGCTTACCGTGACGAAAGCGAATCTAAACTGGTTATGGAATGGTAAGAAAACTATGATGTTATTTATCTGATGTTATTATGATGATTTTCACTCTTTGGTATGAAGGCTACTTCTACTTTGCGCTGTGACCTTTTGACATTTTATGTTTCTTATATAAAAACGCTGTGGTGGCTACGTAAGGCTGTCACGCGTCACGTCTTTTATAACTGCGCAAACAAAAGGGGCGTTGATTGCCACGTGTATTTTTTTCAACAAAAGAATTTTATTTAAAAGGGTTATTTTCATTCCAGCTTGTGGGGCAAAGAGTTGTTTGAGCGAATCGCAGACAGTTATCACATAGTCGAGAGTGACATGGTGGCGTACATACGTCAAATATGTGAGGGCTTGCTTTATTTACACAGTAACAACGTTGTGCATTTGGACATTAAGCCAGAGAATATTATGTGTGTACACCCTAACAGTCGCATGATCAAGGTACGATATTGTAACTATTATACTTGCTTAGCCACCTCACCCCAGAGGATCTAGTTAAGAGCTTAACTATGGGTTGCTGTTCGATGTTGACAAAAGACGACGCAGAGATGGTTTGCTCCGAGTTGATTTAACTTTAAATTGTGCATGTAGACCGTTATAGTTTTAAATAGGTTATTTTTGGTTTTTCTGATTAATGCAAACGCAATTATAGGTGGTAATATTTTGTATGTACCTAACACAGCGTTATTTGTTCATGTACTTTCTTTCCTATTTTAAAGCGAAGTCCCATTTAATTAAAGCAACAATGCGAAATATATTTTTCTCTTTTACTAACTACTCTTAATTAGGTATATAGTGTATAGTGTAATCAGAATAGGAGGAATAGAAGACCTAAAATGAAACAAAAAAACTAATGTATGTTTTGTTCAATATTTTATTAGCTTCTATTGAACAATGAAATTTTATTTTGTACTGGAAAGCTACGTGCAATAATGACATTGATTTCTTTGGAAATCGTTGATCACGATCCGATGAAATAAAAAATCACCTTTACTTTTTAGGTCTACTTTCACCTCCTATCCAGATTGCACTATATCCAGAGACACTGAGGGTACAATATTTAAAGTTTCATCAAAATTGGTCTAGTAGTTTTAGATAATAATATGTTTACAGTTTAGGCGTTCTTTTAACTTTTTAATTGAAGGCGATTAAAATTTTCCATTTGTGTGCTGTGCGATTGTGTATTATAGCAAATTCACACCTCAATAACTTACTCCAGTCAACTTACTTTCTTATACATAATTTTGTTAGTACAGAAGTATACGACTTTAAGGCTACTGCTATAATTTTTTGTGTCAAATTACAATAACTTCTGCTATGAATATTAACATCCCTCTTTGATTCAATTGATTGATATTTCAACTTGAGAGGACTGGCCCACTTAGTGCAATAGGATTTAAACCAGGATTACGCTTACCCCGGATTAAATTTTATTTCTCTCTCTGGATGATTTCAAATCCAGGGTCAGCGTAATCCTGGGTTTAATCATCATGCGCAAGTGAGTCGACACGAACTCATTTTGCAGTTAAATACTTAAAGAAATAAAAATTGCAGTTGGTGGATTTTGGACTAGCCCGTCGGCTCAACCCGGCTTACAAAACTATGGTCCTTCATGGAACAAGAAACTACGTATCCCCTGAAGTGCTAAATTTCGATCACCTTACAGTTAAATGCGATATGTGGAGTTTAGGGGTCTTGACTTATTTCCTGTAAGTATTCAAGGTATCGCGAGTGCAGGTTAAGTATGATACAGTTAATGTTAGTTTGTGTGTGTCTGCTTTAAAGCGCCTTTTTATTTTTACTGTGCTAATAATATTAGTTAGTAATTAGGTATCATTGTGTCTTTTATTTAGTGTTAAGTCACTTCATTCTAATTTGCTCTTCTTTGAATTCTCTCGAAAATCCTGAAATAGCAGGGCTTGAAATAGCCGGAACCTGATTAATAGGTAAGTACTCGTAGTGTTATTTACTTTTGTCGAATTAAATAGGTCCGATGAAACTGTAACAGATCAAAGTTATTAATTTACAATAGTAATATCAATTATATATATTTTTTTTACATGTTTGAGATATTTTGAAAAACTATGTTCTTAGTTCTTGATTTTGAAAAAATTTTATAGTTTTCAGTAGAGATTAACCTAAAAATTAACTTTTTTGACAATAAAGCTCATCAGAATTGCGTAAATTTTTTAACCAATCAAAGATTTATTTTTCAAAATGGAAGACGAACATGCTTAAGTTAGAATGTATCAAAACGAATGAGAACAAATTTGTCTCATTCCATAAAGATTAAAGTTTGGAAAACGATATCGCCCGCAAGAATATCTACTTCGATCGCAAATATAGGCGAATTCGCGCATCCTAATGAAATGAAATTATTTTATTTGCTTATGTAAAAGGATACACAAGGGTGTTGATTTAACGGCAAGCTCAGCTTTTTTAGCTATGAATTAAAAGCATGCAAATATATACACATTTTTTTACAATTAGGCGTTTACCAAAGTAATAATTAATAATAATAAACATGTCATGGGGTTTTCAAATGATTAAATTAGAATACAGTTAGAATTAATTAAAACAATAAAGCAGGTCAAACAGCATGACGTAAAATTTAAACAATATTCCACTTTATAAACAGAATGTTCACTTAACCATTTGTAAAGTACACTTTTAAATCTTTTAAAGGGCAAGTCTTTTATATGTTGGGGTATTTTATTATAGACTAGCGGCCCGCCTGCGACTTCGTACGCGCGTTTTAGTTTAACTCCGATCCCATAGATCGTAGCGAAAATTTATAAGCCTATACGCATTAAACTATAGCCTTCCATGGTAAATTAGCTATCTATCATATTTTATAACCTTACCAATAGTTCCTGTGAGTAGCGCGTTCAAACAAACAAAAACATCCAGTTTTTAAATATATACAAAGAAATGCGTACAGATATATGTTATTTTTTATGTACAACACGTAGCCCGGTTTGATGGTCAAACTTACACAGGGATATTATCTTTTTATTTTACAACGAAATGGAAATACTTCGTACCCTATCGTCAATCGTATATTATTTCGGGTACTACAATGACCAGGCTACTCTCTGCGCTTACACAGCATCATGTCACATACAGGCTGTGAGAGAAGCAAATTCCCTCAAGTCTTCTCCCTGAATTTGAGCTTTCTTTATGGGTATTGGTTAAGCGAATACCTACTCTACTTTCTTGAATAGCAATTGTAAATTGAAAGGGACAATTCTGTGTAAAGATCTACGCCACCATCATCATCAACATCCAAAAGCCGTCAACTGCTAAACATAGGTTCCCCACGAAAAGTTTGCAGAAAAGTTCCAGATTGGACACCTTTCGACCACAGGAGCAGCGTAGAATGTCCACCGACAATATGAACATACGATCAGCAATCTACACTGGACACAGACCGATTGATACCTACGCTGTTTAAACCATAGAATGTAGTATAGTATAGAATGACAAACGCGGATTTTCAGCGAAACCAAAAAGTTACTTTACATGTGTGCGTTCAATAGTGATGTGTATCTTATGGTGGTCTAAGTTTTATCGACGAGGTTACGATACATTATGTAAATTGAAACAAAAATAATTAAATTAATGCACTTATATTAACATAATACTTTTTATTTGATTAACAAGACAACTTATTTTTTTTTAAATACAAATTGATTTATTTATGTATGAAGACTTGCTAGAAGCACTTATACACGTTTCAACATAGACCTTAGCACAGCACAGCTTCGGGACAGTTGTGTGGGCTAGTGCTGAGAAGCTGTACAAGAATTACGGTTACCTAAAAAAATCAGTCAAAACATTTATCGATACTGATGACGTCATCATTTAGTCAAGCCCTAGTGTAAAGAAACGGTTTCTTATTTTACTGAAAATACCTGAATTATTCTATTGGAAACTTTGATATATGGCTGCAAATCACAAAGGAAGTCCTAAATTTACTGTACACTTTGATATCGGAGTCGTTTTCACTCACAAATTTTATAAAATTTGGAATAATTTTTTTTATCAATGATTCACATTTACTGGTGGAAAGTATGATTTTCGGGATTGTATCCTCGGCGCACTTCACAGTTGCTGAAAGCACAAGTCATTTCATCTGAAATTGTTATACAAAACTTAAATTATAATTATATCCATTCATAATTTTTCAAAAATTCCAGCGACGGAAACTTGACGTTTCCACTAAATCCATTATTTCTTAGAAAACGGTCTCGCTGTCATAAGATCTTTCGCTGTCAAATCCTATAGAATTTCACTAAGTAGCACGCTCTTTTTAAAGCGAAGATTTTTTCTTTCTCTATGGTTTAAACACATAAATGTTATTTACTATTTACTATTCTAAGGAATAAAATCTCTTCTCGAGCAACATCAATAACAAACATGTGTCAAATATTCTGTCTCAGATATGTCAAATGACTGTCAAAAATGAAAAAAAATATATATCGTAAGCACTAAAGAGTATTGATATCAAATTTGAAGCAAATCATCCCCATATTAACTTTGCACCCCTTTTTAACCCCCTTAAGAGATGAATTTCAATAAAATACAAAATAAGTCTTCCGTCAATTTTTTAAAAGAATATGTATGCAAAATTTGAAGAAGATTGGACCAAGGGATCTGGTTGTGCCATACAAACTTTGCACCCCTTTTTGACCCCCTTAGGGGTGGAATTCCTGAAAATCCTTTCTTATCGGATCCCTTCGTCATACAAAGAACACACCCTCCCAGTTTCAGGTCTATACAATCAGCGATTTAGGCTGTGCGTTGATCCATCAGTCAGTCAGTCAGTCAATCAATAAGTCAGTCGTTTATGACAAAGCATTTTATTGGTATAGATGAGCATGCACATCCAATAACAATTTTTCCCGAATCTGGCACTTTTTGAAGTGATATCCGCTACCAGTCTATCGCCATTTCTGGTATTGCGCATATAAACCTCCTTTGCTTACCTAAAAAAAAAGTATTTGTGTAACAAACTTCGAAATTTCAAAAAATATAAGACTCTGTAAGTTAGTATTTTTATGGAAGCGAATAATGATGGCCTGCATGGCTCATCTGGTGCAGTACCGCATATTGCCCTTTTGCACTTTTTTGTGCAATGAATGCTTTGTTTGCATCGGAGCTATGACCACATATGATGAGTCCGTAACGTAAAACAGATTCTACATATGCAAATTACGCAGTAAGTGCTGTATTTTTAGTGGCGACTTTACCTAATTTAAACAGTACATATGAAAATTTTCATTTTTTTCAATCTGTTAATATTCTTGCAAATATTTTCGACCAAATTTTTCCAATTCAGTTTTTCATCTATGCGAATTCCTAAGAATTTCGTCACATTTCTTCTTTTATTACTTTTCAGTTTTTGTTCTTGAACATTAATATCCATAGTTTGATATAATTTATTATTGAAATTAATAAAGTAAGTTTTGTCGATATTTATGATTTAATTATTATTTTTAAGCCATTATATTATAACTTTAATATATTATTAATGTCTTTGTATGGTTTTCTATAGTCAATTTACCATCAGTTTTAACAATTAAAGTTATGTCATCTGAGAATAAGATACATTTATGTTTAGTTAAGCCCGAGAGTTTGTTAATATAATTCAAGAACAATTAAAGACCCAAGACGCTGCCCTGTGGGACTCCATATTTGTTTAATCTCGGATCCGATCTATATTTTTGGGTCCGAGGTCTATTTATGCCTACAAATTGTGTTCTATTATGAAGGTAGGTTTAAATCAAATATTAGGCATTGCCACTGGACACCACAATTTAGCAATTTTTCAAGAAACAAATTATGGGAAAAAAAGCGAAAGCTTTTGACATATCAAAAAAAGACTGGATGTGTAATTATTCCTATTTAGTCATATCAGTCTCTTTGACTTTGTCAAAAATGGTTTGTGCCGTAGATTTATCCTTCTGAAACCCATGCTGATTGCGCTGAATGATATGATACTTGTTAAAGAACGATGTGAGCTTCCTATGCATAACTTTTTCATAGACTTTAGATCGGCACCAGCGCAATTGGACGGTAATTGTCCAAAATAGAATTTTTAAACAACGGTTTAATCACAGATAATTTAAGTTTATCAGGGAAGATTCCCGATAACAGGGACAAATTTATCAAATTAGCTAAGACATGACCTATTTCTTTGTTGCATGCTTTAGTAACTTTAGTACACACGCCGTCGTAACCCTCAGAGTTACTGTTACTTAAGCTCATTATAAATTTATATATGTCATATTCGTCAATGGGACTAAGATAATATGATTTACCGTTAGATTTCGTACGAATTCCAAGCACTCCATCAATTGAAATAATGTCCTATTACTAACTAAACACGTCACACACACACCTTTACTCGCAGAATGATTTGCGTCTCGTCTAGCTATCGATGTCGTTAGGGCTTTTTAACCGTGACGACACATTGCATATAATGGAAACAGCTAGAGACGACAGTCGTCCAAAGTTTTCGTGAAAAACAAGGTCTTACCTGAATTATGGTTGAAAGTTGACTAATTTTTACCATTACTATGAGCTATAATTAGATCATTACATCACAAAGTGTCGAGTATGAAGTGTACGCCACTGAATAACCAAGGCCGGCTTTTGGACAAGAAATGACCACGCACGAGGATAATTGGTCCCTCTCAAGCGACGACCCACTTCAAAAAAACTTTTGGCCTCTGATCCCAACAACCCACAGTTTCGACAGCATAGGGGACGAAATGGTAGGCGGTCTGTAAAGGACTATAATTTAGCATCTTTTTAAAGCGCCGCTGTCTTGGCAGTTGCCCCAGATGCTTATACAGCCACCCAAGTGACTTGCCGCAAAGGTGTAACGTCCCGCAAAAGACCTACCCTTTTCCCATGGTACCAGGGTTAGCCCATCTGCACTTTTACCATCTGTTCGGCAAAGGCCAGGTGGTTCAAGCACACAAGGGATGTTTGCAGAAACAGGGCTCTACGAATTAGAGCGTAAGTGACGAGGAAATCTACTCTCACCACAACGTCGGCCACTCAAAGCATGGTGACCGTCCGCCTCATCCCGAAAGCCGCAAATGCTTTTTTTTTCTATGTAAACCCTTCAAAAAAACCTCATCCATTGCAGTGGTTGGTGCAGCGGTGAGAGGGTCGCATTTTAAAGTGATGGCTGCGCCGGAGGTCCCAGGTTCAATTCCCGGGTCGGGCCAAAAATATGTACCGGAATTTTTCTGTTCAGAAATTCTCAGGGTAGCCCGGAGTTTGGAAGTTGGCGGTGTTTCACCCCCGTGCCTCGGAAAGCACGTAAAGCCGTTGGTCCTGCGCCTGATCTCTCTCCGGTCGTGTCAGATTGCTGTCCCATCGGGCTATGAAAGTGAAAGGAATAGAGAGTGCACCTGTGTTTGCGCACACACTTGTGCACTATAATATGTCCCGCGCAGTCGGTTAGTCGTTGTGACTGGCCACCGTAGTCGAAATCGGCTAGGGGGACTATTATTATTAATATTATTACTATTATTTACGGGGCCAAGACAAATCTGCTGCACTGCTACAATGAACAACCTAGATAGATAGAGTGTAAAAGTAGCAACATAGAGGAGCTCAACGCTAAATCTAACTTAAGCTCAAAAGCTCACGATAAAGCCAAACGTATGACGCGTCTAGGAAGTCCAGCATTCACTAACATTATGTTTTAAGACGCCGCTGCTAAATCTACCCTATTTCATCTTTGCAGGTTATCTGGCATGACACCATTCGCTGCGGACTCTTGGCTCGAGGAAACCGTTAACATCAACACAGCTAGCTACAACTACGAAGACAACGTATTCAGAAATGTGTCTGAGTTAGCCAAAGATTTCATAGATCGATTACTTTTGGTTAACGTCAGGCAACGTATGTCGGTCAATCAAGCTTTAGAACACCCCTGGTTGCTCTCTGGGCCCGGAGATATACCCATGAAAAATTTGAAAGGCTCTTCTGCTACTAAGTTACGGTGGAGGGTAAGCATTATTAATTAATAGGAATCACAATGCAGACTCAGTTTATTGTTGATAAAAAGGTTCTAAGCTATTTTACTGTTAAAATTCAAAACTTTGCCAAAACATGTTTCTTAGATTCGGTTTAGTTTTAAAATTATGTAATCCGACTATTTGAGAATATAACAAAACTAGCGGCTCCCTGCGACTTCACATGCGTAAATGTGGGTTATCAAAAATATCTCAATGAATGAAGCCGCTATAGCCGTGTGTGTTATCCCGATATAATACGAGTATATCGGAATATAGCACATGCTTTTTTATTGTATGAGCTATATTATTGTAAAGTTTCACCAAAATCCATCCAGTAGTATTTGCGTAGTTCTAAATAACTGAGCAAACTTATCCCATCATTTTTATCTTTTCAGAAAGCTAAGATAGCTGTAATTGCTGCAGAGCGATTCCGCAAACATTAATTTAAAAACTTTCAAGATATTGTATTATAGTTTAAGTGAAAATGGCCGATTTCAACCCAAATCGACATCGGCATAATATGACTCCTCCGGGTCAATACAGTTCAGGACATTTAGTAGAAGTGCAACAGATGGCTATACCGTACCCAATGGTAAATCTAAATTAAACTGCCTTTAAACTAATGATTAGCGTTTTCCGAAATATATTTTATGAAAGTAAATTGTTGTGTTACTACCTTAAGGCATCTTTTTGTCCAGTCTGGTAAAATACTATTAGACCATCAACACTTAAATCTTTTGAATATAATTAAATAAAACGCTTTGAGTTTACTAATTTCACGACAAAGCTTTAACTATTTTGAAATATGCTAAAGAGATAAATAGAATCATATTAATATCCTGAGTTTCTTGAAAAAGCTTTTTTATTTTTTACTTTTGTTGTTTTTTACAGAATGTACCACCACAACAGCAGGCATCTTTGCCAGAAACCCCATTGTACTTGAGACCGACCATTGATTTTATGGGTTTGCCTGAATGTAGTGATTCAGAAGACCTACGTAAAGTCCCTTCGAGACACCAGTCTACTTGGCACACACCGCAGCCTCTTGTTGGCAGAGCGAGAGAAAATCAAGCACGACGTGCTATCCCACCACAAACAGTACGAAGCTCGAGTGGAACAAGTACAGAGCGCCAGCAACCATCACTTTCCTCCCAAGTTCACTCTCCAGTGCAGGTATACCAACCCACACAAACTTCAATGTTCCAAAGACCGAACACGCAAACATTTCGAAATACTGTTAATGAAAGATCCTTTGCTCATAATTTACGACAACCTCATCAATCAGCTTTTGCAATGTACCAAATGCAACAAATGGCTGGTGGTGTTGACCAAAACGCTTCAGTTCAACAAACACCATCAAATCCTCACCAATTAGAACAAAGATATTCAAATAGCCCAATGGGCGCAGAAAATCTCTTATATTGGCAACATGACAATCAACAATATAACGAGCGTCAACCATATCAACGTGGAAATATCCCACTTATGTACCGGCCACCTCTTAATATTCAGTGTCCTGAAGTAAATGAATTTAGAATGGAACCAACGTTTCCTTACACGAGTATACCACGTCAAATAGATTTCATAGAATCATCCCCAGAACACTGTCAACCAACTAATATTCAGCTCGGACAGTCTGTACAGCATCCTGCAAATCCAATGTTTCATAATTGTGGATCTATATACGAATGGAATCCATATTTTCCGTACTGTGAAGAAGCTTCCGAAAACCAGCTTTTATATCAGCAACTAAATTTTAATAACCATTCACAAAACATCGAAAACGAAAGTTTATCAAATATAACTCCTAAGCTTTCAGTGGAAAATCATCAGCTTTTTCATCAACTCGAATCCACCTGGCAATCACCCGAGCCTTATTCTAACCTAGGCCCAGAATCGGCAGAAAGCTCAAATATATCAGACCAGGGGGAACACTTTGATACCGACCAACAAGCTGGAATGCTTCAACTGGCTCAGTCAATGCCTTGTTATCCATACCAACCCCGACATCCGATGTATCAGGAAGAAGAATCCCCAATGGCATCTGAATACCACTCACAAAACTCTAGCCCGCAGAGTGACACTGAACATGAAATAAAAAACGAAGACATAAAAGAAAACCCTGATGATTTTCACACTGAAGACATTCAAAACCTACCAAACGCATCACGTAATAATTTGGATTGTAGATACAGGTATTCACCTGAACTTGCCAGCCAAAGCGAGTCAACTTTTAACGGAGCATCAACATGCAGTATTGGTTACGACAAAAGACAAGAAATACAGGTTGTGAGTGAATCAGAAAATCAAAGGCCCGAGACAGATCCTCATGAGCACCAAGAAAACGAAAATCTTAACGAAGATGAATATTTTAGAATGAGATTCGGACATTTCCAGTTTTCATTTTCTGAACGCTATAAATTAAAATTTGGTATACTGACTGTCGCAACAAGGATGCGTCAACAAACATCACCACCTCCACCAAATGCCTCAGAAAATCTAGGCATCCAGATTACAGAGATCGATCCGGAACCTGTTGATTGTGAATTTAATTCTTCTGATCTTCACAAAAAGCATGAAAATATTCGAGAAAGAAAACCAGTTCTTTCAGTAATATCTAAGACGGTTTCAAAACCGATAGCTACGATAAATCCTGAAAGATATGAGCGTGCTCAGTTAGTACAACCACAAAAAAATCCACACCATACCACAGAAATCTATAATAGACGTTGTGAGCCAAATGTTCGGGAAAATGAAATTATGCGATCTTCCGATCATGCTGGGAATATTCGGGAGAGAGAACAAGTTTCTCCAATAAAGCCACAACAGACAATAGATAACAATCAAATCAAAACATTTGATCAGGCAAAGGAAATTGCGTCACGTGTCAATCATGTTGAAGTTCAAGAAAGAGAACGACCTCCTTCAGTTTTGCCGCAGACACATTCAAAACAGTTAACGGATAAGGAAATTGAATTATTTTCCAGCCTTATTGGGAATATTGGTGAGAGACGTGTTGCATCAGTGATGCCACTTCCAAAACCGAGTAGTTCGACCGATGGATGTGAGAGGCAATCTTTAGCTCGGGAAAAGGAAGTCCAGACATCTTCTGTTCCTGCTTCAGATATTAGAGAAAGACGACGACCTCCTTCAGTTAGGCCGCAAACATCTCAAAATCAGATTGTAGAGACCGATCTGGAGCAACATTCCGGCCCGGGAACTTCTTTCCAACAAAATGTAATTAAGTCAGTTTCTAAACCTGTTCATAATGCTCAAGATAATAAACGACCATCTTTGGCAATTCCACAGTCACCTTCGAATAATAGGACCCGTCGGCCGCCTGGTCCTAAAATCTGGCCTAGGTACGAAAGGCCAGAACTTCCTTCGCTAGAAACATTACAGTGGCTGTTTAGACCGCCACCACCTCCCTCACAACCACCTCCACCTCCTTCAGCACACAAAAGTGGTTTAGTGGCCCACGTCATGTTTAGTGCCCCTCCACCACCCGAACCTATAGACCTATCACCCGCATTGGACCTTTCGCGTTCAACAACATCCATACAACAACCTGCCACATCATCAATCCCTGAAGAAATAACTCTTCCACCTGTTTCACCTGCATCAAGTATGCAGCTTTTGATTACCTTGGAGGAGAGGCCGGAACCTGATTCTTCCACAAATCACCCAGATAAGAGAAGTGCAGCTACTCGTGATGATTCTGAAGGGAGTTTCAATAGGAAGCGACATAAAGAATAATCTACGCCTTAGCTTATTTTTTGCTCGGACACAACACAAATTCTAAAATTGTGAATCAGTTGTTTTGAAAAGATAAGAACCAGTCATAAATCTGATTTAGTGATAATTGACAGCTGTTGAAGTCTTAAATTTTACTAAAACACTTCAATTGCTGAATTAGAAATTGAAATATATCAGTGAAAAAACAAAATAATATACGAGTGAATACAGTGCTATAAATTAACAAATAATCATAACAAGCAATGCCAATTTTAGAAGACGGTAAAAAGCCAAAAATACCTTAATTTGAAAACGTCTATGGCTACAATCACTAAGCTTTAAACTACAAACACGGACGGTACGAATTATAACTACACTACAAACGACATATTGTGCCATTTCTGTGGACGTTTACAACAGTGGATTTTGGATCTGTGTAACTTACGTCCTATTAAATATGCCTTTAGAATATAAGACTATAATTAACTTAATTGACTTTTAACTTGTACTAAAGTGTTAGAAATAAGATATAAAAACTATTTTAGATTGTGTTGAAGTAACTACTTTATTGGATGTGGTGACTACTTTACTGTGTACATTGTGTCATAGCCGCATTGCGGTATGAGTATTTTAAAAATATGTGTTTAATGTCTAAGGTATCTAAGTATAATATCATATACAACGTGTAACGTTAAATGCGCAAAACCTTAAAATTGTTTGATCGGAATAACGAGCAAAGTAAATTTAACCACTTTTAATATACGTTATCGATTTCTTATCCATAAATAAAGTGATTATCAAGAAGTTATAAGTCAGATGACAAAATTATAAAATTATTAAGGCGTGTTTCCAAATTAACTGGTCGGACCAAAATATTTTAGGTAATATTTAGGGGCCATTGGGACGAAATCAGGGTCACTTAGTAAAAAAATTATTTATCTTTACTAATACTAAGTTGAGAAGTACCTACTCACTTATTCGTATCTATTCCAGGGTTTGACAACAAGGGAAGTGAACATTGATATCAATAAGTGTTATTAATTGTGAATTAATAATAAATAAAAGAATTACTTAATGTAACTGTGAAGGAAGAAGTTATATATAATTGTGAATGAATCAATAATATATAAGTAATGGACCTAAATAATTATATGTGTGAAATTAATATTGACTATTGTACAGACCTTCAATAATAATTCGGAATGACGGATATGCATAGCATAGAAAGCGTCAAGTGATTCAAAGTGACTCGCTTGGATATGGCGAGTGATTTTCGTTCGAAAACGATTTTTTTTCTATGACTTTTGACACTACGTCGAACGAAAATCACTCGCCATCTTGAAGCGAATGATTCAAAAATAGGGCTCCAGGGCATGTGCCAAAGATCCGTTATTTCACTTTATAATAAAAATGTAGTTTCAAAATAGCTGCCAAATGGCAGATATATGAAACAAAACAAATGAATATTATAATTATTAAGGCCATAATATAGTGGACTCTTAATAATAAATATTTTGGATTATTAACTCGTGATAATATAAGTAACGAGATGTATACTACAAGTACTTAGATATTCTGATTATAAATCATAGATGTGTAGGTTAGGTGCTGTCTATAATATGTGTCCATCGAATATTTAAAGATTAAGATGTTAATTTAAAACTACTTAATATATTGTATTGTGAAATTAATTGTTCTGTTCTACAACCTCTTGCTTGAGACTCGATTTAAATTATCAAATGGTTGATTAAGCATTTTTGGTATGCATTCTTAATTATGTTTACAAATATTATAAACAGTCACAATTCACGAAGCTTGAACGTATTATTTACCTTCACTCGCCAGTCCGTAATCCGTACAAAATGTAGACATATAATAATGTGGTAGCCACAGATTCGGTAGCGCTGACCCTTAGGTTTTCGGTTGGTAGGTAATATTGGACTAATTGTTATCGATCCGGCCCAGCCGAAGGGGAACGTAGAGTGGCTTTCTAAATTAAATAGTCAGATTAATTTACAAATCCAACGATGCATAGGTTTGGAATTTATGTGAGTCAGGATCACTTTATTTGCAAATCAGCACAGTGAAACATGATTGCTACTAGGTTATGTAGTGTCACAAAATTACGCGCCAATATTATTAAAAGTTTAAGTATTTTTACTTTTTTTGCTCATTGCTGCTGAATAAATGTTTTTCCTTGCTTCTGATTTAATCAATATTTTTATAATTTTCGTAAATAAAAATAGCTATTAAAAGTATATCGTAGTGATTAAGTAAGTGTTGAATGTCGTTCGTAAATGTATGTAATAAGTGTTGAATATCAAACGAATATGTAATAGTTAAGTAAAATTCACTTTAGCATTCTTGTAAAGAAAATTCGAATTTGATTTTATTTATTTTTAATATACATACTTATATGGCTTCGGGAGCAAACTATTGAAAAAAGAGAAAAAATGTTTCTTGTGAAACTATGTTATTATTTTTTGTAATCTTTTACAATATGCAGATATGATTTAATTAGCCAAATATTTATTTTAATAAAAACTAGCATCTACTAATACGGTAAAACAACGACATCTGTTCTTACTTTACAAAGTGTTTCATGGTTGGTTGAACGTATCTGAGCTGTTTTGTTTTGTTTTATAATGTATTTAAAATTACTTAGTTTAAAAGTGTGATAAAGATTCCAATCTCAACCTAATTAGAGATGTTTTAGTTACGTAGTTGCTTCTGTATTTCGTCACTTCTAATTTTCCTCTCATTGCTCAAGGCACGATAATATATGTATCTCTTAACCGTTTATATTTCGAGGAAGAACTGGCGGACGGGAAATATTTTCAATCGAAGTTTTGCACATTACTCAAACCACTTATCTACCTCTAGTCAATAAACTTCAATTTAAAAAGTATATTTGGATAGCCAAACGCCAAACGAATTTTCAGTAACAGCCTCGCACGTGTGATTGGCAGATTTTGTGTAGTACGGGGTAAGCTTTATCTGATCATCGTCACAAATGAAAGAAAAAAACCTGCCAAGCGCAAGTCAGACCCGCGCACTGAGGGTTCCGTATCACCCTTAAACTGAATTCAGGGTCCACTTACTTCCACCTAGCGAAAATATCTCAATATTTTTGACATCAAAAATAACTTTGTTTTTCATAGTGTTTGTAAGAAGGACAAAGTTATATTTGCGGATGATAAAAATGTACTATATCTCAAAAACTACTGGTTCGATCTCATTTAAACCAATTTTTAATGTAAGTTTTTGTTGTGATCTACATCATATATATTTTATTTTTTAGGTTTTAGTTTCATGTATGGGAGCCCCCCTTAAATATTTTTTTTTCTTACTTTTTGTATCTGAATCGGAAAGAGGTGAATAAGATACACCTACCTACCAAGTTGCAGCTGTGTGATGCTAAGTTTTAGAATAAGTGGCTGTGACATACGGACGGACAGACAGACAGACTTGACAAAACTATAAGGGTTCCGTTTTACGGAATCCTAATAAAAATAAAACTTTAAACAATTAACCGTATATTAAAATGTGCATAATAAGTATACTATATCAATTATAGAGCACTTGAGTTTTTTACGCTTCAGATGTATTTCCTAAAAATTAATCTCTAAAATAAGCTGCCTGCTGAAATCGCTAACAGTAGGTGATGATTGCAAAACAAACCATTGTCAAGGGTAAAATAACATCCTTGTTTTTAAGTCTCATAGTAAACAATAAATTGAATCGATTAATTTTTAACCATACCAGGTACAACTTAATATTTAGGACATTGCGAATCGTTTGAACGGTAATACACATACCTTCTAGAGGAGTGGGGTGATAGCGGACAACAGATACGGAGATAGGAGACTTTTAACTTTTGCTAGAGTCAGCCAGCCTTGCCAGCTCTTCGCAACTTTTATGGTTAATTTTACATTCATCAC
This sequence comes from Pyrausta aurata, assembly GCA_963584085.1. NCBI lineage: Eukaryota > Metazoa > Arthropoda > Insecta > Lepidoptera > Crambidae > Pyrausta > Pyrausta aurata. Next base: position 10,234,962 of record OY757251.1, read on the forward strand.
CCGGTATGGCTAAACAAAAACACTAAGATTATAAATTTTACCCTATTGTATATCGGTCAACGGATATCACCTCAACATTTACCTACAAAAAGCGTCATAGACCTCTTAAGGGGGTGAAAAGACCCTCTTGAGAGGGGGGGGGGGGAGCGTTCGCTTAAGCCGCAGCGAACGCGGGCGAGCCAATTTTAGGGCTCGATGGGTAGGGTAACGTTTCTGGGAGCTAACCCCCCCGCTCCCAATATCCTACTTTTGGCTGGCATCGGCGGTAAACAATTCTGTAATTTTAATCACCGAAACACTGATTAAAGTTGCATAATTGTAAAATTAGGTGATGCCAACAGAAGTGGTCGTAATTTTTTGTTTGACATTATTGACTTGGTAAATATTCCCTGGAATTATAGAAAGACCCGGAGATGGCACAAGAGGGTTAGACACACACAAAAGAACGGTTATGAAAGAACAGGGTCCAACAGACATCATGTTCAAGGTCTATTGGCTCGCGCTGTACCCTTGATTTTCAATTCTTCGATAACAATTTCTGAATTACTCAGGGTTGCTGTCTAAGAATTGAATGGGTGTGCGCATGACATCGACGTCACTCTTGAGGTGTCGACTGGTGTTACACAGTTGAAGATATGGAGGTAGGATGGGGATGTCCATCTTTTCTGCTGTGATTCTGGATATACGAGGACCATGTATTTACAATCCGTGGTTCCCGTATATTTGGGACCGAGAATTCGGACAGCTAGCGGCTACCTTTGCGATGAGTCACACCTCATCTGAGTGACGTCGGATTTAAGATCAGGTTTTGTACAGCCCAGCGGCTAAGTTTAATGAGCCTGGCTTAGCAGATACCACCCTACTGCGTTGAACAAAAATTGATCAGGAGGACATCTCAAAAGATAGGCCGAAAAACAATGTCTGTTTAGGAATTTTTGCTGGGTCGATGTTGTATAATGTCACTTTGTTTACTGGGAACGAATTACCTCTGCTGCGAAATGATTTTAAGTAGTGCGAAGTTTTGATGGTTTGAGTTTTTTGCAACCTTTCGTTCCGATTTTGGTGTTACCATAGGTTTAGAATGGGATCATGATACCACCAGCTAAACACGATCTGTATTGAAATATTATGTATTTGCTTTTTGAATGCATACGATTTCAAAACAGTTCTTGATCCCATGATATACAACATTTAGGATAAGTAGAAGCTAGTTTTTATTTAGGTATTTTTGATTGTAATCAGTTTTATACACTTACCATTTTATATACAAACATAACTGAAAATGACATTATCATTTTAACGTTATGCATGCTAGTTATGATAGCAATTAAAGAACTTTTTGAAGTTTGATTCTGTGTTTAATATTTATTTTATTTATTCTTGTTACTTTCGATCTTTTTTTAATATTTTTAATACTGGAATAAAGGTACCTATTCATTGCTTATGTGTTGTTATGAATAAAAAAATTAAAAAATCTGTTGTTGTTTATTTAAGGCTATCAAAATAGGGCACGTCTTGTTACAAGAATAATAGTAATACTCAAATGTATGTAAAATATACACTATTACAACCAACTATTAGTGTTGTATAACAAATCGATAGCTCAAATAGTTTTTATCTCACAATTTATGATATAATGCTTAAAAATAACTAAGATAAATAATTTCAATCGAATCAACTAAATAATAAGTATATAATCAACGTGTGAAACTATTTCAAAATAAAGCATAGTTAAGTATGAAAAATAAAATAAAAACAAAAACTTAACACTGTGACAAGTCGACTTTACCAAAAAAAGATGTCGTTTCACAAATAAATAAAATGCATAGCAATAAATAAAAGAACACAATTTATATAACTTCTCACGCGCGTTGTTTCCTTCGACAAATTATTACCCTGAAATAGAAACATAGAAATTACAATTTGCAATTCAAGTCGCACAGCGTAAGTAAAGCAATCGCCTGGCAAAGAAAAATGGGTACCCACAGTTCGCTCTGCTTAGAATTGAAAGTAACTTACATCAACCGAGTCAAATTCGAATATGGCGTCACCGTTTCCATCAGTCTTGTTGGGACGGTCGTCTTCTGTACGTAAAGGACTTTCTAGGCGAAGGGCTGTATGCCCTGACTCCAGCGTAGAACTTCCCCTTCTGAGTGATCACCTCCAGCCTTGCAGAAGCTTCCACTCTTCCCAAATCGTTTTCCAGCGTTATCCTGTACACACCAACGTCTTCGATGGTAACTTCGTCAATTTCTAGAATCCTTAAAATTTCGTCTTTTTCTTTGATTGTGATGCGAGCAGAGGGTGTGATGATGACGCCGTCTTTATCCCACGTGGCCCAGGGAGCGGGCAGACCTTTGACGGCACACTGGAAGACCACTGTTTCGCCTTCTTCGACGACTTTGTTAAATGGATACGTGTAGAATTTGGGGGGCATCTGGCGCGACGGGCTGCAGAGATGACGGGGGTCTGGTCCTGGAATCATTAGAACGCACATCATTTACTAATGTACTCTTCCATATAACGCCATGAGGAGTAATGGTTAAAGAGTGAAGTAGTTTACCAGGAGTCCTAGACACAGATCTGGCGGGCGTGCTTCGAGGCGTAGACCGAGGAGTGGAGGCAGCTGACAGCAGGGCTGGTGGTCTTCGTAGTCTCTGGCTGAGGGTGTTCGGCTCACCAGGCGCTGTAATTTAATGTTCTAAATTAGCATATGTAGTTCTAGTTTAATGAGCATTTTTATTCATTTTTTTTTACTTATTTACACTCTCCAATATATAGTTAATAAAATCAAGTAAGAGCTCACTCAATGCGCTGTCGCTTCGTAAAACTCTCCGAACTATCACAACCTAGTTTGTTCGCAGTGACATTTGATTGATGCGATGTCGTATCGCAACGCGTCAAATCGAATCTATAGGAACACCGCTTCATTGAGACTTTGCCTGCGGAGCGGCGGGGCGCGGAGAGAGTCGAGAGCGCGTCGCGTACGGATATCCCCGCCCGCGCCCCTCACCCAACCCACGTATCTCTGTGTCCCGCAGACGACGTCTCAATTTCACGGTCTGCCTATATTCCAAGCTACAGCAAATACTTTAAACCTTTACCCATGTGAGGTAGGTACCAAATTACTGAAATAAAGTATAATTAATACTAACGATAGACGACAAGACAGGCACTAGATGTGGCCTTGCCAAGGCTGTTGGAGGCTTCGCAGAGGTACGTGCCCTCGTCCTCGGCTGTCACTTGCTTGATCTTCAAGCGAGCTGTTCCATCGTCGTCCAGGGACCATTCGAAATCAGGATTTTCTCTGATTAACTGGAAACAAAACCGGATACAAATATTCACTGAAATGTGAAATGAGAAAGAGGACCAACTTAGGAAAACAGATTAGTTTTGTGAACAGGTAGCAGTCTTTTTGTAATCTAAAAGGCCTGTACCATTCCACCTGTGAATGAAGTTAATAATATATCTATTCTATTTGTAACATTAAAATCCTGTACTATTCGACCTGTGAATGACGAAGACAATACATTCGACGTAGGTAGCTTACCTAGATATAGGTACTCAAAAGTATACGGATCGTCAGACTAAATGCAGGAGATGATTTTAAGGTTTTATAAACAGCAGTTGTTAGAAGTCCTACCTAACCAACACTTAGTTTAAAAACTTTATACCAGCATGTACAGTACCAAAATATAAACTTGTACCAGCATGTACAGTACCAAAAGATAAACTTGTACCAGCATGTACAGTACCAAAAGATAAACTTGTACCAGCGTATATAGTACCAAAAGATAAACTTGTACTAGTATGTACAGTACCAAAAGATAAACTTGTACCAGCATGTACAGTACCAAAAGATAAACTTGTTCCAGCATGTACAGTACCAAAAGATAAACTTGTACCAGCGTATATAGTACCAAAAGATAAACTTGTACTAGTATGTACAGTACCAAAAGATAAACTTGTACCAGCATGTACAGTACCAAAAGATAAACTTGTTCCAGCATGTACAGTACCAAAAGATAAACTTGTGCCAGCGTATACAGTACAAAAAGATAAACCTGTACTAGTATGTACAGTACCAAAAGATAAACTTGTTCCAGCATGTACGGTACCAAAAGATAAACTTGTACCAGCATGTACAGTACCAAAAGATCTAACCTCGGTGTAATGGAACCATCTTATATCAGGTTCAGGATGTCCAGAGACATGGCATTCAAACTCGATGGCGTCTCCATCGTAGCACAGCAGGTCGGTCAGGTTTCTCTCAAATCTTGGGATTACATCCACGCGCCTGCCAACAAATAATATTGCATATAAATTGAGTTACGATTATATTATATGAATTATATTATATGTATTATATTATAATTCCCACAATAAAAACAAATCTAAAAACCTATTAGCTTTAAAGTTTCTTGTAAGTTTACACGAGTTGGATCAGGTTGAGTATTTATTATTTTTAACAGCTTACCCGTATCTTATGTTGTGTTCATCTGTAGAACTAGGATCTGCAAAGAAAGAAGGAAAGGTATCATTAAAAAAAGTTTATGAGAATGCTGCAACAGAGCAATTTATTCACTATTTGCCGTTGCTTGCAACTAGTAATCTGATTCATCTGATTGGACAAAGCATTTTTCTTAAAGGTATTGTTAATTTGTTACAGAGGATTTTGGAAATTAGATTCTAGACAAAGCGTTTACGTAAAGTTTATTATTTTAATTGAACAGCAAATGCATAGTTAAGTAACCACTTTTAGAAGACCTTTGGTATTGGCCACCCGATTCCGCTGTCAAAGTCCGTAGTGGTCAGGTGCTCTATTTGTGAATCAATCACTTCAAGATGGCGAGATATTTTTGTTCAAAGATGAATTAAAAGTCAATGAAAATAACTCGTTTTAGAACGAAAATCACTCGCCATCTTGAAGCAAGTGATTCAAAATTAGAGCTCCAGACTATAGAGAGTGAGAGACAGTTCGAAATACTAAAGTCCGTTGGTAGTCAGGCTATAGAAAGGAGATTAGGGAGTAATCTATAGACTCTAGCACTTGGTTACCTTTAGCCAGAATCTGCAGCGAAATGATAGCTTTGGCCTCGCCATGCACGTTGCGCGCGACAACTGAGTAGGCACCGGTGTAGTCAAGTTTCGCATGCGGTATCTCGAACCGGTACTCCGGTCCAGCACCTACGCGTTTGAAATGGGTCGCGTCGCGGTAGTAGTCCGGCTGGGGGGAGATGAGACCAATTATTGACAGACGCATTTATTATAATTGTGTAATAGAATTGAAAAGATCCTTGATCTTCTTACATCGTGATTGACGTAATGAAGAAAATTAGGGAAACATGGCTGTCATTGGTAAAAAAAGAAATATGCTAGTTACGGATTACCGTAACATAACCTAATAGGTGATACATATTTAGTATTTATGCTCATAAGTATTAACTTATGAGCAGAAATCCTAAACATGTAGCACCTGCACTGCTTAAATATATTTGTCTTTGATGGTAAAAGATGTATTTCAAACGCAGATCTATCTTCACGTCTATCGATAGTAAGCTGAGATGTAAACACTTTGTTCTCTATAATAGAAATTAAGATGCATCCACTAGAAACGCGACCCGATGCTCGGAACCTTACGATAGACAAAAACTGAAACAGTACAAAGTATGTACATACCTTCAAAAAGTCCCTCAGCCAGTAGACGTCAGGCTTGGGATCTCCTACCACCTCGCACTGTATGATCACGGTGTCCCCCTCCCTCGCCTCACTGGACCGGGGCTTGCGGGTGAACATCGGCTCTTTGGAATACCTGATTAAAAACAAGAATTTAACAATTTAATAGGCTAGTTGATATCATTAATCGTTCTTGGAATTATTACTGTCAACCACTAAATCAATGGTGAAAGTTTTAACAGTGACTGAATTGAAGAATTACTATAAAGGTATTTTTCCACTGCATCGTACCGTACCATGACCGTGCTAGGAACTTCAAACGAAAAGAAATTTCTAAACGCTGTTCCTTGCCCAATGTACGGGTTGACAGCGTTCTGTTTCACAGTTATGTGGAGCGAGTGCGAAAACGAGTGAGAACGTATTTTGCCGGTCCTGACACGCTCTGTGAATGCCCCACGACAGGGTTGGTCGGTTACGGAACGGTCTTGTCTTGATGTCTACTACTACGAGATAAAAGAAGAAAAAGCTACAGCAGAACTTACGGCACATCAGGGCTGATCAGCATTGGAGGCGTCTTCTTCTTAACCACCGACGCGTCTCCGATCACCTCCACTTTCCCCGAGGTGGTAGCCCTGCCGACCTCATTGGAGGCTGTGCAGGAGTACACGCCTGCGTCTCTGGGAGTCACGAAGGCTAGGGCCAGTTCTATCTGTCCATCGCGGTCCAGGGTCATAATGGCCCGGCGGCTTGGCCGCAGCCTGACGCCGTCACGGTACCACGTCACGCCGACCGTGGGGTACGCTTCTACAACAGCTGATATTCTGAGCTCTTCGCCTGTAAGAAATATTATATTTAGTCGTAGATTTATGATAGTTTTCACAGACAGTATAGCGGAAGGATCAAAATATGATCTAAACAAAATCAAACTGGCTCTGGTCCAGTCATAATGTAATGAACAATATGAGTAAACCTGTCAACAATCAACCTTCGCGTTCGCGGCACCTTCCCCCGCACTTATTTACTTAGTCATCACACGACGATCTCTGGCCATAGCCGATGGTTCACAAAGCACAAAGTTACCAACAATAGGCTAATTGCCACCACCAATCGTTGACGAATACGTCCATTGAGTAAGTAATCACTACGTTAATACGTCAACGAAACTTTTTTAAATTGTTAAATACGCTAACTCTTCTCTAGATTTACTAGGTATGGCATATACTTAAGGCATTATACAAATTTATAAGAATGATCAATGAAAAGTATAAAAATTGATTATTTATATACGAGTATTTATGGGTTTCTTGAAATTATTGGTGATTGCAGGAAACTAATCAATTCCCACAAAGTTCCATCACTTGCCCTCTCTCATCCTGTACAATGGTTCCAGTCCGCAACAGAACTCCGGCGCCACGTACGCCCTGATGCCCTTGTCCACGACCAAGTTACAATGGCAGCTGATGGCACCACAGCTGTTCCGGGCCATGGCTTCGTACACGCCGCCATCTTCGAGCGATGTGGGCGCTATCTCGAGCGTGTGAAAGTGCTCGTCTTGGGAATTGGTGTGACGTTCTGGAAGATAAGGGAAGCAGTGAAATATGATTGCTATTTTATGTATGGTATGGATTCAATTTAAGCTACTGATGAATCTCTCCACAAATGTCGCTCTAAAACCGGCCTAATAATATGTACAGTACCTAATCACTACAAGTAAATCATTTTCCAAGCGATTTATAATAACATTTATTGTCCAGCTAACACTGTCAAAATAAAGCATTTCATCAGATATTTAATATGATTTTTACGAATGTTTATTTCTAAAATGTTATAAATCGTCCATCAAATAGCACGTACGGAAGACACGCTTTAAAAATGTAACCTAATTTTAGATATTCGATAGGAAACCGATGAAGTCGTATTGGCAGACGAATATAAACATAGTGTGAGACTTGGCAGGGCAGCTCAAGCGAAAATAGACGACCGACTATCATTTCATTGTTAGAACTGGGACGTAACGTTGGTACTGCTAAATAATAAATCGTTAAGGTATCACAATATTAACATGAACCTTTCATCAATGGTAGATGGTAGAGTCACTTAAATGTCATGGCTCTAAATTTAAGAAATTTTACAAATCTGTCCATTATAAAACCAACTCAATGACTACACTTTACATCTTATTGCAATCATTAATTTGCAATAATAATCCATAAACTTTCATTTATAACAATAGTAAATTTCTTGCGGCCTCACAAATCGGGCTACGTTCCCAGCAAGTCCAACCCTTAAGGCCAATTAAAATGCTTCGTAGTATCTTATTATACTGTGTCTGCCAATAAAACTATTAGGTACAGAACAGCAAACGGATCGGGCAACTGGCCCTTAAGACTTACTGTCAATCGTAACCTCCTCGCCGTCCTTGAACCAGGTGACCGTAGGCGGTGGACTGCCCACTACCTGACACGTCAGCCTGACAGGATACGTAGCTTGCACCCTTCTGTCACGTAGACGCATCGTGAACTGCGGTGGATACTCCCCTGCAGCGTCAGCTGATCTCTCCCTGGAAGACGTGATGAACTTAGCAAATAGTAGACCGTCTTAGGTATACATGAATAACCACGACAAACTTGCAAGTGAAAGAGTAGGCCTTTGACGAAACAATAAACTTTACCTATTATAGCGAATAATAAAGTTAAATTTTTGCTAACTAGAGGCTAATTGTTAGTATACAATAAAACTTATAAATAAGGGTTAGTATAGCAGAAAAATAATAATACTGGATTTACTTTTTCAAATAATTAAAAATCATCAGCTTTATGTATCAACGTAATCAGTGCTTTATAAAAGCACTGGTTGCTTTTATGAAGCGGTACAATAATAAAGCAATACTGAAATTTAAAGAAAAAAGCAAGTTACATTAGGTATTTGTATAAATAGAAACATTGCAAAGGAGTTGCTTGTATACCATACCGTACATAAGACGTTACTTAAATATCGTGCATTGTTTTGGAAGCCAACAACAGTGTAAACTTGGACAAAGCTTAAAAACATGTGCAGAGTAAAAAGATTTACTAACTCGCACTTTTTTGGTGCTATACTCCAGTCAGTTTTTATTCAAAACATTAGCAAACAACTCCTGTCGCATGTATTAAAACACGAAGCCGCATAGTTAAATGGCACCAATTAATTCACAAATCACAATATGACAGCCATTGCTCCTTGAATAACACACAAATATAAGGTAACGTACCTCTTGAGCTTAGCGTCGGCTTCCCAAATAACTCGATCAGTGACCACAGCCAGCCTGGCATAAGTGGACGCCCTTCCATGGACGTTGGTAGCCTCGCAGCTGTATCTCGCCTCATCGTCAGGGCTGATGCTTTTGATAACCAAACTGCAGTTGTACCCGTTGAACGAGGTTTTCACCCTCGGGTCCTCATCGTCCACTTCATGTCCGTTCTTCATCCAAATAACTTCCGGAGTCGGCTTTCCTTTGACACTACAACTTAAGTTCGCCGTCTCACCAATAAGCACTTTTAACTGTCCAGGGAGTATATCCACAAATTCCGGTCTGTCCCCAGCTAATCCGACACCGATGGGAGCAGACGTCTGTACAGATTCGCCCCAACCGAATCGGTTTCGAGGCGTCACTCTGAAGTGGTACTCTTCCCCTTGCTTTAAGTTGTACGCGTCGAATGAGTTCAAGGGTGTTATTCCTAGTTCGGTCCAACGAGCGCCTCCTTCCTTGCCAGCCAGCCAACTCTCGACCTTATAGGCTAGTACTGGTGCGGCGTCGCTAGGCTCTGGTTTAGGCCAGGCGATGGACAACCAGTTGCTTCCACCTTCCACAACGCTCGGCTCGGCTGGGATGCGCTCAGGCACAGCTGAAACAAGTTTCAATATCAACGCGACAGTGACCTTATGAAGATACTTGATTGGTTGCCAGGTTACATGTTGTGCCAATCACATAATTGGTATCGCGAGTTGATAGCTGATGGATCAAATTGTACGGATCTATTCATTATAATGTACATCACTATAACATACGTATGCAAACGTCTAACTCAACAGTACGGTGACATACTCGTAAATAGTTATAGGACTGATGAAAATAACGATACACAATTAACGGCAAAAGTTAAAGACATGACAGCCGTAAATAAATTTATAGGACATTTTATTATTAATTCCTAATTAAAAACCAAAGTCTATGGATACTTACATTTATACTTTCTTTCCGTTATCGATAACGCCGTATCGTCCATTGGATAAGTCCAGTCTGATATTAGATTTTCGGACGACGCTCTCTGTCTTACCTGGAAATATCATTAATTTACAGTTAAAACTTCAAAGACCGTCGCGTGGGCCCAAATCTCACCTATCAAACATCACTTTCATATAATATAACGCGAAGCGCATATCTTTATCATTTTTAGATTGAGTAATTAAACAAACAGTTCCAAAAATACACCCTCCAATACCTTGGTAGCTATCGCCTGCTAACTATACACTTACCACAACGGTCACAAATGCCCTATCACAACCGTATGCATTCCTGGCCAATATGCAGTAAGTCCCAGCATCAGAGATCACAGACCTCTTCACTGTAAACTTGACATAGTCATCAGATGTCATCTTGCAGACGCGTTGACTGTTTGTTATGTCTCTGATACCTTTCATGAATATAACTGCAATTAAATTTTAGGTTAGTTCAATTATTTGTCGAAGCTAATGTGAGTATGAGGCTTTTTTTACATTGCTACATCAATTACCTTTTGGCTTGGGCTCTCCTTGAACTCTAAAAGAAATATTTAAATCCTCCCCTACAGAAATCAAAACGTCTTTCTCAGGTCGACCGGCAATGATTGCTGGCTTCCCTTCCATTTCATTAGGATGAACCACAGTTATCGCAGCATTCATATCCACGGTGCCGTAGCTACTCCAAGCTCTACAGGTGTATAAGCCTGATTCTCTTTCGGTAACATCTGATAGTGCTAATGTGTATAAGCCTTGTTCTACGTAAGTTATAGCATTGCTGTAAGTCTCCATCACCGAACGACCTTCACGTAGCCACTCAACTCTAGAAGGTGATCCCTTTATTTCCACTTGCAGGCCTATAGTACCTCCTGTGGTAACTTTGTAGTCGGACAGAACATTTCCAAAGTGCGGTCTCCGAGATTCCAGTGATTGGCGGCTGAATGTATGAAGTCGCTCAATGGTAGCCAGGTTTGGACTTAAGCGACTTTCTTTACCTGAGGAAAAAACTTGTTTAAAAGGGGTTTTAAAATTAAATTTAAGATATTTTTATGAGTTTGAATGTTATACTTACCAGTAAAGTTAACAACGTGTGTGATTTGATCAGACCATACGGAATTCTCTGCTTTACAGGTGTATTTCCCACTATCTTCAGGCGTTGGGGAAGAAATTGCTAATCTACATACTCCATCGGCGAGGTAGTAGGCTTGGAATCGTTCATTCATGCTGACTGGCCTGTCGTCTTTTAACCAAGTTATAGATGGAAGAGGCTGGCCACGAATTCGACATTCAAGAACCAGTTCATTTTCAGCTAAGTGGTACGTATCTGTAAAGGTGAAAAAACAGTCGTGCTTGAAAAGGTGGTCACTATTATTTTAAATAACTAATTAATAAATTAATGTACACAGAAGTACGTACCGCGAATAGATCGAGTAAACGTAGGCGGGATTGGTGACGCTTCAAAACTAGGATATACTTTTAGGTTAGCCGATGTATTGATAGATCCGTTTTCGTTCTCAACCGTACAGCTGTATTCCGCAGAATCACTCGGAACTGCATTCAATACTTCCAAAGTTATAAGACCGTCGATCATTTTAGTTCTGTATTTTAGTTTGTTATCGAGTAATACGCCATTTTTGTACCAAGTGACTTTAGGGTCTGATGATGACAGTACGCTGCAAGTAAGTTTGACTCTTGAACCTTCGACCGCTGTTCTATCTGTGAGGAACGTTGAAAATACTGGTTTTCTCTTGATATCCCGGGATACACCTGTGCGTTTCTCAGAAAGTATACTCCTGGCCTCACTGAGAGCTTTCGATCTATGTTTGACTTCAGACCGTCTTTCTGTTGATTCAGTGCTTCGGCTCGACTCAGGAGCTACAGTGATACTTCGAGGTGGTGCAGAGGCTCTTAGTTGAGCATCCATCATAAGGTTATTTGCTTTAAAAAAGTGTCCTCGGCCCGAGTTCTTTTCAATGTTAATGTTTTCGTATTCAAATGTTTTTTCTCTATACGCAGATGGTCTGGCAAATTCCATAGTATAATCTCTATGGTTGTGATCTATAAACCTAAGAGTCTCGTGGGATTCATACTTTGGTCGAGTTGTAGGCTCATAATGGTATTCCTTGATGTAATGCTGAGACGTATCGCTAGATGTCGTGTGTTTGGCTGATCGTTCACTATCTGATCTGATATCAGTAACTTTTCTACTATGTTTTTCGTTATGTAAGTCTTTCTTAACCATTGTTTCATCAAGGAGTCTGATTGGGCTTATTTCTGAAACACTGTGATCAGCTTTAACATTTATTTTATCTTTAGAATACGAGAATTCTTTTTCCGATTTTTCTAGCAATCCTTCCTTCTTAAAAGCTTTCTTTTTTAAATCATCTAGTTTGATATCATCACCATCATCTTTTGTCATTGGTTTTTGTTTGTCAAGATTTTCAGATAATTTGTCTTTTTTCTTTTTCAGCGCCCCATTTTGGCTGCCCACTTCAATTAATGGAGTTTCAATTATTTCTTTTTGAAGCTGATCAAGTTGATTGTTTTCTGACGTATCTTTTTTCTCCAATGTTTCAGGTTGTTTTACATCTGGACTTTTTCTGACTTCATTTCTATCTTTTGCTGATTTCTCTTCTCCTTTAGCTCGTTTTACACGCTTTTTCTCAACCTTTTCTTTTTTTAACCTTTCTGCCTCCTCTTTTACCTTTTGGATTGCGAGTTCATCTTGCTTCCGTTTTTCTTCTTCAATGCGTAGTTTTTCTTGTTTATTTTTTTCAGATTCCTCTTTTTCTGTAAGCAAACGCTGTTCATCTTCTTTTATTTTTGATTCTGCCTCCCTTTTCTTTGCTTCTTTTTCTTCCTCGATGCGCTGTTTTTCCGATTCTTTGTCGTTTTCCTCTTTAGTGCGTTTTTCTTCTAGTTCTTGTTTTAGTTTGGATTGTTTCTTTTTATGGGTTTCTTCTAACTCTTTTTGTTCTTCAAGCTTTAACTCTTCTCCATTTTGTTTCTCGGTCTGTTCTTTCAACTTACGTTCTTCTTCGAGCTTAATCATTTTTTCTTGTTTCTTTTCTTCCTCGAACCTAAAACTCTCAGCTTCTTGTTGTTCTTTTTCTTTCTTCAACCTCAAATCTTCCTTTACCTGTGTTTCTACTTTTTCATTTCGCACTTGTTCGTCTTTCTGTTTCTTTTCTTCGTCAAGCATCAATCTTTCAGTTTCTTGCAGTTCTTTTTCTTTTTTCAACCTTAACTCTTCCTCTCTCAATTTTTCAGCTTTTTCTTTTCGCTCTTGTTCTTCTTTCTGTTTCTTTTCTTCTTCTAACCTCAATCGTTCAGCTTCCTGCTGTTCTTTTTCTTTTTTTAACCTCAACTCTTCCTTTCTCTGTTTTTCTTCTTTTTCTTTTCGCTTTTGTTCGTCTTTCTGTTTCTTTTCTTCTTCTAACCTCAATCTTTCAGCTTCCAGCTGTTCTTTTTCTTTTTGCTCTTGTTCGTCTTTCTTTTTCTTTTCTTCTGCTAACCTCAAACTCTCAGCTTCTTGTAGTTCTTTTTCTTTCTTCAACCTCAAATCTTCCTTTCTCTGTGTTTCTTTTTTTTCCTTTCGCTCTTGTTCGTTTTTCTGTTTTTTTTCTTCGTCAAGCCTCAATCTTTCAGTTTCGTGCAGTTCTTTTTCTTTTTTCAACCTCAACTCTTCGTTTTTCTGTTTTTCAGCCTTTTCTTTCTCTTTTCGCTCTTGTTCGTCTTTTTGTTTCTTTTCTTCTTCTAACCTCAATCGTTCAGCTTCCAGCTGTTCTTTTTCTTTTTGCTCCTGTTCGTCTTTCTGTTTCTTTTCTTCTGCTAACCTCAATTGTTCAGATTCCTGCTGTTCTTTTTCTTTCTTCAACCTCAACTCTTCCTTTCTCTGTTTTTCTTCTTTTTCTTTTCGCTCTTGTTCGTCTTTCTGTTTCTTTTCTCGTTCTAACCTCAATCGTTCAGCTTCCAGCTGTTCTTTTTCTTTTCGCTCTTGTTGTTCTTTCTCTTTCTTTTCTTCTTCTAACCTCAAGCGTTCAACTTCCTGCTGTTCTTTTTCTTTCTTCAACCTCAGCTCTTCCTTTCGTTGTTTTTCTTCTTTTTCTTTTCGCTCTTGTTCGTCTTTCTGTTTCTTTTGTTCATCTAACCTCAATCGTTCAGCTTCCAGTTGTTCTTTTTCTTTTTGCTCTTGTTCGTCTTTCTGTTTCTTTTCTTCATCTAACCTCAAGCGTTCAGCTTCCTGCTGTTCTTTTTCTTTCTTCAACCTCAACTCTTCTATTCGTTGTTTTTCTTCTTTTTCTTTTCGCTCTTTTTCGTCTTTATGTTTCTTTTCTTCTTCTAACCTCAATCGTTCAGCTTCCAGCTGTTCTTTTTCTTTTTGCTCTTGTTCGTCTTTCTGTTTCTTTTCTTCATCTAACCTCAAGCGTTCAGCTTCCTGGTGTTCTTTTTCTTTCTTCAACCTCAACTCTTCTATTCGTTGCTTTTCTTCTTTTTCTTTTCGCTCTTGTTCGTCTTTCTGTTTCTTTTCTTCATCTAACCTCAATCGTTCAGCTTCCAGCTGTTCTTTTTCTTTTTGCTCTTGTTCGTCTTTCTGTTTCTTTTCTTGCTCTAACCTCAATTGTTCTGCTCTTTGCTGTTCCATTTCTTTTTTCAACCTCAACTCTTCATTTTTATGTTTTTCAGCCTTTTCTTTCTCTTTTCGCTCTTGTTCGTCTTTTTGTTTCTTTTCTTCTTCTAATCTCAATCGTTCAGTTTCCTGCTGTTCTATTTCTTTCTTCAACATTAACTCTTCTTTTCTCTGTTTCTCTTCTTTTTCTTTTCGCTCTTGTTCATCTTTCTGTTTATTTACTACTTCAAGCCTCAATCTTTCAGTTTCTTGTTGTTCTTTTTCTTTCTGCATCCTCAAATCTTCCTTTCTCTGTTTTTCATCTTCTTTTTCTATACGGTCTTGTTCCTGCTTCACTTCTTCTGCAGTCTGCAATCTTACAGCTTCTTCTTGCTGTTCCTTGCCACGATTTACTTCCATTTCTATTTCTTTCTTTATTTCAATTTCCGTGTCCATCATTTTATTTGTGAGCTCTTTTTTCTTTTGTTCTTCTTCTTCTTTCTCAAGGAATTTTCGTTTCTTTTCCTGGTCAAGGCTCAATCGTTCATTTTCCTCTTGCTGTTTTAGCAGCTCTGCAACTTCTTTTTGTTCGCGTTCTTCTTCTTTCTTTTCTTTTTCGATATTTAGTCGTTGTGCATCTTCTTGCTCTTTTCGTTTTAGCTCCTCTTTTTTTTGCTTTTTTCCCTTCTCAAGACGTAATCTTTCAGACTCTATTTCTTCTTTTTCTTTTTGAATTTTAATTTCTCCCGTCTTCTGGTTTTGGCGTTCTTTTTCTGCTTCCTCTTCTTTTTCTTTGTAACGTTTTTCTTCCAGGTCTTTTACTTTCTGCTTTTCGAGATCTTGTTGCTGGCGGTCGTTTTCTTCATTTGCTGGTCGTTTATCTACATCGTCAAAGCTCAAGCTTTCTGCTACTTCTTCTTGTTCTTTTTCTGGCAGTTCTTTATCTTTTTCTGATTTATCTTTATTTTTCTTTACTAAGTCTTTTTGTTTTTGTTCTTCTTCGTTTATCACAAACTGATTTTGTTGTTTCTTATTTTCTTCTTTTGCTTCCTTCATAAGTTTTTCTTCAAGTTCTTTACTAAGCTTCTGTCCTTCTCCTTCTTCATTTCCTTGTAGTTTATTTTCTTCTTCAAGTCGTAATCTATCAGTTCTTTGTTGTTCTGAAAGTTTGAAGTCATTTTCTTCTTGACCTTTTTGCTTGCGTTTTTCTTCCTCTAGTGATTCTTCTATCTTCTTTTGTTCTTCATGTCTTCTATCTTGCTCTTTCAGTTTCAATTCTTGCTGTTGTTTTTTTTCTTCAAATATCATTTTTTCAGCTTTATCCTGTTTGATACGTTTTTCTTCCACTCCTTTTTCTGCTTCTTGCTTCAATTTTTGTTCTTTGTGTTTTTCTTCAATTTCTTTTCGTTCCTCGTTTTCGACTCTTGGAATGTCAAATCTTTTTTGCTTATCTTGTTCCTGTTTATCGTTATTTTCATCTGTCACTTTGAGTTTTCTCGCATCTTCCTCTTTCTTACGTTGTTCAATTTCCTCTTTATTTCGAAGGATTTCTTCGTCTTTTTGCTGCTCTGTAACGCGTATTTCTTCTGTTTGCCTGAGGTTCTTTTCATTCTTTTGGTTGGCCTCTTCCAAATTCTGCAAACTTTCTGTTTCTTCTTGTTCTTTTAATTCCGTTCCTTTTTGATTATTTAGCTTAAGCTCTTCTATTTGCTTTTTCTCTGCAAGATCTTTTTGTATTATTTCCTCATGTTCTTGTAGCATCTTTTCTTCTTCTCCTCGCAATCTTTCTTTTTCTTCTAATTCTTTTTCTTTCTTCGGCTTAACTTCCTTACTATCATTAGTGATTTCTTCTACTTCTTGTTGCATTTCTTTTTCTTTAAGTGTCTTTCCTATTTCAATATTTTCAAGTTCTTTTTTATCTCCTTCAAGTGGCAACTTTTCAGCTTCTATTTTTTTATCTTTAATGTGTTTTTCTTTTAATTGCTTTTTCTCTTTGTCTAATGCTTCTATTTGTTTCCTTTCTTCTTCAACTTGCAACCTTTGAGCTTCATCTCTCTGTTCTTGCAAGAGTCTTTCTTGCAATTCTTCTTCTATTTGAAGTCCTAGCTCGTCTTTTACTTTTCCAGCAAGTTCTTTTCCTTTTTTCTTTTTATTTTCAAGCTCCTCTTTTTTATCTTCTTCTTTTCTTTCTCTTTGCTTACTGTCCGTTTTTTCTTTTTTAAGACCTGCTTGTTGCTTGTCATCTTCCGCAATCTGCAATTTCTTAGATTCTTTTTCTTGTTCATTCTGTTTTAGTTCTTTTTTTTCCTGTGTTTCTGAGAAATCCTTTTGGTTTTGATCATCTTGTCTTTTTTGTTGAACATCGTGTAGTTTCTTTTCTTCCTCAAAACTTTCAGCTTCTTTGGTCTTGAATTTGAGTTCGTCTTTATTCTGCTGCTTATCTGATTCTATTCTTTTTTGTTTTTCTTGCTCCTTATCAAACATTACTCTTTGTTCCAATTCTTCTTTATGTCTTAATTGGTCGGCTTTTTGGTTGTCATCTATATTATCGTTTTGGTTTTCAACCAGTTCAGTTTGATATTGTCTAAGGTCATCTTGTTGTTTTTCTTCTTCGATGCACAGGTTTTCAACGTCGTGTTGTTCTTGAATAGATTCATTGGTAGATTTATGTTTATTTTGTAGTTTAAGATTTTCTTCTTCTTGAATAATTATTTGATCTTTCTCTTCCTCCAGTTGTATTTCTGCAGATTTTTCTCCAAGTTCTTTTTGTTTTATTGCGTCACTATCTTGTTGGAGCGTAGCTATCGTATTCTCTTTTTCAAGTCTTAATGTGTCAAGGACGGTTTCTTGTGTTTCCTTTTCAATCACCAGTTTTGTGACCTTCTCAATTTCTTCACTGGCCATTTCTGCCTGCTTTTGTTTGTGTTCTTCTGGTTTGGCAATGTCTCCTTCTTTTTCTGTTTTAGTTTGTATTAGGTCAGCAGCACTACTATCCTTGTCCCCTATAAAAATCTGTTCCTCATCTTTCGAAGTACTTGGTTTAACTTCATCTGTCACCGTTTTTTCAATTAGTAATTCACTCTTAATATGCTTTTCACTTGAAACTTCATTTAAGTCTTGAGGAATATTTCCTTTTTGTAGAACAGCTGATTCTTTGCCTTGAATGTTATCTGTTTGTGCTGTTGGTAATTTTGCTGTATCTGCATCTAGTTTGTTTACATCAGATATTTCAGGAAGATGCTCTTCCGAAGTTGATGGTTGTTGATTGTCTGATTTGACCTCAGCTTTTAATTCTTCTTCCGGAATCTCAGGCGTCTTATCTGTTGGAACATGAGATTCTGAATACTTACTTTGTATTTCCTCTGAAGCTACTTTATCTTCGATTAGTATTTGTCCTGAAATTTCCTGAATAATATCGGGGCGTGTAGATGGACCAGCTTCTTCGATTTCTACTTCCTGTGCCTTTGAATCTATTATTTTTTCTTTCGCTGTTAATACCTCTTTTTCACTATCTTTAATCGTTAATTGCTGAATAGATTCTGGAATGTGCTTTTCATCTACCGTTTCTGTAACAATGTCAACTGATATTATTGTTTCTTTTATTGCAGTTGCTAGCATATTCTCTGTGGCTTCTGATACATCTGGCAATGTTTCAGTACTGTGTTCAGTTGTTTTCATTTCAATAGTTAAGGCGTTTAATTCTTCTTCCTGTTTACTAGTTGATTCATCTTGGGAGTCTTTGCCATCATTTTCGGCCTTTGAAAGTTTTACTTTCGTTGCTATGTCACCTGTAAGAGTTTTTACAGCTACCGTCAATTCTCCTGCAACTTGAATTTCAGTAGCCACATTGTTTTCAATTAAAGAGGTTTGATCTTCAGTTACTTCTTTCATTTGTTCTTCCTCAATTTGTACCCCTTCTTGTATTAAAAGCTCTTTTTCTTTTACTGACCCATTTTCTATAGCGATTTTGAGATTTGAAGTGACTTCCAATACTTTAGATGCAATATCTTTGAAAATAGGTATCTTTTCTTTTACTTCAAGTGTAGATTGCTCTTCAATTCTATGCAAACTCGTTTCAACGCAGGTCATTGAAGTTGCAATATTACTTTTTAATACGGTGTCCAAATCCATTATTGTAGTTAACCCTTGAATATTACATTTCAATTCGCTTAGTATAATTTTAGTGAATGCCGCATCACTAGGTAACCTAGCAGTTTTATCCAGGCTTATGTAAAATTTTATGTCCTCAAAGTGGTTCAAAGCGTTGCGTAGAGATTTAGAAAATTTCTTTAGTTTCGATTTTTCTTCTTCATCTTCTATGCAGTTTGCTAAAGAACTAACATTTTTGATGGAATGAAGAAAGTTTTCAGATGGCTTTCCATAGTTTTCAAACATGTATTGTTTCTGTGTACTTGAAATAGTACTGCGCATGTTCGATATACTTCCATAAACAGAGTGAACTGCAGTAACTATGGTATCTCTTATTGCTATGGGCATAGAGTGGGTCATATCCAATTCTTTTTCAATTGAAAACACCTTTTCTTCTAACTGATCAAGGCTTTGAATGATATCAATGCCTTTTTCGATCAAAGTTTCTTCATTTCCGACAAAACTGGTCTTGAGTGATTTCATGGTTTCAGTGAGGCTATTTAAATTAGATACAATATCACCCAATTTACTTCGACCCTGAGCGTCATTTTTAGCTTTTTCTAATAATTGCACAGTCTCATTAGTTTCATTTGAGCACTTTTCAAAAACATCTTTGAGATTTATTTCTTTGACTACAGCTTCTGAGACGCTGGTCTCATTTGTTTCGCTCATATTATTAACCAATAATTGGAGCGTAGCACAAGCTTCTTTGAGTAGGTCTGGAGGACTATCTTCACTTATTTGTAGTTGGACACTCCTCACACTGCACTCTAAATCTTCAAGAGTTTCATTGAGAGTGTCATTTGCGCCATCAAAGTCTCGTTTGAGTTTGATAATGACAGTTTGAACTTCGTCCAAGCTGTCTCGTAGCGCTTCAGTGTCCTCAGAAACTCTGTCACTTGATGACAGGTTAATTTTGTCAGTTACTTCTTGAAGCAAGCACTTAAGTTGTTTCATTGATTCTTCTTTTGTAGACTTAATGAATTCTGGAAAAATAAACATTTGCGATTACGACTTTATAAACAAAAGCTAAGAGAAAATAAAAGTGAAAAAAATAATGACATAAACAGTTTTTACCAGTTTCAAGTGTTTGTATCTCAGACACGCTAGTTAGCTTCAAATCTTCCTTGACATGTGTGACTGCTTCTGATATCTGCTCTAGTTTCTCTACTGGCAATATCGAGGTAACCTCTTGAGTGGAATCCAATAATGCTATTTGTAAAGTAGTCAACGCCTCGTTCAGTTTCCTTTTGAGACAACTTTGTTGGACTTGAGTGTCTTTCACTAAGGGCGTGGCTTCTTCTAAGCTAATATTCTGACTTTCAACAATGCACTCATGCAGCTCTTTGGCAATTTCCACAGTACTTTTCAAAGATGTTGCATCAATGACTGTGGCCAACTCATCTATAGCTTGAACAATTTCTTCAGAAATCAACACCTCTATATGTTGCAAAAGATCATAAGACTCTGTAAAAAATACACAGTAAACATTTAAAATAGAAAAATATTTATTCGAAAACACTTATAGCAGTTGACTTGTTTATATGTACATGAGTGAGTTGTGTTCGTGTGTATGAAAGAGTAGTGTGTTTCTATGCAATACGTTCTATAGGAAGCCCAAGCCATTCCATTTAATTTATAGCTACATTACCAATATCAAAGCGGTTTGTTTCTGTATAATTTGTAAAAGAAAGGACTTATTAATGATCTCACTAATTCATTTATTTTAACAAAGCAAAGTTTTGAGTGGCTTGAATGACAGGAAATATTTATCTAATCAACCATTTTTATATCAGCTATGAAATCTAAGGGAGAAGTGCGCTAAATATTTAATCAATAATTTTCAGTTTGTTTTTATGGGTAGTGTGAATTGTGTTTACACACATTATTATTAATAATACATTATTAAATACTTTAGACTTTGGAGATACACAATATTTTTATTGACATAAATTAAAACCCCAGAAATATTACCATCTACAATTATAAATAAGCTTCCAATGATCTTTTACACACATAAATGAACATGCTATTTTTAGTTACTTTTTGCCCTACTGTATTATTTGGTAAATAAGTAAAACGGAATTTAATAATAATTACGGTTAACAAAGGTTTCCTGGTGCGATTTTTTTACAAAATATTTTGACCTTGTGAGTGTAATAAAGTAGGTACTTAATTATTCAAAAGTTGCAGTTTCACTTTAATGCAGGAATCAAGCAGTAGTTTCTGTTTGCTTAAATAATGCGAATATAGAGTGAATTCTTTTTTTATCGAACACCTTTATTATAGAGATCGCCTATAGTTTAATATTTGCAGTTAATATATTATAAGCAAGCCAAGGCAAGTACTACAAAAATACAATGAAATATTTTTTCAAATTACCAGAAGTCGTTATGACACTATCATGAAGCATGTCAGGTATTGTAGATTCAGTTAAGACAATATCTTTTTCATCCAAAAATTTTTCTTCCGCAACAGATTCTATATTTATTTCTTTGCTCGGATTCAATTCATATTCTTGTGGTTTGGTTTCTTGTTTTGTAATGTCAGTTTCTACTACCTTTGTTTTGTTATAATCCGCCGACTTAAGATCACAATTTAAAGTTTTATCTCCCTTCTTTTGGGGTTTCTCTTTTTTCGTAGAATCTTCTTTAATTACTTTTGAATCACTTTGTGCCCCAGTGACTTCTTCATTCAAAACAGCATCTTTTTGTTGTTCCGCTACAATAGCACTATCAAGGATAGTCTGAATGGATTCTGTGTTACCTACATCTTGTTTATCTTCAAATACTATTTCTTTTGTTTCTAATTTTTCTTTGACCATATTTTTTTCTGACGAATCCTTAATTTCTATTTTTTCTAAATTTTGAACACTTTTTTCAATATTATTACTTTCACAGATAACTTGCGACTCTACTAGCGCAACTTCACTTATTTTAACAGTTTCTTTTATTTTTCTGCCTAGGTTTTCCTCTACAAGCACCACTTCCTTTAAATCTTCTGCCGTTATGTTTGTGGACATTATTATTGTTTCAAGTGGAATAGGTTCATTTATTTCTAAGGCAATTTCTACATTTTTAGTTGTTTCAGCAATAGTATTGGTGAGCTTATTTTCTAAAATAGCATCAGAAATGTCTGATAAAGATTCGGAAATAGCAAGTTCATAAGCTTCTGCTGTGTTTGTAATTGATATGGCTTTCTTTTCATCAGATTCATTTATGTTATCTACTTCTTTAACAGTTGTAATTCCCATCATTTCCTCAGAAGTAATAAGTTTCATACCTTCAGCCTTCCCATCTTCCAGCGTGGTACCTTTGGTTTCAATTTTATCTAATTTAAAATCAAAACTTTTCGGCTCAACTGTTTCTATACTATCAGACTCCAAACTGTCTGTATTAGTTGTTTTATCCGTATTCTTAAGAATTATATTTTCATCGTCTATGTCTTGTTTCAACGAATGTGTTAATTCAGATGTATCTGTACTATTGATCAGCTCAGAGGCTTCTGATTGAACTGATTTTATTGTAGGGTATATTTCTTTATATCCTTCCGCTTCAGTTTGTTCTTTGTTTTTCAATAGTGATTCAACAGCTGCTCCCAGAATGACTTCTAAATAGACATCAGTATTTTGTTTATTCTGGCCAGGGGTAGAAGTGATATCGGAATTTTCTAGTGATGCAATTTCCATGTCACGTTGCTGCCCTGCTGCTTGCATATCTAAAATTTCAGCTCCACCTATTATTACTGATTGTTGCAAATCTTCAATGCCTTTTATTTGTTCTACATTATCAGGGCACGTTTCAACAACCTCTTCAAGCATATATAACTCAGATGTTTCTTTTGTAGTTTTAATACTATTGTTTGCTGTTGGAGTTATCTGCCCAGAACTAAGTGGTGCCTCGTCTTCTTTAAGCTCAACCACATTTACTTCTGTTCTTTGTTTATTCATTTTCATCTGCTCTAATTCAGTAAATTCAAGTTCAAGATTTTGATTTTTAGATGTTGTCTGTTCTTCAAATACATTTAATTTATATGTATCCACAGAAATTTCTTCATCCACTTTAGTATCTGATGTTAATAAATTTTCAGACGTGGTAAGTTCTTCTGCAGCAGAAACTACATAAGCTTTACCTGTTGTTTGATCAAGTTGCTCAGTTACTATTGAACTATCTACAGGCATCTCCTTTTTAAATGATACATGTTCGCTTAGTGTTATTTGAACTGTTTCAAGATTGGTCTCCACTACACTAAGTTTTGCTTGTTCTTTCGTTGAAGCATCATATAAATTGATGACTTGTTCGGTCGATTCGATCGTTTCAACAGTTTCAAGATTAGCTGTGTTAGCTTGTTTAAGTACAGGCTGATCAGTAAGTTCTTTAACTTCGGCCAGTTCTAGAATTTCATTTACATTACTAGCCGCAAAAGGTTCAGCAGCAGTCTCGTAGAACTTTTCGGTGGCTTGCTGAATAACTTCAGTAGTAGTTGGGATAGTTTCAGGATTCAGTTCTTTTTGATTCTCAATCGGTTCCCTCGTTGTTCTAGTCTTAATCGCTTCTTTTTCTACGAAATCTTTAGTAAACTTAGAGTCTTCTTGACTTATTTGCTTGTCAAAGCTTAAGTTTTGTGACGAAGACTTATTGACATTATCATCAATACTATCCTGTTTTATTGCATGTTCCAATTTATTATCTTTCGCCTTTCCTTGTTGAATTAGCACGGGTTGTGACGTGACCACCGTTGCTTTTAGATTGCCTACTAGCTCAGCTACAATTTCTGTTACCTTTTGCATGTAACTTTCTCCCAAAATCGGTTGTAAGTATTGTTCTTTATCATGAAGTTCATTTTGTAACACGATCAAAGCATTTTGAAGTTGTTGAACTAAGTTTGCTTCTTGTAAATCGTCACTTTGTGTTTCATACATTTTAATGGATTCTTCTTTTCCTACATTCGTTTGTAAGGCTGCAATACTATTTCGTAACTCGTTTGCTACACGTATAGACTGTTTTAGTTCGTTAAAACTTACAATATCAGATATGTCGTTCGCGATTCGCAAAATATCGGTCGAAACAAAATTCTCGATGTTGTGAATAAGTGTTTCTGAAAAATTGTAAAGATGTTAACAGTGTAAGTGTAAGTGTTTTATTAAGATATGAAAGAGTCTCTAGAAAAATAATATTACGACTATTTATTTATTAATGAGAAAGGGACGCATTTTAAAGGTCTTTTTTACTATCGACTAATAAGTACCAACTAATTAATAATTCAAAAACAGAAAGTACGAGTAATGCAGTATTGGACAGATAGTGCGAACTAGAACTTATTATCACATTATGGAGCAGGAATCAATGATAAAAAATAGAGGAAGTCGTCAATAATTAAAAAAAAAATTTGAATAATTAATTATTTGGTTAAAGTAAATTTTCGAAATCAGGATAAAAGTTACGGTGATGTGCTTAGAGATTATGATTATTAAGTCGAATCTTATCCATTTTTCTCTGCTTGTGTGGTCCAAAGTAACCGTGGCCATTTAACATCCTCAAAATTTATTTTAATCTTAATATTTCTAAACGGGCATTTGAAATTATACTAAACACTTACCCAGTTTTGATTGTGCCAACCCAGTCTCAGTAATATTTATCTCCTGTACTTCTTCGATTGCCAAACTTTCACTAACAATTAAACTTTCTCCAGCGGTGACTGCTTTAGTTTTTCCTTCTACGTTTTCGGTGACTTTAGAAATGTTCTCTGATACCACAGTTGTTTCATCAACTGATGCTGAAACCACTTCCGACACCAGTGCTTTTTCTTCCTTTTCTGGCGATATTGACTCTTTCGTCACGAAAGAAGTGCCCTCAGTTTCAGGCATGTCTTTTAGCAAACCTTGATCATCCTGTGTTATAAATTCTGTTGAAATTCCCATAGCAATATCTTCAGACTGAACCACTGGTTGTGTGATTAGGTTTTGAACTTCACGTTCTGCAATAATTTCCGATTCTTCAGCAGTAACTGCTTCTGTTACACAGGTAACGTCTGCTATTTCAACTTCTTTGGTTTCTTGGGTTATTAATACTACCGCAGATAAGTTTGTTTGTAAATTAGCAGTAATATCAGCTACAAGCTGCAGTTTATTTGTGTCACAAACAGTTTCCAGTTGTTGGTAATTTTCAAATATCTGTTTTTGTACTGTTAGTAGTGCATTTTTCAGTTGCCTAACAAGCTCGCCGTGTTTTACTTGTACCGTAACTAACTCAGTAATATTGAAATCTATGTGAGGAATATTTTTTATCAAACCAATAGTATCGCATAGCTCTTTAGCTATGTTCACCGTCTGTTTTAATTCTTCAGTGTCGATCACAGTGGCAAGATTATCCAGAGTTTCGATCATATCAGCACTAATTAATTCTTCGATGCATCGTTTAAGTACATCTGAAAGTAAATAGTGTAACAAATATTTATACACAGATCAAAAAAACGTATATCTAATTTTATTTTATGTTGCTTACCGGTAGAATCATCTTTTGCATCCCTTATATCGAATTTTTTATCAGTAATGCTGGAATCAAGCTTAGAAACTTCGACATCGGTGATGATTTCAACTTTTTCTCCTGGTATACCAGGCGCACTGCTTTCAATAAATGCAATAGGTTTTTGATCAGAAACTGTGCTGGGTGTTGTGGTGTCTTTAAGGTTCGTTTTATCTTCATTGACTAGTACTTCTTTAGAATCTACAATACTTTCACTGTGTCTTATTACATTTTCAGTGGCCATTTCTTCTTTAACTTTTTCACTCTTCAATTCGTTCAGTTGTTCTAATGTTACTGGTTTTGTTGTATCTACCAGTATTGCTGTTTCAACAGATATTGTTTCTTTTGGTGTTTCAGATTTATTGACAACTTTTATTTCTTCTTCAATCTTTTCTACTGGTGCTACTACAACAGCCGTCTGGACTTCAGTAACTGTTACCAAAATGTCTTGTAACTGTGTAGAAATGTTAGTAAAACGTTCCAGTACATCAGAATTAATATTTGATGATAATTCTTGGGTACATTCTTGTACTTGGAGATTCAAAGTAGAAATGGCATCCTGTAATTTTTGGACTATTTCTTTTTGGGTGTCTTTCATACTTATTTCTTTAACATCTACTGCAATCTCTGACTCTGATATTGCTATACTTTCTCGAAGGTCTCTAGCCACATTTACCGTTTCTCTGAATTTATCAATATTCACAATTGCAGTGGCTTCTTTAACAGTTTCTGACAATTCTATAAATTGATCAATGGTGTGTAATAATTTCGTTGCCATTTCTGAAAATTCAAAATATTATTTGTTTATAAATTGCTTAGCAAAATAATGGTAAAACAAGGAAAGCAATTATTAGTTAAGGAAATATTGCAAGTTTTAAGCAAAACTGAATATACTTTAACGTATAATTTCAAAACGTAGTATCTTGAACTTAATTTTTGATCATGACTGTTTGATGGTCTATGCTATAGCAATATGTTTTTACGATGTACATGTTGTCGAAGCAACACATCATGTCATGTTATTCACAATTTTACCTTTTTCCCTAGCTTCATTATCTGTCATGACAGTCTCTTCAACTTGACCTAGCTCTGCCAGTAGTTGATAGATTGTTAAAAATATGTGTTTAAGTTTTTCTACTTGTCCTGGCTCTTTCCCCTCTAAATACTTATCCGTATTCAAGCAATCGAATTTTGACAAAATTGTGCTTAAGATTATTGTATTTTTATCTTTCATTTCACGATTCTTTGAATCGTTTGCATCAAGTTTTGAAAACGTCTTAACTTTAGTAGCCAATTGAATACATTTATTTATATCAACATCATTAAATAGCTCAGATACGGCTATTAGGTCACCTTCAATGTTTAAGAATCGGTCGATAGCATTTTCTAATGAATCAATATTAGAATTTTCATCTAGAAAGAAATTTTGAAGATAATTAATATTTATCATATATATAATAAGGTTTCATAATTGTTTTACACTTACCCTTAGGAAGTTTCTCAACAGTAGACGCTTCAAATATTTCTGATGACAGTAAACCATGTAAAGATTTCTCCATTTCTTCAATTGGTTTTGCGATTTCTTGCAATTCTTGCACTGCTGGGATATTATCTAATGATTTCAGACTGTGTTGTATTGCGTGAATTTCTTTATCAGCTTCCATTATTAAGATAATGTCTTCATTATCAACTGTTAGCTTAGCCGATTCAATTTGTTGTACGATTTCTCTGTGAATTTCAGCCACAGCTTCAATCATAGATTCCGTAGTTGTAATATCCACAGAAACGGACTCCTCTTCAACGCCAGATGTAACTTGTTCTTGTATGTTTATAAGCTGACTGTGTAAAGCATGCAATGGTTCTAACATCTCGGTCAACACCGTCTTAAGAGCGTTGTCTTCCAATTTCAATTTTACAATTTTACTTGGTTTTGCTTCAGTTAGACCTGTTTGCAAGATCTGCGCACACTCAGAAAGGCATTTTAATACAATTAAATTTTTGCCAGTGCCTGTGGCATCTTTGCAGTCCTGATGTTTTTGGAGACATGAAACCAGGTTTACGATAACATTTTTACTTTGATTTTCTAAGGGAAACGACGTTAACTGAGCTTCAGAAAACCTTAACAAATCCTCTATCTTTTCGATAAGTAGTTTATTATCTTCTTTTACCTGCTGTGTTGTAGGGTGCTTTAATTCTTCCTGAACATCATCTTCAATATTTTTCATAACAGGCTTGGCAATTTCGATAATGTCAATGAATTTTGTGACAATATATTTCAAGCTCTCATTTCTCGCTGCGATTGGTGTCAAACATTCATTAACATTTTGTAACGTATTTAGTGGGCTCGTGAATAAAAGGTCAGACTGAGAAACAACAAGTTTAAGCAGCGAATCCTGTATAGTTGATAAGTTTTCATCAGCCTCTAGGAAAAACATTTTTAAATAACCATCAATATCGTCTGATAGTTGGAGCTCTGAACGTTTTAATTTAAATTCTTTTATTACGTTCTGAAGAAAGGTAAACTCTTGGATAAGACGAATAATTTTTTTATGAGTAAGCGTTTTTGAAATAATTAGGCGTATAATAGTAAATTCACTTTTGCACGTTGTGAAGAAGTCTTCCAGGATCACCAAATCAGCGAGAGGTGTTTCTTTGGCAGAATCTTGTATAACATTGACAGCATTTTGCAATATATCATCAATTTCTACAAGAGGTTCTGATTCTAATTCCATAGCAAGTTGTGGAGTTGCACAAGAAGTGATGTCCGAAGCTCGTGATAAGTCTACAAAGTCGTATTGCTCTAAAACAGCAATATTATTTTCAATTTCATCAATAGCCTGTATCAACTTCGCTTCTGCGGCCAACTTCTCAGTAGTATGAGGGGTAAATTGAATCAAATCTTCTTGGACGGTCATAACCTTCTCAAACAATTCTTCTGTAATATTTTTGACTTCTTGAATCTGAATGCCTTTCGAGACATCGGTAGCATCGAGAAGGTTGTTCACGGTTTCTTCTAAAGTTATTACTTCTTGTTTTATTGGTCTATTTTTGGAAAGTGCTTTGTTTGTTTCAATTATTTCTTTAAGATTTTCACAGACTTCTCTTAATGACTCTACTTTGTTTGATATCTCAATTGTTTTATCGGCAGTTTCCATTGCTGGGAACAATGCTTGAATACATTTACCTAAATACTGCTTAAAATCAGATATGCTTTGCAATACAGAATGTATTTTTTCTGAAGGTATCTCTAGAATGTGTTCGTAAATTGGAATGTTGCTGCTATCTAAAACTGATAAACTTTGCTGCAATTCTTGCATTGGCTCCGCAATCGCGGCAAGCTTAGACGTGTTGATGAGGTTAGCTATATCACTGGAATTTTCCATTATAAACGGATGGAGAATTTCTTCAATTCCATTGTGCAGCTCTCCTAGCCCTAAGGCTACAGACTTAAGGCTGGAGTAATCACTTACTTCAGAAAGTGTGTCAAGAGCATCGACAATTTCAGGATTCTGCAGGATTGTAATGTGTTGATTTAATGTCTGTAAAGCTTGAGCTGTCACTGACGGTGCGATTTCTTGATCTAAGAACGCTACTGAATGCTCCACAGCTATTTCATCGGCCGTTGGTAACATCAAACGATCTGAAGGTATTGTCTCAGCGGTTGTTTTAATACCGGAAATGTCTTCTAGCGTAGACATCTCATCAACGCCTTCTACTCCAGGCTGTTCTTGAATCATCACCATACAACTTTGCACATTTTGAACAGCGCTCACAATGTTAACGCTTACATCATACGGAGCCACATCTTCACCATACTGAGAAATAGCATCTTGCTGAAGTATTTGTAAGGTAGTATGTAGTTCATGAAGTGGTGCAGCAATCGCGGTTGTAATCTTAGTATTTTCTTTAAGACTTTCTAAGTTGTCGACGATGACTTGATTCAAGACAAGCAAATTGTGGTTTAGTTCTAGAAGTGGGGTAGCCAAGGTCTTTATAAATGATACATCAGATATTTCAGAAATATGTTCATCTTCAAGCACGTCTGGAGGTTTTGCCGAAGCAATGTTACGTTTCAATTCTTCTAAAACAGGGCATATACTTTCTAAAGCAGGTGTAATGCTAGTTTTAAATTCTTTTGTTGTTTCTATTGATTTCACTGTGTTGATAATAGCTATAGTTTGGTCAATATGCTCAATGACTATGTTTGCTTTGCTTGAATCATAAAACGGCGATTCAATATCCTGCACACGTTCTGATTCCAGTTGCAAGCTGATTTCTTCAGCGTGATTAAGAGCTTCTTGTATACTTAGTATAACATCAGCCACATTGCTTAGAATAGAACAATTCAGTTCAGACTCAAAAACGTGCTTCACAAAAGTATCTTGAATGATTCGTAATGTATTACTGAGACTTGCTAAAGATAAAACATTGTCAGATTCTATGTTCTTCAAGGAAGCATTCAACCGATTAACGGCATCACATATTTCCATCAATGTAAAGTATTTTGGCGCTTCGTCACTTTCGATAACATTTTCCAATACTTTTGTCAGATTCTTATGGAAAACATCCATGTGGGTTTTGACTTCAGGCATAGACTCTAAGCGAGGTAAATTATTTTCTAAGGAGATCAAAATTTGCGCCATCTTCTGAAGGACTTCTAATTTATTATCACTTTGTAAAACGTCGAATGATCCCACGCTTTTTTCTATAGTTTCTATGTGAGATGAAATTTCACTCAAATTATTCTTTATTGAGATCAACGCTTGTTTGAATACCTGCTCGTCCTCTTCATTTTTTGTTTCAGTTGGTAACTGTTCAAATGAACTTCTTAATTTTAATACTGATTCCATCACAGTTTCAATTATTTCGGTATTATACTTATGTAGGGATGTTGTCGATTCTTTTACACTAAGTGACTCAATCTGTTCTAAAGCTGCTTGTAGGTCCTGGATTGAAGCTGACATGTCATTTAGTATAACTTCACTACTAGTCACTTTGGTCACGTCAGCTACTTTACCACTATCTGCAGTATCCACTATGCACAACAAGGAATTCAGAGGACTTTTCAGTTCAAATATTGCCTTTTGCGTATCTCTTAAATGCTTCGTTTCCACTGTAGTTTCTTCAGCTTTGATTTCACTGGCTTCACTAAGAAGATTTCTCGTTTTTATTGTGTCTTCTGAGAATTTGATTACATTGTTCATATCAATGATCAGTGAATTTATATCAGATAGTGTTTTCCTTTCCGTTGTCAAGTAATTTGTATCCGTAATAGAGGTAATTTCATTAATCATTTTTTTAACTTCTTCGCTGCAGGTTTCAATAAATGCAACACATGTCTTCTTCACAAGAGTTTTATTGTCACTCTCTACATCAATGCATTTTTCGACTATTGTAAGGGATTGTTGAAGAACTTTTAAGGGTTGAGGCAAATTACTGAATAGTGTGCTACTAACGTCTCTAGATTCAAGAGCTGATTCTTTAGCTGCGTCTGCTATACTATGAATTTCAGACAAGGGTTTTATTAAACTGCTAATAATTTCTAGACTTCTAGATGCGGTAGCAGCAGATGACATAAGTTCAGATTTCAGTATAATATCTCTTTCAATAATTTGTACATCATTTATTACTTTCGAAAGAGATGTGCTGATGCTTGCCATCTTGGTTTTGAATTCATCATCTGTCAAAGATGGTTTTGGAGTGGCTGATCCCTCAGGAGCTGATACTACAGGAAGTTCTATTGCGGCTTGAGTTTTAACAAGTTCTTCTTTAGGTTTACCATACGATTTTTCACTACCTGAACTAGATCGTCTCGAGCTGCGACTGCTTCGACGTTCACGTTTTGGTTTCATAATAGGAGTTTCCACAGAAGAGGGCTCTACTTGCTTTTGAAATTCATCTTTTTGTAATATCGTTTTCGTAATATCAGAAGACTCTTGCCCATCCTCAACAGAAGGCTTAGATGATTTTGATTTGGGTTTGCCCAAACTTTTGGCACTTGCAAAGCTTTCAGATATATTTTGAGTGTCATCGTCCTTTTTGCCTTCTGAAAGTGAAGGATCCATTGACAAGCTATAGAAGTCGTCTATGCTTCTTTGAGAGTCAGACTTTTTCCTAGCAATCTTTTTAGGAATGTCTGCTTTTTCGTCTGACAATAATGCCATAGTTTTTTCTAGGTAATCTTCTCCTCCAACATCTTGATCTAGCGACAGCTGAGGTGGGCCCATTTCATCTGCAATGGAAATGTCTTCCACGTCTGCTTCTGTTCTCAGATCTTCTTCGGGGGAGGCAAAATAGTCTGGAGACACGTCTATAATGATAGCTTCCATTAACAGATTACCAGAAGTTGATGTCTCTTTTACAAATCTTAGTGGTGGTAGTTCAACAACGTTGTGTTCAGTTACATTTTCCGATAGCTGGTCAGCGTACATTTCAACAATCTGTAATGCCTCTTCTTCTGTCAAGTCTGGTGTTTCGTAAAGAGACACTGACACTTCTTTTCCGTCAAAAGAAAATGATATTTCTCCTTTGTCGTCCAGCGTGATATCTCCAACGGGTGTGTCATACATTTGCGATGTACGTTCTTCATGAATTGTACTTAGAGAAAGGTTTCTTTGTAAAGCTTGTTCCTCTGTTATTTTTTTTGTCTTTGCTTTCATTGAGTCGTCAAAACCTAAAAGAGAAGCTGAGCTGGCAGCAATTCCCATGCAGTTTTGCGCTTCGCAAGTGTAAGTTCCAAGACAGCACGTTCCATCTTGACCTGATATGATCCGATGAATATCACCGGGTTTGAGTTCTTCTCCGTCTTTATACCACTTGAGGACCGGTTGTGGTACTCCAATGACTTTGCACTCTAGATTGACAGCGCCTTCGTCAGAAAGTATAGCCTGCAGGTTTTCTAGGAACCGTGGTTTCTTGTAGTGTCTTGGTATGATTAGTTTGAGGAAGCAGGAGGTGACGCTATGGCCATAGTCGTTTAGAGCGACGCACTTCCACTCAGCCTGGTCGAGAAACTCCAAGCTTTGGATATCTAGGTAGAAAACTCCCCGGTCCTCCTTGCCAAGGTGGCAACGTGTAGATTCGTCTACCGGTTGCTCATCGCGGTACCATTGGACTGATGGCTCAGGCGGGATGGCGACTGTAAAATATCCAAAAAACTGGTTAATAATGTCTAACTAAAACTGCCAACAAATATGATATAAATTTCAAATAACATTAAAGTGCATAAAATGTATATTCCTACTGGAGTAAATATAAATAATTGATTGAATTATAAAAAAAAATAGTGCGAAACGGATCTTTTGGCCGACGAATATGAGAACTAACGGCGTCATTTTGAAAAAAACGGTCAGATCTTTCTTCTTCATACAAACACTATGAAAAACAAAGTTATATTTGCTGTCAACAAAAAATCGAGTATTTTCGCTAAGTGGAAGTAAGTGGTTCCCTAATTCAGTTAAAGTTGGCACGGAACCCTCAGTGCGCGAGTCCGACTCGCACCTGGTCGGTTTTTTATATCTGAATCCAAGTTTCAGCTGTGTGATGCTAATAGTTTTAGAATACAGTGGCTGTGAAATACGGATGGACGAACAGACAGACAGACTTGACGAAACTAATAAGGGTTGCATTTTTTGCCATTTGGCTACGGAACCCTAAAAATAAGCCTCTAAATGACGCCAGGGTCAAACCACCGTAAATTTCACGAGTTTTTTTTTAAAATAAATACTTACAAGAACCACTGCAGTATGTTGGAGTTTTGGAATTGAATGGTTTTGGAATATGGGGCATATTTTCTCGATAAAATTCAGTGAAGATATTGCCCTTAAAGTTTTATTACTACATGCTTGGAGAATACTGGAGATATAAGACTGGAAATAATTGCAGCATGGAGGAGTGGGGATTATCTAACTACAATTCTAGATTATTTCATCATTGCATAAATTACAGCACCTAGCGTTTTTTTTGACTATGAGTATAAATAGCTGTGTTAGACCAAACCATAACCTACCTTTAATAGTAAAACGGAATGGTTCATCGATCTTCGCTTCAACGCTCTTCAAACCCTGTATGAACTTCGGCGCCTGGTTCTTGGAGAAGAGATGGGCTTTCTCCTCTTCATTCAGCTGGTTCTGTATGTCTTCCACCGTTAGTTCTGCTGAGCTGCTGGCTTGGCCCATGCAGTTTCTGGCTATACAGCAATAGGACCCTAAGGAGTTTGTTCCCGTGAGTTGGTATACGTCGCCTGGTTTCAGTTCCTGGCCGTCTTTGAACCAACTCAGAACTGGAGTGGGGAAGCCGACGACTTTGCACTCGAAGGAGACAAGACCCTCTTCAGTCAGCACGGCTTGTAGGTTTTCCATGAAACGCGGCTTGCGATAGTTCTTCGGCACTGCAATGATTGAGCATTTTTAAATCGCTGATCGCTACTCATATATACCTAGTATATTTGTGTGCAAAATAAATAGCTTATACACATCCTACCACAAGGTCCTTTTGGACTATAACTGCCCATTAAAAATGG
Source organism: Pyrausta aurata (assembly GCA_963584085.1). Lineage (NCBI taxonomy): Eukaryota > Metazoa > Arthropoda > Insecta > Lepidoptera > Crambidae > Pyrausta > Pyrausta aurata. Next base: position 10,268,698 of record OY757251.1, read on the forward strand.
TCAAAATAGAGAGAACTTTACGACGTATGCGTATCTCTACACAGACGCTGTGGCTTTTATAAAATGAAAGTACCTAAATAAAAGCCATATTTACAACAGGACATAAATGACATGCGTTCTAGTTACTAGTAAAAGCCTCTCAGCTGTTTACAACAGGACACGCGTTTTATATAGTTACTAAATACGGCTAGTTCTTTAAGTTAGGTATAACATATTATATGATTAGCAAAGGAACCTTCAGGGTCTTACCTTCCATGCTGACATAGCACGAGGTGATGCCGACGCGTCCTCCGGAGCTGGTTGCCACGCACTTCCACTCTCCCTCATCAGGCCACTCGGCTGACTGCACCTCCAAGAGGTAGCCGCCGACTCCATCTTCTACTACATGGTATCTGAGGGGTAAGGGTGATTATTTTATATGTATAGGATAAAAAAGAGTGTTAGTATATATGTCAAGTATGGTGAGAAAATAAACTATTTAATTAGTCACGGAGATTTTACTTTTTCAGTGTTGTGACTCCTTAATTACATTTCACTATTGTCTTTTTTACTCTTGTTCTATTAATTACTGCGATGGTACTGTACTATACTGTAATGTTGAGGCCTCCATTTACCTAACAGACTTTGGAAACTAATGGCTGCTTAGAATTAACGATCATCATAATGTTCCTCCCAGTGATAATAAATAAGAGGAGGAAGGAAAAGAAGAAAAATGTCTTAGAGACCAGCTCACCTTTCTCCAGGTTCGACCTTCCCTTCCTTGTTATACCAGACGACACTCCGTGGCCAAGGTGGCACAACTATGTGGCAGCTCAGGGTCAAGTGTTCGCAGATCCTGACGAACTTATCTTCCAACTCCTTGGTGAAGATCGGTGGCGATTCTGGTGTTACGCCGCTGAAACCGATTAGAACCATAAGGACCTATTTATGCAAACTTAAACTAACATCATCACAGTTTTAAGATGCTGAGACTATTAGGTAAATCGCTTGCAGAAAATGTATTGTACGTTTTAATCTTAGTAAGCGCAGAAAAAGTGAGCATACAGAGAAGTGAAATAATAGGAACTTTATTTATTTATTTTTATTTAAGGCAATAATAAAGACCAAAATCCAGTGCACTTCTTTTCCAATTCCAATTCTAAAACCAGCAATGGCATACCTGGATATAGGTCTGGCAGACCCCTCCCTGCTGTGACCGACGACGTGGACCTTCGATGAAGAGTAGGCCCTGCCCATGCAGTTGACAGCCTCGCACGTGTATGTCCCAAGGGAGGTGGGGTCCTCGGCGTTGGCTGTCAGGGCGAACACATCCCCAGCTTTGATTTCTCGGCTATCCTGAAATTTGTTGGTCGTGGCATGCATAAGGTCACTTGAATGAGTTAATAGTACCTATTATGGGCAAAATATATGAATTTAACGTTCAATGTTACTTGTTTTTTGTTAAAGATTCATTTCGCGTGGTCAGCGGCTAGTGTATGTACGATTGACTACTGGTATGATATGTGAGTCTAATGAGACAAAAAATCTTTAGCATAAGAAGTAATGCATTTACAAGATGCGGAGACATAACTTTGACAGTCCCAACTGTGGAGTCCCAACTTTGTGCACAGCAAGGCGCAGAGCTTGTAATCATAGTATCTGCTGGTCCCAACAATGTTTAACACTTACTTTGAACCATCGCAGGACTGGTGTAGGGACCCCCACGACTTTGCATTCTAGTGACACTGTCCCCTGTTCTGTCAGCAAGGCTCGCAGCTCTTCCACGAATTCTGGCCTCTTGTATGCTTTTGGGACTGGAAATAAGAAGTACTTAACAAATAGCATAGCAAACGTGCCTAGTCGGAGGTGCACCGATGGTGACGTAATCGTGTACTTTGTACTCGCATGCGATGCACCGAAACCACGCGTCTCCTTAAAAGAGGCCTAATGGTAATATTTATTGGTACGGCCGTCCACCGGTCGTAACCGCGAACAATGGCTATCATGGATGTCTGTAGGACAAATGCCATAGAACTCTCTTTATGTAGCTGCATGTAAACTGCACCAACAAGTACCTAACATAAAAGAATCAGTGATGAGCCTTAGTTATGAATGTGAGAGTGAGGATCACCAAGATCACCAATAAGGATCTTAATTTCCAGCACTTTACCCTAACCTTACAAACCTGGTTAATCAAACAATGACTATAAGAAATGTCTGCAGGACAAATGCCATGGAAATGTATTTTCCAAGCAGCGCCAACAAGTATCTTAACATGGAATAATATCTGATTAGCCATAGTTGAAACTGAGAATGAGGATCACCAAGAGGATCACTAATAGGTAGGCTTTATCTCAAGTCCCAGCACTTAAATGGTAATATTTTTTGGTATGGTCGCTCCCGCTCACCCAGCACGTTAAGGTGCGCGGAGCAGCTGGCGCGGCCGCCGGCGTTCTCCGCGGTGCACGTCCAGCGCCCGGTATCGTCCACGCTCACCGCCGCGATGTCGGCGCACCAGAACGTGCCATCGCGGACGAGCGACACGCGCTCGGCTTCCATGAGGCGACGCTCGTTGCGGTACCATGTTACCTGGAGCAAGGATAAATAAGCATCTTCGTTTATCTTTTCGTATATGTTTGTGGAGCTTTACATGGTCACTTCAGCCACTCGATTGCCGGTTATCCGATCGTCTCTCCTGTTTACAAATCACTGTAGTTTGTACAAAGACACTAGTAGTTGTGCTGGGAGCTACGGTACCCCTTTTAGCCATGACAATGATTCTAAAATTAGGATCATCATAATATCAAGTAATCATGTAAATCTCAACTCAAAAGTAAATTATATTGTTCGAAATTAATTGCATACCTTAAGAAAAATACGCTTTAAATAAACACTTTCCCATTGTTTTATATCCAAATATTTTGCTTCGGGACTATCTTTAAATATGCGGGAATATCTTTCATTGTTTACGCGTGATTGTCAAAATACTCATGGCCTCTTATAAGGTGGATCTACATCGGATGTAGTGAAAATAGACTATTATGTCAGGATTATAATCGTCCGTCTGAATAAACAAACGAATGCGATAGTTATATTGATTAAAGAAGGTAATATAGTTACCAACTTATTGTATTATTAACTAGGAGACCTTTAAAGGTTTTTATTATATGGTTTAATTTAAATTGAGTAGCTATCAAATACAAGTATTAACTTTGAGACTTAAGTATTACAGAACTTTAATATCTAATTCAAACGCAGACTTATTTTATTTGAAAGTCTTCAGATCTTGAGCGATTAATTACTGTCAACCTTCAGGTGAAACCTATCAAAATGTTTTCTCATTAATAAATCCTTAAATGTTGATATTTCGTTTTATTATAGCACAATATAACAATAGAATATTTGATTTCATATATAACATCAAAGGGCGCAAAGCGTATTGTTAATGGGACCAATATCGTCTGGCTATTTAAATGAAAAATTAAGTGGTCTAGCCCCAAAGGGTTATCATCATTATTCGGGGATGGGGGCCGTAGGGTAACTTGACTCTATGCATTGGAAATAGGGCTATAACAAACCTAATGTGCATAATAATACGATGGTGTTTTTGGCCATGAACTTTCCACCTCTACTTGTGTTTATCTTTTAAAATATCCTTTAAGTTCTATGTGCATGAACAGAACAGCTATAGATTAAAATAAAATGTGTGTTATATGGATAACAATCTTATAGCAAATATTGATGCATAAACGTTTGAAATGATAAATACTATTAAAATGAAGAAATCGATCTCTTGATCGAGATGAGTATCTTATAGGTTAATCGCTGATTTAAACATGTTTAAAATACAGATAAAATGTGTCAATCAACAAATTTCAGTGATTTACCAAATTCTCACTACCTAGCCGTCAATCGATTTATACAATGCAGCATTTAATTGCTAAACGCCAATCGCTATTTTCATTTGAAACAACTTTATTCGTAACTGTAACAGCGAAGAAAACCAATTTTAGAAACTGAACTACCTGCCGCAGCTGTGCCTACAGTGTTTAAAACTATATTTGTAAAACTACCCTCGCAACTGTGAAAGCCGAACGAAATGTCCAGGGTTGCAACGTAGTGGGCAGGATTACGCTGTTGTCAATACAAAATGTTTGTTTAAAACAAATACGATGCATGTAGGTGGTAGCCGTGGGGCGTGGGGTGTTATCAGTCAGGCTGTGGGCGCTGTCATATGCAGACGGAAAGGGATGAGATCTAAAGATCGGGGGTGGTATCGATAGTTTTAATATCGATCCTAGATTTTAAGTAGGTGACAATTGTTCAGATTATAACATAAGTATTTTTAAAAGAGTTAAATATTATTGTTCTTTTTTAACTCCGGGTAATTTTTAATATTCTGGCTGTAATATAATTAAGAAGTTAGACATTGAGTATGAAAATTTTATTATATTTCAATAAAGTTTGGATTTGAAAATGAATTTTGACACTCATACCAATCATGATGCCGAGCCTCTACTTAGACACGCACAATAATGTGAGTTCAAGTATTTCAGGTATTGCGATCCAACTTAATCCGTTCAATTCCGAGGCAGTTCAATTCCCACTCAGTGTAAACGAATATTATCAATATAATAATATTATAATAATACTACAATGGTATGAATAGTAATAGTATCAATATAATGCGAAATTGCAATAACAATTACTGGTTTGACAGTAAAGCAGAGCGTTTTAACTGTCAAAACTGCATCGCAATACGCACCCAGGTTAGAAACAAGCAAAGCGTGTGTGAACTATACGTACTATTCAAGTAAATAAAACATAACTGCTTTTAGTGATACTTTTCTCATTTTACTAACAAGCAGCAGACACATCTTTTCTCAATGCTATCGACAGTATTTGTCTCCACACTAGTTCCATCGCAGCATCCAGCGGGCTGTCTATAGGGCGCGCATCACCACCCCACTGCCCAATTTAATTAAGATGCACTTAGTTTTTACACTACTTGAGCTAGTTTCAATGCTACGGTGAACATTGAAGCCTTTGGTATGTTCGAAGAAATGCATCTGCATTTGAAGACACGAATATCAGTCTTTGAAATACTCAGAAGTGTATGTAGGTGAGTGTACACTACGATTTCGAGAATAAATTAATTAGGGTAAGGAATCATACATAAATGAAAACCTGGAAAACGTATGAATCCACATACATAAAATATGAAAATATGGCATTCCATGATATCATTTAGGTATGATGTCTTAACATTGCTTTTAAAGTTTACTTTGCTGGTGGTTGCTTTCTATGAAGTAAGAACCCATGTGCTTAGAAAGGAGTAGTCATGTCCGCCTGCAAACGGAAAAGATTAAGAGCAGATGAGCGGAAAGACTAAGGCTAGATGCAAAACATGACAAACCTCTTGGCTTAGTCCATCACGGACACTTAGTAACAAACATCGACGCAATCTTTGTATCTTTTCATATTTATTAACTGTTATAAACGGATCTTTTTAGGGTTCCGTAGCCGAATGGCAAAAAACGGAACCCTTATAGTTTCGTCAAGTCTGTCTGTCTGTCTGTCTGTCTGTCTGTCTGTCTGTCTGTCTGTCTGTCTGTCCGTCCGTATGTCACAGCCACTTTATTCTGAAACTATTAGCATCTCACACCTGAAACTTGGTAGGTAGGTGTATCTTGTTCACCGCTTTCCGATTCAGATACAAAAAGTAAGAAAAAATTAGATTTAAGGGGGGGCTCCCATACATGAAACTAAAACCTAAAAATTTTTTTTTACTCAAACCTATGCATGTGTGGTGTCTATGGATAGGTCTTTGAAAATGATGTTGAGGTTTCTAAAACCATTTTTTCTAAAAGTGTAAGGTTTGAGATATAGACGCTTCCAAAGTGGTAAAATGGGCGTCCCCCCCCCATCTAACTTTTGAACTAAGAAAGTGAAAATTTTGAAAAAAATATATGATGTAGATCTCAACAAAAACTTACAACGAAAATTGGTTTGAAGGAGATCGAACCAGTAGTTTTTGAGATATTGCACATTTTTATCAACCGCAAATATAACTTTGTTTTTCATACAAACACTACGAAAAACAAAGTTATTTTTGCTGTCGCAATATATTGTGATGTTTTACGTTTAGTGACAGTAAGTGGACCCTGAATTCAGTTAAGGGTGGCACGGAACCCTCAGTGCGCGGGTCCGACACGCACTTAACCGGTTTTTTCTCTTGGTCCTTTTACCTAAGAAATACCTACCTTTTTACCTAAAAAATACTCACTATTTACGTAATGGCTAAAATAAGGGTTAAGAATATCTCAAAACTGTGTGGGAGTGCTATAATTTTGTGGAGCAGTTACCTAAGCTCACCCCACCTTATTTTATTACTGACGGACACGTGCCCCAAACTCGTGGGTTCATTAATTATTAAACTTTAATAAAAAACTTGTTACACAAAAGTGTAATCACGAGGATGGATATAGCGTTTACACGTGTGAGCCCAGGGTCTGCCGCAGGGAACGCTCCCGGTCCGAAATCCACATAGATTGATAGACGTCCATCCACGTAACCTACACAGGTGCGCGCACTCCACCTCATTCACACACATACGCGACACAAGTATACTCACTCGCTCACACTTCAAACAAGGACGGAATATTTTGGTTTGTTTTTACTATTGATTTTTTATTGATTATAATTTAAGCTTGCTAACGTAAGGCTTATGCTTGGACGTATTCCAACACATAATTAAAGATAAATCAAAGTTATACTGTGAAGCAGTTCTTATCTATTTAGATCAATGTTAAAAATTTTAAGGGTTTTAAGTTGTTTTTTAAGGTTTAAAACCTTATAAATTGGCCTTACACATAAGTTATCTATAGACGACATTAATTTTTTGTTACGCTGTATGGTTTCTTAATGAAATAAATTAAATTAAATGAAATTAAAATTACGTTTGGAAATCCTGCGTACATTTCGATATGCTTCTAGGTTCGACATTTTCATAAATTTTACATGCATATGCGGTCAGTGGTCGAATTCAGTGGTTTCCGACTATTATTCCGGCTGAATATTATATGTGGGAGGAATTGAAAGCATACATGTAAAAATGGAAAATGTACATGGTTTATTATTAATTAAGTTGGAAGATCTTCTGAGATCTTCTGAAAATATAAAGAATATACGGCATTACTAATATATTCTCGCTGCATTGCCTATGAACGTTTTCGAAATATTAATTTAAAGGTCGGTTTAATGCTTCTACAAAGGTACTCACTTTGCGTTTACGAAGTTATTTTTAAAGCAAATACAAAGCACTATTCTCGCTTGTTTATTTATTGTCCGTGAAAAGCTCCTTTGATAGAACCTTTTATAGTCTACCTTGTCATAATATAATGTTCGTCCCCTCGGTCAGCTGATATGATCTCTATTGTGTCAGCACCCCCGTTACTGGCTTTTAATAAACTGAAATCTAATACCGAAAGAACAATCGTTTTCATCGATGCGACAAGTCGGAGTAAGTATAGTTACCTGCTAGTTAATAATTATACTTTTTTACGCTACCTTATTTTTTTCTACCTGTCATCAGGCGTCGACTCGTACAGAGAGCTTTCATGCATTACATCCGACTTTATTTTGTTTATGAAATTAAGGCCGTCTTATTCCGTCAAATTATCTCATAAGCCCCGCCCCCTTGTTAAAAGTGCGGGGCGCTTCCCCCACCAGCACCCCCGCACAAAACTTTTTCTGTCAACTTTGTCTTACAAATCTCGTGTATAATTAAGCCATCTAGTGTTTATTTAAGGAACAAAATTTTCTTGAATAAGATACTTCATGCGCTTTTGTAAGTAACATACCCACGCCATCTAGCAGAACCCCTAAGAACTTTTACAAAATGGTTTCTTTAGTACACCATACATGCTTTTTAGTCTAAACGTTTATCGAAAGAACAAGGAACGCAAAGAGTGGCATTTCATTCTCACACGACTGGTCAGCACTTTATGCCAGCAACCTGTAACCATTATAAAAACAAGAAAGAATATCCAATAACATTTATTATATTCTTTATTGCACTTATAAGATGTACAGAAAATAGGTACAAGAAGTCACAATGTGAACAAAGGTGGGCTTATCCCTAAAAGAGACCTCTTCCAGCCAACCCATAGGTGTAGGAAATGTAATGTAATAACATTTAGGTTGTTTTTATTAAGATCCTTTTTGTCGACACAGTTATAGTCTCACTACTATCTTCCATCAGTCTTCCAATTGATGATGACTGAAGACCATTACAGATATGGCACTTCAAATTTAGGGTTCCGTACAAACCAGTAGGTATATAAGTCAAAGTTCACCCATCACGAGAATTTTGTCATGGTTTTTTTTTAACACACTGAAATTCATAACATTTCAAATCATCATCATCATTCTCTTGCCCTGTTCCCAGTTTATCTAGGGTCTGCGCAGTATGTTTCACGCTTCCGTTTAACATTACAAATATGGAAAGCTAAATTAAAGACAAAGGTTTCTTTATCGTTTCAGTAATCCTTTAATAATATCAAAGTTTTTTATTTACTAGTCGTCTCCCGCGACGTCGCCCGCGTATATTTTGGATGTCCCGTGAAATGGTTCAAGTAAATTAATGGTTTAAAGTAATTACTATCGAGGTCACCCACACCACGCTTAAAATACTCGCTTAATATCAGCCTGAACTATAAAAATGACTTGACTATCATGTGTTAGAAAGTAAGAAAATAGTAAGGCAAAAGTAGTTAGTAGTAATCTCTCATTTAGATGCAATACTTTTTTCGGCGAAGTTCACTATCAAATATACTGAGCATTGAACTTGGCTATCATTTTTCACATTGATGTTTTTGTTGGGATATCATAACTTTTTATAGAAATATTTATTTGCTTATTCATAAATCATTAATACATATTTTGTGCAAGCTTCCATCCACTTAATTATAACGGTTTCAGACCCTACAATTAAAAAACTTTCTTTTGTTTTCAGATTTTTTCCTTCGCTTACACATTATTACCTAGCTAGATGCCATATTTCAACTGTCTAGGTTTGTTAATTAGAGCACCGCACCCACACAATTACTTTGATAAACCATATATGGTTTTGCCATGTTTGACTTTTTGTAGTCTAGCTTATAGACCTTTTTTACTATAAAACTGTAATTTGGCATGGGTTTCTTTATATGCTAATCACACCGCCTAAAATATGTATTTTAAAATATTTTTGGGACACCTCCCTACAAGGAATGAATTATGATGAGCATGAGTTCCTACACCGAAAGGGCAACACCAGGGTTTATCTCATGAATCGTGATAGTAAGACAGTTGAAATTTTCAGGAAGGATGTATTCATGTTGCCGTTGAAAAAACAAAAACTTAAAAAACAGTTTTTTTTTCAGGTTGCTCTCATACAACTTATCTACTCTGATAATGATAATAATGAGGGGCTGCCCCATTATTAGGACTTCATATCTTTTGTATGGGACTCCCTGACAACAGATATGATGTTTATGCCATTTTCATAGATAATGGTACGGAACCCTTCGTGACCCCGAAGCGCCATTTCGCGCTAACTACAAGATTAATAGAATTATTATGTGTCACAAACACCAAAGTTGTTTTGGATATTCAGTAACAGCAATTTGAGGAACAACGGTTATAAAAATAAAATTAAGACAGTCTCCACACATTTTCGAAAGAACAAAATTGAAAAAATTATTCAGATTTGACATTTCTGAATGCAAATATAATTGGATTATACTGAGTAATCTCTATGTTCGTCGCTCAAGTCCATGTCACCAAATAAGAGATAGATAGTGAATGCATTATTACTACACGATTCAGAAAATGTGTACGTACGTACGTAAATAACATGGAAACCTGAGTTCCATACACGAAGAGAGCTAGACCGACCTTAACTTAACCTCCAATGTTTGTATTTTGTCACAGGAGTCTAGATGTAAATAAATAAATAAAATTAAAATAGACCTATCACCTAATAATTTTCTCCCTCCCTCAAATTCATATAATATTTTCTCGTCTCCAATATACTAGAGTCACCAGGGCACAGCTTTAGCATTTGAGATTACTGCTAAACCTACAGTTATGGTTTAGCTCTGATTTTTCCAAATAGAGAAAATGTTCAAAACTACAAAAATTTGACATGAGTGTTTTATGCTTTTTGTTTATATTGTTACTATAGAAACGGATTCATCTCTACGATTGGTACAAAAATATAGTTCATTTATTCACATCAATTATATATGTCGCTACAGCCTTTCTCTTTTTATTTTGCTTAACACGTAGAGGTTGGGGGTTCCATCCTCATGGCATTGAGGAGATTTATCCGCATGGTGACGATGTTTTTGATACTAATTTTCTTTTTGAAATTTATTTTCATTGTTATGTAGTTTTTTTAATAGGATTTGCTACTTTAAAAAAAAACCTAAAAATTTAATTAGTTTTTCTTTTTAATTTTTTTTATTTTATATGTTAAAATGTCCAAAAATTAAAATAAATACTTATTTCGTTTTCTAAAAAAATATTGTGACTATGTAGAAAAATATTCATGATACCCCCGATTTGAACTCGCGACCTTTGATTAGTATAAGACTGGTGCTGATCCAACTGAGCGTGACGCGGCGCGGCGAAATTAGCTATTATTAGTTCTTAGGTGTTTTACGTAATTAAGTACGCAAATAAAATTGCAAAAATTGACATAGGTCCAGCGTTCGCAGTGGCGTCAAGGGGAATGAGGAAATGGTATCTCGTGCTTGTCATTTGAATAAAAAGATAGCGCTATTTCTGCTTGCATGTATAGAATAGAGATGACACGACGATCAACTGTTGCGTCAAAGTCGTTGCGCGAATCACCATCGTCACAAGTGTGAGAATCACTAAATCAGTGTTTTATGAATGAAAATGTTAATAAAACTGGAAAAAAACGATTGGACGCCCTAAACATCTTTGGTGTCTAAAGTAATCTTAAAAAGACAATTGGAAGAATTTGCTGCTTGTAAGAAAGAATACAGACTAATGAAAAAAATGGACCTTTCTTTGCCTGAACATAACACCGATAAAAACTAAAAAAAAATCATTTGATTCATAGCTGAGATCTCACTTATGTGGTCAAAATGTATATTCTTATAATCCCCTGTTCCTCACATCTGTGTAGCTTGAGCAAATCAAGATCAAAAAAGTCGAAATAGGTCAAATAAAGTGTTTTTAGATATTTCGTTATTCTGATCTAAATAACAAACATTTTGAAATCATTTTAACATGTATATGTGTAGAATGGAATTACCTACTAAAATATGTGATTTTCATAAATATAAGTCCAATAATTTGAAAACTACATAGAAAATACGAAAAAAAAGGGGCCCACTTCTGAGGCAATTATTATCGAGCAAAGTAATTACAATCGTGTTTCCAACCACAATCCAGCTTTCTAGTAATCTTCTTCTATAACATATATAGATTCGAGATTTAAATAATTAGTGTTTCCATGTTAAAACTCAATCGAAACATCGTAAAAATGGAATATCTAAGCCTTAAGAATAAATAAAGTAGATATTGGGTATAAAGAAAATACTTACTATTTAACAACAACTTCATAACTGTCTTTATTTTACGATATGACGATAAATTATTTCATGACACGTTTGGTGCAGTGGTTAGCGCTTCTAACTACTATGCCAGCGGTCGCGGGTTCGAATTCCGCAAGGGGCAAATGTTTATGCGATGAGCACAAACATTTCTACGTAAGTCATGGATGTTTATGTATTTAAGTATTGATGGGAGATGCCTTAGTTCGAAACCAAGACAATTGGTGTGTTGTTTGGCGCATGTTTATTTATATATTTAATAATAAATCGTGCGCTTGAAGCAAAGGAGAGTAGGAAATACTTCGATTAAAAACAAGTCAATTAATCGCGGTCGCGACGATGAAAACGCACCTTAGTGCAAGACAAATTCCCTATGTGCAGTAGGGATAAGCTTTTCAAGTTCATACTGCGCTATATTAAAAAATAATTTCGTTTCAATGTGAATGGAAGGAATTTGCTAATAACGGATAAGATTTGGGTTAATAAAAGCCTTTACTTATATGAAGTTATTTTCTAGTTTTGGTATCTTACTTAGGTGTTTTTAACATATTATTATGTCACCGTAAAATTGTAAATACCGTTAGATTGTAATCGCTCTCGCGATATTTTAAACTATCGGTAGATTGCGAACTTTAAACTGTTAACAATTTAACACATGCACTTACGGTAAATTATAATCTATCGAAGTAAAACCGTAAAATTGTGTAATGGCATGTGAGACATATACATTATGCTAGACTTATCTCAATCTATGTTCGCCGCTCAGTCCCACACATCAAAAGAATCTGTATTTATAAAAAAGTATATATTCTCTATATAGTTGTACATATTTATTACCAATTTCAAATAAAAGGAGCCGAGTGGTATAGGCATACGCCCGGATTGCGTAAGACACGGGGTTCAATTCCTCGTCTGTCACAGGTTCACAGTTGTCTTTTTACAAGTGCAATTTATATTATTAAGTTTGTATGGTGACAAAACACTATAAAAACAAAAATAAACTATAAGGACATGTTGACATAATAATTTCTTCACACAACTTAAATGGGTTACGATACGAATGTTAAATTAGTTCTATGTCTTGATGATGTTGATGGTGAAAATTACGCATTTTTCATAAACAAAGTTACATTAGTGTATTTATTTAAATATTTTTTTATGATTTATGTTCAAGAATAGAACCTTTTAATTTAAGTTATGATTCAGCAGTTCGACTGCACTTTTCACTTTTATCATCCATTAATCAGTCAGGTATCAAACGAATGCCGAGAGTCCCATAACAATGGAATTTTTATTGTGTCTCGTTTACACATACTTGACGAGTTAAAAAATCATCCGCTTCCGTAAACAAAGACCCTACCTACAAGGAAAACATAAAGAGTTCTTTGTTTATATTTTTACCCTCTTATTCATATAAAAGCAAACTGTCTAATAAACTGGTTTTAACTATTACACTGTTTTGTCTCATTCTTTCTTGGCGCTGTCATCATTTACCAGAAAGTGACAAAACAGTGTAATAGCTAAAATAGGTTTATTAGACTATTTGAGTTATTTTGAATAAGGGGGTTAGGCTACTTGCACTTTATTTACATAGGTACCTAACTAAAGAACTTCCTAGTAATAGAAACATCACCTCTTGAATAAATATTGCCACAGGATTTATTGGGAAGTAGATTTTTTTAAAGGTATTTTTCTCGAGGTATTGTCATGAAAATACTGTTTTATTTTTGTTTTTAATGCAATCATTATAATAAAAGTTAAAAAAAAATACAAGAAACGTATGTTTATTGATTGCATAACCGCAAAAACGTGCATAGTTGAAAAAATGATTTTTTTAAATCTTTTAGGCTCCTAGGACAGAATCCAAATAAAGAAACACGTGTCATTTTAGCTACTTGCATAATAAATGCAAAGGTTAGTTACTTTCAGTCTAATCTTCGACTTGTTATTTATTATTTTACCAATACAGGTTTTTTTTGTTTATTTAGTATGCGTTTGCTCTTGACTTCAGACCAAGCCAAGTACGACTAAGATGTAAGATTGATAAAGGCACGACGGCGATTCAAACACAGTCACATTAACTTACCTTGCATTCCGTAGAGCTGACAATCTCAACCAGAAACCTGGTGCGGGTGCCGACCTTCACAGTCAGGTCTTGAAGCCGTCTGAGGAAGGTGGGGGGGTCGTCCCCTGTAGGCGCTTCATCTGGCGACACCTCCAGGCGCACGCGAGCGGTGTCTTTACCCGCTGCGTTACTGGCCTGGGGGTGAAACGGAATTTTAGTTGGTGGAGTTGATGGTGTGGGGGCAAAACGGAGTTTAGGTTGGTGGAGTTGATGGTGTAGGGGATAAACAGAATTTAAGCTGGTATAGTTGATGGCGTGGGGGCGAAACGGATTTTTTGTTGGTACAGTTGTTGGCATGGGGGCGTAACGAAATTTGAAGTGATGTTGTAGGTGATTGGTTGAGTGACACGGAACTTCGAATGTAGTACTGCAGTTGTAGCGATATTTTTAAAGTTCAGTTGTTAGCGTGTGTATAATTTTAATTCAACAGCATTTGTAACACGTGTTATTCTTTTACGATTACGTGTTTTCGTTACTGAGAGCAAAAACTTGGGTAATAAACTTTTAATTAGCATTCTATTTGTCGTACATTCCAAGTGATAAAACGTTTACAATGCAACGTTATAACTATTAACATATTGACTGGACTAGTGCCAGTGACAGATTCAGTTTACCTCAGCGATGCTAACACACCATTAATTATTATGACCAAGAAAGATCCATCTTGTTTCATTATAGGAGTAAGAGTATTTCATAATTTTGTAAGAATGGGATCCAGTTCAAATAAAGCTCCTTACTCAGAAAACAAAACAATAGTTTTGAGTTGCGAGTGGGTGGTCGAAAAGCCACTTTGGCTGTGCACATGTGGCATACGAAACTATTGCGACAATGCAGAAATCTGGAAATCTCTACGTCAATATCACATGCCGCATTCAAATGTCAGATTCCGCATGAAAATACGGCGGTGCAAGCGATTATACGCGCGCGCGCGCGCGCGCGCGCGCGTGTGTGTGTGTGTGTGTGTGTGTGTGTGTGTGTGTGTGTGTGTGTGTGTGTGTGTGTGTGTGTGTGTGTGTGTGTGTGTGTGGTGTGTGGTGTGTGGACAGTAGACATGTACTAGTTAATGCACCCATCAATTACCGCTTGGACGACTCAGGGAGGGTCATAGCTAGGCACATACCTGCAGCGTGTAGACAGCGGAGTCGCCGGCGCGGGCGGCGCTCACGGTCAGCCGCACTCCGCCCGCGTCTTCGGAGCTCGTGAAGCGCTCGTCCAGGGAAGCACCCGCGCGGCTCCTGTGACACACTTGGATTATCAGACATCAAATTAAAAGTCTAAGTCAAAAATGTGTATTGCTATTAAGTGTAACATAGGTCTTAAGATTATACAGGATAGGTATCCCAAAAAAATAGAGTCAAGCCAAAGCGTTCAATAGAGCTCTGCTGGAAGTCTGAAGCAAGATTGTGGACATTTTGCGTGGAAAATTTCAATATTCTGATTTGCTGCTCCATCGAATATCCAAACTAATAACTCATGCAGCTAAATCTTTAATAATTCTTAAATATATTTGTATTTTTTCAATCTTGATTCAATAATTCTTCTCAATCAATAAATACACGAAATCTATATATACATATAATAAGACTGTAAAAGATCGATTTCTGTACATTGAAGATTTTTATGAAAAATTGTTACAGGGGGTCTTAATTACCGTAATAGAAGCCAAAACAACAATTTTTAAAATTTTTGTCTGTCTGTCTGTCTGTCTGTCTGTCTGTCTGTCTGTCTGTCTGTCTGTCTGTCTGTCTGTTTGTCCGGGCTAATCTCAGAATCTACTGGACCGATTTTGATGGGGCTTTTTTTATTTGACTCAGCATCACTTGGAGAGTAAACTAGGATAGAAATAATCACGCCAATAGACTTAGGGGGTAGGCAGAAAATATATATTATATAAAAGAAAGTCGTGTTTATTACAACACTTATAACTTGAGAACGGCTGAATCGATTTGGCTGAAAGTTGGTGGGGTGGTAGCTTAGAATCAGGAAAAGCATATAGGATACTTTTTGTCCCGCTAGACGGGGCCGGGGCTGGGGTAGCACGGGACCGGGACGAAACGGTGGGGAGGTAGCTTAGTACCAGGAGAAGGACATAGGATACTTTTTATCCCGTTCGATGGGGCCGGGGCTAAGGCGGGACGGGGCCGAGGCGAAACAATTTAAAATAAATGTGGGTGGAAATGAATCTGTAAAATGTTTTAATTCAATGTGTAGTGTTTCCTCCATATTGGTTTGTATAAATTAAATGAATATTTGGTACTTTATGGTACTTGCCAAAGTATAACAAAACAGTGCCATGAAAAAATTTATATTTAGATCCATTTTTTCCACACAACAAAGTAAAATGTTAGTAAAGTAGTAGTTTTTTTTGTGGCAAAGTAGTAGTTAAAAGTAAAGTAACCATATTATCCTATCAAACAAAGGAATTCCTAATCGAAATACAAATTGTGAACGTCCAAATAATCGGTATGGTCATAATAATTGATCACCTTTGATGTACCTACTACTTGCTTCTTATTGTTGTATAATATGGCCAATTTTAATGATAAGTGAGTACTAAAATGTACTATATAAATACTTTATATCTTGCGTACTTATAAGTACTTATACTTAAGTATCTTATTTGTAAAATCATAAGCCTATAAATTAAAAATTCTATCCAAAGTCACTATTCCACGCGGACGAAGTCGCGGGCACAGCTAGTCAATAAATACACGAAATTGTCAATTTTGTCTCAGCATTTTTCGAGCGCCATCCGGTGGTTTTACAGGGAACTATGTCGAGACTTCCAAGCCTGGATAGAAAAACTATTGAATCAGCTGGTCCTAGTATTCATATAATAAAGAAAAAAACATGCATGCATTTTCTATCTATTTGCGCTACAGTGAACACTATGATTTTTGATTTTTTTCCAGATAGATTTTTTTCTATAAACATACTACATGGGGGTGATTCGGATTGTCCTAGTGATGCTCTACCTCTGAAATTCGGCTTGACACTATTTTTGGGACACCCTGTATTGAGCTCTTCACACTTTGAATGGAAGCATCTATACATAGTTGGTTGAATAGTCCGGAATATAAATTGTGTTAAGACTACACATTTAAAACTAATTTACTCGTAGTGAAAGACAAAACAATACGTGTATTTAAAGTACACAAGTATTAACATATAACAATATTGGTAGAAATCAATCCTTTGGCTGACAGATCGTAAAACATAAGGTAAGGTAATAATAATAATATAGATATTATGAAATGCAGTTGCGTCAAGACAAAATCATTTTGTATCAAGGAATATTTAACGATACATAAAACTAAACGATTCATATTTTTTTCTTAAAACGAACTGTGGATCTAGATAGGTGGCAAACAATCAGAGAAAAGACTAAAAAAAATGGGAATCAAATGTTAAAAACTAAAAATGATATCATGTGTGTGATAAAAAATTCAGAACGTTTTCGAATGCGATATCGTTTGCGACTTGTCTAAAGTTCCAGAAGAAAATATTATGAATGAAGACAGGATAAACTAAGACTAGTGAGTGAAGTTGTGGCGAGCAGAATGATTTATGATTTACTACGCTCTAAACTCCTACCACATTTAAATAGGTACTAGTTTCAAAACAGTCTTCGGAATATTTTCCAATTGTCTTAGCGCCTTATTCTAAATCATATTGGTTAGCTATGAAATGCGTCTTTTTCGATATTATAGTGGATATTATAAATTATATTTAATATTTGTGTCGTTTGTTAAGTGTTTGTTTTAAAAGCGCTACACAAAACTTTTCTACACATTATATTCAATTCAAAATATAAGTCACCAAGACACGTTTAATGTCTTTTTAAAGGTTTCCTAGTTTCCTAGCCTTTGTTGTACCAACAAAAGTTTTTAAGTACCTATTGTATCACTAAATAGCTAAATAAAGGTTGTAGCTATTCAGTGTATTGTATTTAGACAACAAAGTTAGATGTTAAAGTTTGCTTAGTAAAGTATAATCAACACGATATATTTGTCGTGTACTTTCCTGGGCTGACAAAAGTAACCTATTTATAAAAATACTGCACCAGATGGTGCGAAAGTGGTAGAATATCCGCTTGAAAAATCTTGAAAATTGGATTTAAATAGCGAGCTATATCCATTCCAAGTTGTCTTATCGAGATCACCATAGCATCACACTTTCCCGGATTGGGGCCAGCCGAGAATAGATGTAGGACAATAATAACCGTCAACTTTGACGCTGGATCCATCTGGATAAATCAGCCAGTCCATTGGACGGCAGTTCAAGACTTCAATATCTCCCAGGTCCCCAGGATCAATTCTCGGTCGAGACAATAATTAAATCATAATTTTCTATAGTGCCTCGAATCTAAGTGTTTTAGCACCACAGTTGTTTCTGATTTTCATAATTAATCAGAGCAATTGAAAAAATGTGAAATGTTTATTTTTTGGGGGCGACCCGGCCGAGGGTGAACCGTAATAACGTACGTACTGGAGTTAACCTCTCAAAGTGCGCGTAAACTAGCTAGGGGTACACTACACTATTGGAGTCTTTAGGGTACAAGGTAAATATAAACGCCTACTTATAATCAGTATGTTTTTAAAAGAGGTGTGCCCTAGGCTTTAGACCGGTAGGTATATGGATAAATTAAAGATTCTAGAGACGCTTCTAGGATCATGACGTATATCTCATTAATTATAATGATTGCGTCAGTGCACACGTCTTGCAGCGTTGCAGCGCACTGGCGCGCGCGCACAATACGTGTTGGGTTGCAACGAGGTCACTTGTCCTGTCCTGCAACTGAGCAGGACAAGTCACTACTCTGACGTATGACAGCTTAATTTGTAAGATCTGTCGGCAACTCTGGTATTTCCTGCGATTTTGTTTTATTTTAAACTCCGTCTTTCTGTCCTCATCACAGAAACTGCGCAAGGCCTTCTCTGGTATGGTACTCCATTTCCATTTCCATACTTGAATGAGCCATAGTATACTTTGATTTCTAAAGCGTGTGTCACGACGTCACGGACACCTTACGTTCATGTTAAATCAGACCATGCATAATTTGCCAGCTATAAGGAAATCCTGGTTCATAAGCGGGACATCTTCAAAGCCAGTAGACATTTTCTAGCTGAGCAGTTTGCAACCATATGTCCTTAATTATTAAGTCGCATATGGTATTTCCTGAAACACAGGCTCCGGTTATTTTACTTTTCTAAGAAATAAAGAAAGAAAGAAAACATTTTTATTTGGTACACTACAAATTACAAACATAATAGAAAAACAAAAGTAAAACCATAAACACTAGCTATGTTCTACAAAGAGATTTTCAGAATGATTCCATAAATCAAGAAAATACGTGATGAAAACCTGTACACAAAATAGTCATTTTCACTTGAATCGTAATACCTAGATTCACTTTAGCTTAGTCTGACCATACTAAACGCATATATCGCATAATTACAATACGAAATAAACAGGTGATTTTCTGCAGTTAATATAGCACTCTGTGTCTCAGTGACATTTATACGCTTGGAGAGCTACCTCAGAAAGATCATAAAAGGTATTTATTTTTCCATATAACTTACATTTGCCATACGGAAAATGTAGCCATACTGGATATAAAATGAAAATAATATGAATTAATCAGTAGAATCACTTTTAAGTTTCAATGACGAATAACAGGCTTAATTAGTAGGTACTAATGCCAAAAGAGAAACGCTTATAAAAGGACATTTCAAGTTATCTATTTGGCAAACATTTTTACGTATTATATACGTAAAATTATATACGTATACGTAGACACAGGCGTGGCCTAGTGTGGAGCCAAAAGCATTTTTTTACTTTCATGTAGGGCACTTATTATATTTTTTTTGTTACGTGTACTACATATAACTCGTTAGTATGCTTTGTGAACAATTTAATTTATGTGGTGGTATATAAAGAATTGTATTTTTTTATTTAATTAAAATTACGGAATCAATGAACCAAAGAACAAGAGTGTGTACTTGTTTATGCCGAGCATACATGACGCTATTTATAAATAGCCAATATCTATCTTCTATTAGTATTACAAAAATAAAGAAAGTCGACAACTGCACATTAAATCTTATTATAAAATCAACCCCCAGGCTTTAGTTTCCGTTAATGGAGAAGAAAACCATGATTGTTGATATTTCTTGTCTGAATATTACCTTAGACTTGAAAACGGCAATACTATTCATAATGTGCAAAGCACAGTCTAAATGTACTTAATCCGATCTGGATAAGGTAAGTATGTTTCGTCTTGCTCCATTCAGCACATCCAGAGATACAGGTTGACCTCTGTACGCCTGCAAAACCTTACAAATTACAACCCTAGTATTGGGTAACAGCAACATATTGTTCTGGTATAAGGCAGAAGATATACTATATCAGGAAAGCCGTTTGACACTAAGAGGCGGAGAAACCCCAGGTTGTTAACTGCAGCGTGTAAGGCAAGGGGGAACTACCACTCCAACTTCCCTAATTTATGAAGATAAATTAAAAACTCCACCGACAAGGAATGATGACGTTTCATCTCTGTAGGACGTGTGCCTTCTTCTTTGCTACAATATGAGACTATAATCATAATCGTAAGGTAGAACTAAGAGACATATATCTACTTATAATAACTTTTGTAACCTTTGTTCATATACACAATAAACTTACTTAATTACTTACTGCAGACCAAAGAGGATATCATTCAATTATGGATTCATATTGTTACTTTTAATTATTGTTGTTTTCATGGTTAAATAATAGATGTAGGTAATAAATATTTGACACTATGAGAAGTTGAAAAGGATCTTATTGGATGTTAGTAACCAAAATGCTATGATAAAAATATTCACCGCGTAGTACACGAAGCTTAACCTTCAGATTTCACGTAAGCTCTATACGTAAGATGTTCTTAAGCTCAATGTTTTAATAAATCCTTAATACCCATGATAGTAGAACTACTTCGATCATGTTATTACCAAGCTCACTTTTCCCATATTTATGAACATTAAGTCTGTTCATTAGTAATATAATGATGTTTATACAATAAATGTGACCTTAATTAGCAATGGGATTAGAACGAAAACAAAATGTATTGGGGATACATCCACGCATTTTCCAATATCCCGGATGTCTAGTCTGTGTAAGATAATGGTGACAATTAGACAATAAATACTCGTAAAAAACAAATATTTTTTATGTACTTGAGCTAAGCATTTTGTGTAAAAACATTCAAAGCACGAGTAGTTATACGTTAAGCCATGACTGATTCCATCTGGATCAATATCAAACTAATCTTAAAAAATATAGGAAAGCAAGGAGAAAATAAACACACATAAAAAAAAATATGGGACCGCAAATAAGCAAATGATATTATTGTTTTTAGATCGTACATTGGCTGGACAAAGATACAGCCACTACGACAGAATAATAAATTCCTTTTAAAGTACGGCTGAACGTACTGATTACCCATCCTCATAACAAATGCGGAAACTATACCCCGAATACGGAAACTTTGACCTATATAGTCTGAAACCCTGTGCACAGAATATATCCCTGTGTTCAAAGTATTGCGCGAGTTTATTGCGGTCTAAATGTGATGCAATGTGATGAATGGACCGCGTTGGCAGATGGACCAGTTATTTGTGCGTGAGCGCATCGCTCTTGAAACTACGCTTTCGGTTTCTACAAAATTGGGCCTGCGATACCAAAGATTTATAGATTAATTTATTGGTCACCACAACTTCCTGAGATTTCTTCTTTACTTCCAACGTAAAATTATAAAGTACCTCCTACTCAAACTAGACAAATACATTACGCGGCCTGTTGCACAATTGCTGAGTAAGTATCAAGTAGTTTAACTGCTATTTTACTTCATACCAAATTTTATTACAAAACACAACTGCACAGAAATGCTCCAATAATAAATGGTATTTCACCTTCAAAGTGATAGAAAACATAGCGTGAGAACGGTTTTGACCGTGTTCAAATATAACATTCCTGTTTAAAAATAAAGAGAGCGTTACGTAGACATGATGTCATGACATTACGCATGTTTGTTTTACCTAGAAGCCATTCAAGCGATGGGAAGGTTCATCCGATAACTTTAAATTTACATCAAACTTAAACATAAACTAAAATGGCGCCATTACGAATGCACAAACTACCTCTACAATACCAAATAACTCCTCAATTTTGCATGTTTTCAGCCATATTGTTGACTAGCTTTTGCCCGCGACTTCGTTCGCGTGGACTTCAGGTTCGTCCCGTCTAGTAGCGCAAAAAATGTGTTTATTTACGACCTCACATTAGAAACCTCAAAAATTGTAGCCTATATGTTATTCTGATGTATAAGCTATATTGTGGTAAAGTTTCATTCAAATCCATTCAGTAGTTTTTACGTGAAAGAGTAACAAACATCCATACATCCATACATCCATACTTACAAACTTTCGCCTTTATAATAGTAGTAGGATTAGATAACATCGATTTCATCACATAGGTACAAAACGTTTAGTGTGGTGGTTAGCGCTTCTGAATACTACGCCCCAGCGGGCGCGGAAACGAATTCCGTGGGGCAAATGTTTGTGTGATAAGCACTAACTTTTATACCTAATGTTATGCGATGTTGTGTTGCTGTATTTAAGTATTTATAGGTGATGCCTCCGTCATAATTTGCTGTCTGGTACTGCGTAACACAAGGAAAAAAAGCCTTACTTGTATGAAGCAAATTTATTTATTATTTCACCAATCCTTAAAAAAACCGATCCGATTTTAAATCAAACTATTCTTGAAACTAACGCGTATTCGCATCACACAGCTATCATATCAATTTCCTACCAACACGGGGCTTACGATATTACCCTACAGTGGGGGTGAAGGGGATGAAAGGGGTGGGGGTGATATTGTTTTCGAGTCATGAAGCAGGCTCGATGCAGACCGAGGGTTTTGTAGCAGCCTGTTGCGTTATGCGTTCCCCTCAGTCTAGACATTTCGGTGTAATACGATTGCAGTTTATTAGGTAACATCCGGGGATTACTCGATTGAAAGTACAGTAGTGTTTTCAACTTTTCCTCTGAGTAGGTTTTAATAAAAAAAACCGTGGAGTAATTAGACACAGAGTTAAATGAATTTGTTTTTTTAAATGTATTCATAAGTCATGTATTCAATGTTTGATTGTGATTTTCCTTTGTTATAAATTGACCAATTTACTCATGTAAGCTCGAAAAAATTATTTAAATTTAACAATAATTATTTAGTTCACGCTCAAGATCGTACCGAATGTAACTTCGACATTATGGAAATACTCGTAAACTAATTAAACAAATGATTTGCCCAAATCAATATGGTTGACCATAACAAAGCTCACCACAAGCCTTTGATATTCAACCACACGGTTTCAATTCAACTGCGATTCCCGCTCTAATTAATTAACATAAAGCCGTGTTGATAGACGAACCAGCAACAGTCGGCGTACCAGTTTAAGCTGGCAGTATATATAGGTCTATACTAAAGTACATAAGACCATTATGTTTGCTTTCGTTGTAATGCCACATACGAAGATACGATAGAGAATTGAGATACGCGCTTTGACAGAAACGGGCATCATAGTGATCACTTCATAAACAAAAGACGAGATGCTTCAAACCAACTTAGCCTCGAAACTAGTAGAATAGCGTCCAGTAAGGCTGCGTTTCCACCAGAGATGTGCGAGGATGCGTAGCGAGGAATGTGTTTGTAAAGAACCAATAGAATCGCTTCATTTACCTCGCCTCGGTCAGCACATCTCTGGTGGAAACGGCTCAGCGGAGCTAGGTTTTTGTGCATACAAAACAAGCGAAGAATGTGTGCGAGGGATGTGTACGAGGGATGTGTGCGAGGGATGTGTACGAGGGATGTGTGCGAGGGATGTGTGCGAGGAATGTGTGCTAGGAATGTGTGTTGAATAGGTTTGCGCATATACCGCACCCCTGTCGACACATTTCACAGCTTCGCAACGCATCCTCGCACCACACATTAATGCGCATTTCCACAGCTCCGCTACACATCCTCGTAGACACATTTTCATCGCACAGCTTTGGTGGAAACACCCACACATTTTCACAGCACAGCTAGACATCCTCTTACGACACATTTCCATCGCACATCTCTGGTGGAAACGCAGCCTAAAGGTCCACTTGCGCATGATGATTTAAACTAGGATTTCTGTCTCTGTCAACGTCAAATAAACTGACAGAGACGGAATGATGATTTAATCCTGGGTTAGCGTAAACCTGGGTTAAATCATTGTACGAAAGTGGGCCTAGTATCTCATATTGTTACATTATAGGTTATTAGGTATACATTATTTAATACACACGAAATAATAAAGTAAGGATTGATAAGTATTTGAGCATATTTATCAAGTGGCAATAAGGTATTCACAAGCCCTATTAGTGTAAGGGCCTTTTAAATCTAGTCAATTGCAAGATTATACCCCTCGATGGCGCAAAGACTCAAAGACGTAATACTCGTAGATAAATCAGAAAGAGGATTTTACGCTAATTGGTACCGGGAAAATACGGATTCTGCAAACGTGTTAAGGGGAAGTCTCTTTAGTAAGTTTCCGTTTAAAAACAGATAAAAAAGCTGAAGCCATAGTAAAGTTAGATTTTGTACTTAAAAGATGAAATATGAAACCAAAAATTGCGAACGGGCGGGATTCGAACCAGCATCTTTCTGGCTAACCGGGCCAACTGCTCTTCCAATTGAACTACCGTGCTGTCGGTCCGACCGTGCGAAATTCTTGGTCTCATTGATACGTCATTGCGTGACGTCAGCACGGTAGCTCAATTGGAAGAGCAGTTGGCCCGGTTAGCCAGAAAGATGCTGGTTCGAATCCCGCCCGTGCGCAATTTTTGGTTTCATATTTCATCTTTTAAGAATAAAATATGACACTGTGAGTGTTAAAAATATTGTAAAACCATTAGATTTTGTAATAAAAAAAACATAGTTCTTTAACGTAGGTGTATGGCACCGATTAGTTAAGTGAACGGATCGAAACTAATCCATTTTCATTTCATAAATGGTTGCTTGGTTAAAGCGCTATTAAGAAGTATTGACTGTTTTCTTCATGATGATAACAAAAGTCCGATTTTTTGCTAGTCGAAGATGGTATACAATCTTGACATTCTTTTTTAACGATATTTTTTTTAAATAAAATGAACACACCACTCACAGCCCTCATACGAGTAGGTAACACCGAGATCTATATTTTATTCATTGTTATCATTGATATCTTTTCAACTTCTGAACATGTATGTATCTTGTACCTAAGCATTATGATGAGGAATAAATGAATGACTTTTGATTTATTTATTTATAAGGTTAACAAAACATTGTTTACAATATTCGACAACCAAAGAAAATCATCCCTTATCAATATAGAAGAAGTGCAAATTCTTTTACAGTGCATCCAGGCTAAAGGACCGCTAGAGTCGAGCGGTAACTTTTCTTCAGTCAGGTTAGTTGGCTACGCGTCTTATTTTAATGGATTCTTGTTAGAGTCGCCGAGGGTTCTACTCTGTGCGCCTATCCCCACTTTTATATCTTTATCTGCCCTGTTACTGACTAGTAGTTAGGTTAGTATTAGTAAACATTTGAGGAGCTCATGTATTGATGTACGTGTACATCTTCTCTTTTCTCCTCCTCTCCTATACTATGTACATGTAGTGATGCTATGTACATAGAATAGAAGAGATGTGAAGCTAATCTATAGGTATTGGTGCTATAAAATCACACACTCGTATGTATTCACACTTATGTATGTATTCAAGTTATATATTTATAGTTTATTGTAAAGTTATTGTATGTATCGTAAGTATATATTTAGTAACGTTGTGTTGGCGTCAATTTCTGGCGTCCGTGTACCTCACTCGGCCAAACTCGGAAAACCAGCGTCAGGTCCTCTAGAAGACCTGGCTTATGCTGAGTGAGGTCCTATTGGTGAGCGTTTGTCTGTTTGTGTATGTGTGTGTTTAATCAATAAAAGCTTTTCTTTCTTTCTTTCTTTCTTATCTCTGTCCAAATGTTTCTAATTCAAATTTAGGACGGGCTGTAATTAATTCTAGGTTTTGTGCATGCAGTCAAGTACTTAGATATGATGTTACATCCCCGTGCTCAATAGCTTACGTTGTCTTACAAGTCAATAAGGACAATAAGGTGCAGGACCAATGTCCTGCACCTTATTTCACCAGTCATGTCAGAATTCTGTCTTATCGGACAATGGGAGTTAAAGAACAGAGAGTGCACTTGTGTATGGCACTCCCACTCTATACCATTATGACTTCGGCGTAGAAGACATAGGTAAGCCGCTTCATTGAGACTTCGCCTGCACCCCTCACGCAACCCGCACTCCCCTACGGCGCGACCCTACTCAGGCTAGGTCTCAGTTTCGTGGTCTACCTATACCGAATAGTACAAACTGAGGGTAAGTTTAACTTGTGAAAACGAATGTAGTCTAGAGTAGAGGTTCTGTTTCAATCAAACTAGGTCGCGAATGAATGCCGGCTTGTTAGTGCAACTCAAAACAAATAAACTAGAAATTTGACTGTCTGCAAGTGCGTGATTTTCAAGTCACTATCAAGATTGATTTTCATACGAAAACAATATAAAATTTACGAAAATCACGTAAAATATTAATACGAGTATTTACAAAAGCGAGTTGTCTTTTTAGATCACTCTTGTGAGAGTTTTATCGATTTTATCAGCTTTTCATTCGAAAATCAAACATTAATCAACCAAAATCACACAATTGAGGCGAGTGATTCAAAAATAGGGCCCTAGAGCTTAAAGCTCAAGTTCTGTGCAATTAGAGCTTTAACGGGACACCGAAGCCTTTGATAAGTGTCTATTTCTGTACGTAGGGAAGCGGTGCTGCGCGTGATGAAGAGAGCTCGTTATTTTGAATCTTTGGTTTGAAAACTTTGACTACCTGCTGAAAGAGGGTGAATATAGCCATCAAAAAGCACCATTCACTACGGGATTATCTAAAATGGAATTCCAAACGCTCCGTGCAAAGACTTTAAGCCTGATAATATTTTTCGCGCTATGCCAATAACGCGTTGAATCTGGCTTTTCAAATTTAGATGTTGGCGCTATGAAAAAGTTGTTACATTGTTACTCGATTAGTGGAAAGATTTTTCATGCTATTTTAATATTACCTTGTTATAATGATTAGATTCACCTCCTAGTCAAAACAACACTCAGTGTGTGATTTGGAGTATTTTTTTTTGTAATAAATGGACTTTGGCTTGTCGTATTCGCGGAAATAATGGTGTACTACCGCGATCACCACAGCTTGATTTATAAATTTTTGTTAGTTTCGGTGGGGTTTAGGGTCTACAGACTAGACAATTTGTCAATGTTTTACTAACCATGGACCTAGGTCCACGCCACAGAAACATATCTGTTTACTATTCAAAATTAAATGGGTTTTTTGTAGGTTATACTTATATATCAAACGCCTAGAGATTACAAGAGTATGAAATTTAACAAACAAAACATCTATATGGTTTTATTCTGTTGTAAGGCTGTGTTTCCAAATAAGATACACAGTAATGAATAATTTCAATTTTTATCAAGTATTAAAACATCCGGACACTCAGCATTACAAATAACGCTAAGTATCTGCATCTCTCTAAGCTGCCTTATTTCATAATAAAGCAAAATGTGTAAAGACTTCATAAAGCAATTCGTTAAGAAGGCAGTAACCCACAGCAAGAACGACATCTCAAAAATACCCCAAAATATTGGAAAAAAAATTTTTTTTTCCGTTGCCCTAATTGTGTCGGTGTCTGTAATAGTTTATAGAGCTATGTAATTGGAAAATGTGATGAATCCAAATAAATATTTAATAAACATAAAATAAATAAAGCCACAAAATGTTTTAACATTGTCAATATGAAACGCACAAAAATGCATCCCGAACGCGGATTTCTCTTCCAAGCGGGAAAAATCCGGTGGCTGGGCGGGCGGCCTTTGCCAGGGCGGCCTCAGCCCAAGGGCGGCCTTCGGAGAGCACAAGGCTGTGTCCTTGTGCCTGAGGCCTTGCTCGACCCGCCTGAGAAATGGATCCCGGAAATATTTCACGTTCGTAAAGCCATCGTGAATTCGCTTTTACAGATAAAAGTTATTTTTTGTTAGATAAATGTCATTGGTGCGTTTCATTTCATCTCAGGACTAGTGGTGATGGAAGTTAATGGACGAGTTTCTGAAAGTTCCTTTCAAGCGGCATATTTTTTTTATTCATAACTTATGTAATGGCACAGTAAGGCTTCTACTAGATGCATGAAAAATACAATAGAAATAGACTGACTAGGAATTAACTACTCATAAAAATATTTTCATGAGTCACTATTATAGATGCTCATTAATTAGGGATACTTTCCAAAACAAACATACCCGACGACAAATTTGTCTAAAAATACGCCATCAAAAGGTCGCCGACCCTGTCCCACATATTCTGGAAGTACAGTACAGTCGCCTCCAAAATGATAATCACAAAATGACAAAACGAAGGTTAAATCAGATTTTTTTAAATATATCAAATCAGTTACTGTAAGTCAAATGAGCATTAATTTCTTTGTTTTTTTTTTCAAAATCTTTTGAGAAACAAAAGGGCTACTTACTCATTTTTTTTATAAATTTGGTAGAATTCATTTACGCGTAAGACTGTACGTCAATACCAATGTCATGGCATGTTTATTGTTATTTGAACGATAGATATTTTAAACGGTGAATATACCAATTTGGTTCTAGCTTTTGAGTTCAGGATTTATGTTTCCATTTTAGTTAAATAACTTTGACGATGCTGAGATGCTTTAATATGTAGTTTATTCAGTGCCCAAAGTTGGAATGATTGTGGTCTGATGAATATTTTTGTAACATACGATAGAACAATTCAAAACCATATAATGCTCATATCGGGTGAAGTGGCTAATCGCGTTATGCGCCATAAAGAAGCACTATGCCAAGTCCATCTTAAAATATTACTGTTAAGTAGTACTACTAAGTTAAAATTTTACTTTTCATCTTCGTGAAGAATGTAGAAAAAAATTTTGAACATTAAAAAAATATATAATTAAATTTTGTTGGCTTTAGGCAGATTTATAAAATATGTTGGTCCATACCTTAAAACCGAAGAGCTAGTGAAAAAAGTAACAGCATCAAGGACGCTCCAATTGCTTTTAGCATGCATCGAATATCACTATGACAACAAATAACAAAAAACATTAATTAAGTACACACTCTACAAAATAGGCTAGGGTACATCATGAAGAAAAATTATATATTTAACAGAATGGACAGTAAAAGGCAAACATATATTACATTACGACTTGAATTGAAATATTTTTTCTGCAGAACCATATGGAGATTTATGAGTACACGTACACTTACACACATACGACCTACAAATGAACAGTTACAGTTATTTTGCATTTGTATTTCAGCTTAATTAAATTATGTCCAACTATAAAATACTAGCACTACTTTAGTAAATGTAATAGCATTTTTAGATATTCAAAATTGAATAAGGCATTATTTTACAAACCATAGCGTAATAAATAATCTCCTTACAGTCATAAGCAGTCTTATCTACGTACGCTTCAAAGGTTTTCACATAATTAATATCGTTAGTACTCGCATCTCACTTCTAGTTATTCCAATGTGCTAACAATTTCCAGCATTCCTGGAATCCTGTCACCTAGGCAATGTTCCGCCCCTCGCCCCTCGTGATGTATTGATTTTTTATTACATTCTATCCTGTTCATGCACGTTGCAACGCAGTATTGTATTTCAGGATGTATGTCGTAATCACAACACAAGCAGGAATAAAAGTATTCCTACAAAGCCTGAACTTAATTGTGCATAATTAACTCCGTTAAGTTTAAAACAAAACAATGCTTGAGTAATGAATTGAATGAGCTCGATAATATGATTAAATGATAACTCCATCACGTTCAATACTTGTATTGGAATCAGTTCACACAATATTATAACCAAGAAACTTATACAATTAGAAGTAATATTAAAATAATCAACAGCCGTATTTTTAAGATCCGCCGTGACAAACAGAAGTGCCAATACCTCAATAAATTCTTGCTGATGGCAAATACAATGATGCCAACCTCATGAAAACAATCGGTCTACAGACATTTGCCACAAACTTACATAATTTCCTAAATACATAAAGAATAATTTACATACCTACTCATCCGTAGAAGCGAATGCAAAGATACTCTTAGCAAAGAGTGGCAAAGGCTCTTAGGGCCGATTTCTTAATGGTAAGATAAAACTTATCAGACTGATAAATTTTATAGCGACAGATTTAAAAAAAGACAGTTACGTATGATTGCTGACAATTAAGTGACGTTTTCAAAATAGGCATATTGTATTTTGTTCGACGAATATTACTTATCTGACTATTGATAAATCAGCCCTAAGTCAAGATTTTAAGATCAAATGTAGAAAGTCACCGTCGAATGTTTCCAATTTAACTTTTTATGATCTGTGATGTGAGTTAGACTAAAAACCTGGTTTAAAATCACAGTTTTACTCTTTATCATAGCGCGTTTCATGCGCCTTAGAGCTGTAACGGGAAAAATGATTGCCCGTGTCGTAGCGTTATTTACAGTCTCATTAAAATCGAAGATTGTTGTTTGCTACGGCGTAGCATTGCTATTTGCTACGAGAATAAACTTGTTTTACATTATCTTAAGCATGATGCACGGAAATATATTTGCAGTAAGTGTTTGAAGTTATGATAGTGTTTACTGTATGAAGTATCGTTTTGTGCTCAGTGAAATAGAAACAGATAGACGACTGAGGCAAATGATAGTTTTAGATTGCGATTAAAGCAAGTAGCTTTTCATTAAATATTAATTAATTTCGCCTTACTATGAAGATGTTCAACAGACATTATCAAACAATGACACGTAAATGGGCAGTTAATTTGGCTGACAGTGGCTTTTACTATGCATATTTTGTGCTTGCGTCTTATAAAGAACTTATAAGTTTCCTCCTGATACATCCCGTAGTTTCAGGTACTATTTTTTGCAGGATGCCGTTTAGTAGCACACGCATTTTAATGCTAACATTCACACGGACATCCCGTATGCAGTGCCCCGCTAAAACGATGCGATTTTTACTGATCCATTTTGTCATTAAACTGGAGACTTCTTAAATGTCAGTATGCTCAAACAGTTACCATGGCAAATTGGCAACTGTGTGATGCAAGTACTTACAGCGTATGCCACAAAGCATTAAGGTTATTCGAGCTCACCTTGACCCGATTCGAGGCACCCGTGGAGCCTTATGCGATACAGAGTAATACCCACCTGTTGCTTGCTCTCTTTGAATACATTCACTCATCTACAAGTGTCTTACAGGAAAATCGAGAAAATAAATATATAAGGTCGACGCACCAAAATAGGAGATTGACGGTGTATAAATAATTATTTTATTAAAAAATCAATAAGCGTTTAACCTCGCTTCTAAAAACAAATCCATTTAAAATCATATATCACCAGTAGGTAATATGCGAAATAATTTAACTATACTCTGAAAAAATAACGAATTTCTTCGCCTTCGCAGAAGTCGGACAAAACTAAGAGTTGGCTGAACTTTAGACGAGGTCTTGAGTAAGACTGAAGGAAACAAATCTACTAGTTTTACTTCAGAAACCGTACAAAGTTAAGTAAAATAAGGTGTTTCGCAAGCAGAAGTCTTTAATAAGTACGGTTTGCCGTTGGAAAAATACCTGCTGCGAAGTTCTGTAACAAGAAATCTTTGTGTACTTCTAAAGTTGGAAATAATTTTCTTGTCAATTATACTTAGTCCGAAGTAACAATGTTTTTAATTACCGATACCTGGGGCACTTTACAGCTCTGCAAGGGAAGTGCTTATAAGCGCGTGGAAATCATCTGTCGATATGAAACATACTATTGTCACCTCACCTCACCCCACCTCATCTAGTGTAGCAGTTCGCGATAAAGCCACATCGGTTGCAGTAGGTTTGAATCCAGTAAAGGGCACATGTTTATGTGATGAGAACCTAAAATCAGTAATACAGCAACTAGAGGGACTGAAAACCAATCCCAGTACTTGATCAATGGCAATGTATTAGTCGATAAATAAAGCTGTTTACAAGCAACTGCTATTTTTTTAAGCATTTGCGAAGTGATATTTGGTTATATAAATAAGTAAATACGTAAATTTTCGTTGAGGGTGGAAAAAAATACGTAGCGAAAAATGCATAGGACAAATACCCGAGGCCCGCCTTTTTTTACTATAATGGCAGTAAATGTATAGATCCGACTAGAAAACTTTTTGAAGAGGTGGTACGAATTTTACACTTGATCCATCGAAAACTGGGCACATCACTGAGTCCTACAGCTGTGCAATGTTTGTTTGACTTTTTACGACTTGTTTCGGGCATTCGTCGTTATTCGAAGCGGCTCGGACGTGGTACCAAATCACTTCAATGGAGAGAAAACGTCGCATTCTTATAAAGCCGGGTGGAAAATAGATTTTCCTGCCTAGTGGGAAAAGCAATTTAGTTTTAATTACTATGATCAAGCATGGAGTCAAAGATAATTGAGTCACATAATATAATTGAAATAAAACACTATTGGTTCAATTTCAAACAATTACAGAAAATCAACAATAAAATATTCGGCTAACTGTCATAAGTGCCTGTGATTTTTTAACATAACAGTCTAATTATTTTTAATTTTACATTGTCAATTTTTTTCTGTTTTCTGTCTTTCACAGTATATATATTTTTTGTTTTGATCGAAATCGCTTTCTACCCTTGGTTAACAATCTACTATTTCTGACCCCATTCAATAAATTGTTGTATTCTTAAATTCTACTCCTAAAGTACACACAAGTTAGTTTTGATGTCGCTTTTGCAGAGCGCAAAACTAGGTTGACCTTTCTTTTTCCTTTCATTTATTTTGTATACAATAATAGTATCTTCCAGGAAGTCCGCATTTTCCGTATTATCCACTATAAGCAATAAGCATACTTCCTCAAACCGTCCGTAAAAGACGTTTTTTATAGCACAAAATAGGTCGGAAAAGCGGCGGCGAGCTTATGCAATTAAACGCTTTTTATAGAAAACAGGTCAGAAAGTTGCCGACCGCGGGATGCAATTCGCCCTGGAACAAAGGGTGACCTGATTGAGATGGCCTGATTGCTATCGCGGGGATGAAATACAACATTTAACAGATTAACGGCTAACGCACACTTTGTTGGGGTTGGTTCTGGTGCAAAAATAACATAAGTACTTTAATATGGTAACGGTGTAGAATGATATCTATTCTATGTTAAATATGTTATCTGATACTTGGTCCGATAAAATGGATATAGTGTTATATCCGTACGACATTGGATAAAATAAGTTTTTACAGCAATTGAAATATTTCGTTTACAAACTTTATTAGCAGATTTTGGAAAATAGATTTTATCTAGGTACAGTTTGTATGTTTTTTATGATTTTACGACGGCTGATTTGTTATATTTTAAAATAAATAATGCACGCTTAAAATATGATACATTTGAATAATATACGATCTAATTGTGCTCTTTCGATCACTTTTTTAAGTAAACGGTTTGACATGAACGCATAAAAGATTCATGCACCTCGCCACGAAACAGCCAAGGGCACGCTAATTGAGCTCGGCCCAGAGTCGAATACGGAATTTCGATGCACAAAATACCGATGAATGCAAATACGATGCTACAAGATTTCGAGCGCACATAAGTGCGAAATAGCTATACTGCGATACTACTGAACTTCGATGCACATGAATTCGAAAGATCTTTACTGCGACACTACTGAACTTCGATGCACGTTAATGCGAGAGGGTTTTATAGCGAAACAACATAATCAAACTTGTTTTGTTAATCTTACTACCAGTACCTAGATTTTTACACTTAATAAATATCAGAATAAAAATATGTTGTAAAGGGCAGATAAATAAACCAAAACAATGATTATTTTGTTAATTTTACTACCAGTACCTAGATTTTTACACTTAATAAATATCAGAATAAAAATATGTTATAAAGGGCAGATAAATAAACCAAAATGCTTAATAAACTAAATCATGTGTATTTCATATATTTTTAAATTGTTCTAGCAATCAATCGTACCATACCAAAACAAAATGCCAACATAGTTGTAATGATACACATTAACTCAACTTTACAAAAATACAAAGTCTTCACGAAAATGATAACAAAAACATTAAATTTGAAATATTTTTTTAACAACGTTTACAAAATTTAAATAATTACATAACAATGTAAGATCTTATTTCTTTATGTAGCATATAAATATATGCAAGGTAGCCCGACCCCAATCTTGCATTGTGGCATGCCCAATGCCCATCAAGGCTTTGCTAATAAAATTACTAAGGGTAGATCAAAAGTAGGACTACTAAGTCAAAAACTACAAGTCTAAAAGATTATGACTAAGCTCCTGAAACCAATTTTACCGAGTTACTCGTGTATTGTGCCCTAAGCTCTACATTAGACCATAACTAATTTAATTTAATAAGATGCCGAGTATTTCTACATTAGCTATGATAATTTTTTATTTGGAAAAAAATAAGAACAGAGATTTTGCAGATATTATCTTCAATATTCATTCATTTTCGCGGACGTAGAGGAATACTAGCAATACTTTGGCGTAATATTCGTAATAGGTAATAATATTCACACTGTGCACCCAATTTCGGTCCGGCATGACATTGGTGCACGCTCGTAGTAGCGATCATCGATCGATTCTGTTTATCGTTTAAAAATAAGGCGTTATTGCACCAGCGTCCGTTGGCGCCAACGCTTGATGCAATGCGTAAAATGGCTGCCAGCCAGCACACGCGCAACAGACTGCGATGACAAGCCGAAGGGTTAAAGTAAACTATTGGTTTGTTCGGAGTGTTTATAAACATTATCTCATCAAAAACATGTCGATAACTTGCAACTCTGTAAACGTTCTACCGTAAAAGATCGGAGCGTTAAACGGTACTGTCGAGATATCACATGGAAAAATCTGAAATGCATACTTTTCGATGGCAATAAAAGCTAGTGTCTTAGCAATTATTGCAATCTCGTGCGATGAACCCTAAATAACATTAAGGCCTCCAGACATTTAGGAGAAATGTGTAACCTTCATCTTTAATAGGAATTTTATGTTATGTAGGTTATATGTAATATCATTTGTCATAATTTGTAGTGGTTAGTAAGTATGTATTATGGTTTTCCACTTTTCATCGTAGACGCACTTGTTCAGTTGGCTCAGTCAACTGAATCTAGTCATCGAGAGGTAGCTAGAGTTAGCGATGACACCTCAATGTTTTTTTATAGCATGTCCCATTTGATCATCTCTTCTATCAGGGTCTTCATAATTATGGCAACCAAAGCATATAACAATTGACACAAAGCTTTGTTAAAAATATACATCACACAGATCTACTTTTGGATTTATTACTTGAACTCATTTTTGGATTTGTTAATGATTTCAATAGGTCGTCCATTTACAGTTTAAAATAACGCTATGTGTAGAACCAGGACAAAAGGCAGTTATGATTGCTTTAGAAACTTGTGGCTAATAACTGGTAGCATATCACCCACCTGCATAAAATGCTCACATTGTCACAACAACGGGTCAGGTTAACGCCACACAATAGGACCGCAGTATTAAGCAACTCTGTTACGCACTTAGTACTAACTGTGGCGGAACTTGATATAGCACCGTCTGGTACAGAGCTTTATGTTGAGCTGAATAGGATTACCTTCCACATTGAACGTATGTAGCGTCAGGCAAGAAATTGATATTACACAGTTTTATTATGTAGGTTTTACTAATAAGTATCTCAATTTGATTGCATTATTTATTGAATGATCTGCTCTAGAATACGTCGTCTTCATAATGTACGAGTTTATTATGGGCTTAAAATGGTATCAAATTAAAACAAAGGATTTAGCGAAAACGTAGCTTACAACTTCGTTTCTTTTCAGAAACTGTTCAGTTTATCCAGAGATTGGAGATTCCTACAAACAAACTTATTAATTTACTAACATTATTTAATAGTATAAGTTTAAATAGATTTGACTACTAGTAACTTTGAACCATTCAGATTCATGTAAATGATGGGTTTAGTCAATCGCTTTTAAGAGTGCTTTCTCAGTTATTATCGTGAATTAAAGCCTTACGGCCGGTTTCGTGATCAACAGTTAACTCAACAAATGATTAAAAGTCGTTATTCTTTATATAAATTTGTGAACAAAGACTCAAGAAATCATATTAAATTAGCCCAAACAAAAATCTATGGCACTAAAACGGGGTGCGCGAGCTTTATCTTCTATAAAAATGATTTCAGCTGTAAATGTAAATAAAACGAACCTCTGTAGTACCTACCTATACTGTGGTGCTTTTACAGTGTAAATTTTGATTAAGCCATATTATGCTCCGTAGAAGTTATAACTGCTTAGTAGAATAATAAGCTTTCGTAAACGTTGATTAATATTAATTTACAAGATTACAAGTGCAAGGGTCACGATAATCAATCCAACTTTAGTAAAGGAGCTGTAATTAGCCTTGAAACGTGTAATATTATACTACGTGCCCGTTTCTTTTTTTTAAACCGTGTAGTGCTTATGATTCATTCAGAAACCTGGTTAAAATTATTGTGTTTTGTTTATTGGATGACATAAGAATTCATATAACGATATATTTTTTTAAGATTGGACAACAAACTCTTTACAGACGATACGTTGCATCTCATTTGATAATGTTAGTTACCTAGTGTAAGAAGGTTTCCGTAAGAATTGAAATCTTCAAATTCAGTGAGATATAACTCGATAGTTAGTATACTCGAGAAAAAATCGATAGTTCAGTACTTATTGAAAGAGTATGCGCATACGCAGTCTTTTCTTGCGTAAACAAGAGCTAGGTCTCTGCCAACAAGGCTTGTGTCAGTTTTATGTACCTATTGCCCCACTTCAGATCTCATCTCAAAAGCTACTCATTCTGGAATCAAACACGAAAAACAAAGACACAAGGCAAACCTACAACCTTAAAATAGATGAAATAATAAAAAGAGTCCACTTATCTTGACCTATTTCATGAAAAATTTCCAAGGCCACCTCTCAAAAAAACCCATGACTTATAGCCGTGTATATTTTCACTCCGGACTGTGATATATCGTCATGATTATGAATGGACTGGCTACCTTTAACTGTTGGCAAAGATATCACGAGACATAGCGGCCGCATTACCGAACTTTTGTACAGTATTAAAAACAGAATGACGATGATTAAGTTTAGCACATCGATACCATAACATGCTGACACCTGTACCCTTCGCGAAGACAAGCACTACACAATTATGTAACTAATTAAACTACACCACACTTCACTTCACAGTCGACGTACGGAGACGGATAGAGGGAGATTCGTAGGACCCAGGGTACCGCGTGGAACTCCTGGGCGATGGCGATGGCCAGGTTAAGATACCTGCTGTAGATGGAGGAGTTTGAGCGTATGGGCCTGGAGGCGTCTCCTTTACAGCAGTTGCTGCCCATGGCGGGAGCTCATGGCGTGAGTTCGCGGGCAGCGAGGGCTAGGCGCGGACTGCGCGCGCGCTGATAGTATTTTGGTAAGCTACGCCAGCGCCTCCCGTCCGTGCGGCGGCGATTGCACTTGTGCCGATTCGCGGGGAGGAATGACAGTTTGAGGCTGTTGCTGTCTTTTGATATTGACTTGAAGCTTTAAATAATATTAATTTTCAGGCATAAATCATTGAATGATACGTTTCGAATATTAAAAGTGTACTACAGGCGCTTAAAAGTGATTTTAAATGGCAGCAGTGCTTGAGCGATTAAATTACTTTTTACTGATGTTTTTAAAATGCACTCTCGATATTTTTTTTTTCATTGTCATCACTATACGAACCTTTCAGTACCACTTAAAATGTTTCATACCTACTCAGATCCGAAGTCTTATCAGGTATGATCTGATTTCCACTTACGCCTAGCTTTTAGGCAGCATATAGATGCTACCTAAAAGCTTATATATTATATAGGATTATAGAATCCTCGATCGATATTAGATTATTAGAGACACAGGGTAACAGGGCTATGTTTTAAGTCTGTATGATTTTATTTAGCATATTTAGATGCATAATACTCTTACAAATACTTTTTAAATATACTACACATATAAAAATGGAAAAGTCTTATGTAAGTAAGTTGCACAAAGATGCTCAAGAAACAGGCGACTTAACATTCCCAAACTTATCAAGATAACTTTGAATGTTCTCTTCTTTCTTTATATATTGTATACGTGCTTTTAACCGCGACTTCTTACCTACTGCCCAAAAATTTTGGCCATCTTTCCCTTTTACCATCATTAGGAATAATTTACTTGATCTATAAATCTATCTTTAACATACTATCATTTTATTACAAAACATAAATGTCATCTTGAGGAAGATATGCAACTGAAAATCCTGAAGATAATGTTTCTTAAAAGCTTCATCAGATGTCGCCACTCGCGTGGTACTATAGATCATCAATAGATGTCGCTCGTCGCATGCGATAGATGGCGCTTCTCGCTTAGCAATGAGAAATCATTCGTGATAACCTCATATTTATTTTTGGTTAGTAAAAAGTAAACTTATCTGGCATCGTTAGAGAATAGGAGAACATTTTAAAAAGCGATTTGTAAATATCTGCGCATGAAATGTGAGAGCGCATAACTACATTTCGTTTGAATTATTGTACAATCAACACATGTGGGTATGCAGTTAATATTTATTATAAATGACCTGGATTCCTGGTGATTCTGAGTTCCAGATCTTCGCTTCAAGCATACAATATTGCGCGTCGATTACAAACCTTGTTACAAACCCATATTTATCCTTTTTTTAGCACTGACATGAAGATCGAGAATAGGTAATGTCATAATGTACCTACCTACATAATGTACTCGTACAATGTGTTATTGGTTTGATTGCGGAAAACTAGTATCCTAAAATATTTTGCCAAAATCAATCCAAACGTCCATAAAATAGTTTCAATTAAAAACCCATAAATATTTTTTTTTAAAAGGTATTAAGATATTATAATATAAAATAAAGTATTTTACAAATGTTATAAAATATATATAATCGAGCTTAATTAAATTCGTCCACGCTTGAACAATGAAATGTGTTACAAAATGCTAAGGAATTATCCAAATCCATGTAAGAATTCCCACAGCAGCACATTTTATTATCACCCGGCGGTGACTTGATCAGTTATTTTTAAAATTCTAAATAATACACAATACTGACGAACGATGTCAAATACCATTAGTAAGCGTCCAAAATTATGATTGCAGCCCCAAGCAACTTGTGTCTCGTTGTCTATTGCATGTCCAAGCCGCTTCCTGGTTCTGTATTTATACATCGACATGTGAAAAACAAACAACGCTTGCCGGCGCGCGCGCAGTGTTCGTATCTACACTTTATACCCGCGCGTTACGGTTGGTTTTGAATGCGGAATGATTAGTGATGGAAAAATGGCCGAAATTGTGGAACAGCTGGAGGGATAGAAATAGAACGTACCATTCGTAGTGGATCGGTGGGGTCCCGGTGGGCAGCGGTAGGGTGAGAGTCGCAGTGCTGCCGGGGGCGGCCCTGAGGGTTTGTAGGGCGGCGCAGCGAAAGACCGGCGGCTCCATAGACAGTGCTGCCCGGCCGCGCGCGGGTTGCCGTGTGCGCAGACACCGGCGCGCCGATGCTGTTTCTATAAATAATACGGAAAAATGTAACGCGCGCGCAGCGAATTTCGAGCCGGCGCGAATTTCACCAATTCCAACCGCTGGATTTTTGCGTACACATGACTTTAGGCGGCCTTCGGGTGGCGCCGGTGGGCCAGTGCGAAGGGCGGTGTTTTGGCTGCTTGACAGTTCTTGTCACTGCGGGCTTACGTGTTACCTGACTTGCGGCGACATTTCGTTAGCGCTTGTTTAATACGTCGTATCTTTTCTAACTTCATCCATGTGGGCTTAATGTTGGCGAATATACTTATTTTGCAATTTTCCGATAAACATTTTACTTCAAAATTGTTTAGGTACTTACCTTATAATCATAGTTAATGTCTTCAACAACTGTAATTATTTCTTGTTTAAAAATACGAGAGCACAAAGTCCAGTTTCTTTTTTCAGATCAATAGAAAGACTTCTACAGTTAATTCGAAACTAGCGCCAAATTTTGTAGATAGAAGTTCATTCGCATTCATTCTAGAACAATAGAAAAAATACTGAACTGGGAGTTACTGGTAGAAACTACTCCTAAAATCGGGATAAATAATAACTATGTGATTGGGTGCACTAAATAATAACAAAAATATTACAGTATTTTTTTTATTACCACATACGCTAAATGTATATGTTCTTCTGTCTAGTCTTACATACTAGATCCAGGGTCGAGATCATACATGAAAAAAAAATCGAGATGTACTAACACAATTTCTGTTAACTAAGAATAATGACCCTAGTACATAACTGAGCCGAAACTACACATCATAAATGCTTGATCTTTGGCTTTCACCGACGACAAACATGGTAAATGTAACACTGGAGTCTTTAGAGGATCGTGTGCAGGCGTAGCGCAGCGCGAGTTTTCATACATTTAGAACGCAAGCGGTCGAAATATGCTTGCGGGGGAAAACGTTTTCCTACCCTTAAACCTGTAATGAGACAAATTTGGTCTCATTCGTTTTCATGCATCCTGAACTACTCTTGTACGTCTTCGATTTTTTTTTGGCTTGGCTTGATTAGTTCAAAATGGACGAAATTCCAAAGATATTTTTTAATAAAAAAAAGTGAATGTTTAGGTACTTATATTTTCTGAAACATACAATATTTAAAAAAAACAAAAACGTACGAGCGTAGTTTTTTTTTAATATCTCTAACATGTAAAAAAATTTACAAAATCAGACAATGCTTAAGGGGTGAAAAACGTTTTCTCTTTTTGTATGGAAGCTTGCGCACACTTAAAGGTTGTAGGTAACATTGCCATCAAACTTAGAAGATGTTTAAGTCCTAAAGAGTTTCTTAAAGTTTAAGAAACAAACATGATATGCAAATCCGTCTCAGTTGAACTTATGAGCAAAATAAGTAGTCAAAACGATTGCTTACGTAAAAAACCGTCCACGATTCGCACATATACAGATAGGCTCGTGTAAAAAGCTGTAAAATTAATGAAATCGTTGTAAACCGGACAGTCAAAGTAAGTACTTATTCGGGGAAAATCTTAAAAACATGATAATGAAACCCTCACGGATGTATATCAACATTATTTTGTTTCCGTGACCGCCGGCGGCCCATCGATCGCTGAGAGTTTAAGGCTGTAACTATAACCTCGCGTTTCCGTATTGTTATTAGTTGCTTACAAACAGAGATGGCAGTCTTTGGCCCTGCTACTATAGGTAGACCGCGAAATTGAGACCTCGCCTGCGAGGCACAAAGGCGCGGGGGGAGGCGAGAGCGGGTGATGTGTGCGGTGATATTTGGTCATCTCTCACGCCACCCGCACTCGTCTCCCCCCGCGCCCCTGTGCTCCCCAGGCGAAGTCTTAATGAAGCGGTTTTCCTATAATCATTTCTCGCTTGCACAAAAAATACTTTCCAGTGACATTCCATAAGTTATGAACAAACACTTTTTAACAGTGAACGATAGTTTCAAAATATCAATATATTTATTTCATTCAAGTACTTAAGCCTCTCCTTCATACTGTTTTTGGTAGCTTTTCGATGACACAAAGGGCTGTTTTAAGTCTTATGTGAATTTGCAACCACTCGTACCATAGGTATAATAATAATCTTAGAGAAGAAGTCAAAAGAATGTGGAAGTTACAGCAAGTCAATATAGTTCCAATTGTTTTGTCAACAAATGGCGTTATACCTAAACAACTGCACCAATCACTTCATACTCTTAATTCCTAAATAAACTTACACTCAATTACAAAAAGCAGTCATATTAAATACATGCCGAATTGTTAGAAAGTTTTTACAGGTAAATGAAGAAACGCAGCTGCACACACTATACAAATGCATCACATTCACAAACTTTGTAGAACTTTTAATGTGGATACTACTTGGCTTCGGCCTGTATTATTCAAAATTCCAGCTAAAATGTCTGAGATATAAAAATATATAAAAAATATAACCATAAAAAATATATAACATGAAAAATCTAGTGTTTTCAATTTTAAAACATATAAAATTATTAAATAGAATTAAAATTCATTTCATGCACAAATTAATGTCAAAAAACTTAAGATTTAATGCGTCAAAGCAATCATTTTACGAAATCGTAACTAAATCATTGAAGGGTGAGTACCAGTTTACTTATATAAAGGACAGTTGCATTCGAGTTGCATACGAGTTAAGTTTTATGAAAACTTTGTACAAATATTTTGGCGAATCGGGGACGGGGATTTGTTTCTTCAAAAAAATATGTAATACAATTCGTCTAAATATAATTACATCTAGTCCCATTTTCCATAAATCCACAATAGGTCAGAAATTATACCTAAAATCAATGGTAACTTACTTAATTCTAACTACTATCGCGTATGACTTTAAATTCTTTGAATGACTTTTAAATCAAATAGGTTTTCTTCTATTGTGATTTCATTGACATATATTTTAAATATTTAATATTACACAAATAGTACCTAAAGCTCTGCACGTCACAATTTCGTGGTAATCAAAGACAACATTTAATCATATTTCTAGAGTATAGAGTCGAAAATGCGAGAGTAACGTGCTGGAGCGTAGAACAGAAGATATAGTTATCGTTAATAAATACCGAATATAGCAACTTTGTTAGGAATCAATGTACAAATAGTACTTTAAAGGTGACCATTTACCTTTTTTTAATGCAATGACGAATCAATATGTAAATTCATTTAGATCAAGACAAAACTTTTTAATATTAGTAACTGTGTGGTATATGAACCAGTTTTTTTTATATTGATTAAAAAAATAGATAGAACGGGTCGCAGAAGTAATTTTTTTACACAAAGTTGACTATATTTTTATTTATAACGGTTAATACATTCTTAGAAATAGTAAAGTCGCATCAAAAATACATACTAAGATTAGTGCAGTCTATAGATTACCAACCTAGACAATATAATAAAAAACAAATGTGCTTGGATTTGATTAAAAAAAAATAGCACTGGTTTA
Source organism: Pyrausta aurata (assembly GCA_963584085.1). NCBI lineage: Eukaryota > Metazoa > Arthropoda > Insecta > Lepidoptera > Crambidae > Pyrausta > Pyrausta aurata. The sequence goes on from OY757251.1 coordinate 10,311,732, forward strand.
TTGGAATCATATTTTAATTTCAGAAACTTTTTTTTAGTTTCATAATAGTTTTTGGACCTTGATGAGCCCATCCTAGCAATCGAGCTTTTAATTGTGAATACAGATTGAAACAACTTGATTTTTTGAAACATTAGTAATTAAAAAACGTGACTTATTTCTTTTTTAATACGTTTAGATTAGACCAAAAATGTTTATAAAATGTACTTCGGCTGAAGCTGAAATGGTGTTAAATTTTGGCATACGCCTTATTATTAATGTTCAAAGTCAGAAAAACATTAGTTTGTTTCAAAGTTTTTTTTAAATATATGTTTATCAATAATGCATAAAGTTGATTATTATCATTTTTACTGTAAACATACTGTTTTATGTAAAAGTTCAAAAATATATATTTATTTTCTAAAAAGATTTTTAGTTAGCTCTGCAAATTAAAAATGATTGAAGCCGGGTATTTAGCGTTAATATGCCATGAAACCCAAAACATATTGTTTTCTTTAGCGTCCTGAACCGGCCTAAAGTACCCATAATTTAAGGGTCATACACACACAACTTCGCACCGATTCTAAACACTCGAAACAGCGTTAACACAACGCATCGGTTGGTGCTCACTTCGTTTACAAGTAGAATGGTTAACCGTTAATCTACATGAGAGTATAACCCGCGTCATATCAAACTACCTTCATCAAATAATATCTACAGAACACTAACCAGCTGTCAGGCACTCAGGCTTACACCAATTTTTACACTCTCAAAGCTATGCCAAAAATAGAATTGATTTTAAATCTATGCACGAGCAGAGAAAATATAGCTCTTTTTACCATAATACATAGGTCGAAAATCTACTACAAACCTGAAGTGAAACGACATGAAAAAATACGTTACAAATATATCAATGCATATCGCTTTGCAATTGTCAGATCCGTAATATAATATTTGAAAATAATATTAAAATTAAAAGTCATAACAAAATGTAAAATATAAATTTTGGAAACACAACATTATGTATTTTTAGACATGACACTACATTTATGCACTGATTGACATTGACATTATCTACATTTACCGTGTAAAAACTAAAATTGTTTCTTTGCTTATGTAGGAACGTGCACTTACAATCACAACAAATATAAAACAAATAAGAGATTATAAGTTGAAAAAAATAAAATCACAACCAAATATACGCAAAACAAATGACCAGATCTTTAGTAAAATCTCGATCTAGAGCAAAAATTAATAAGTTTTAGGCCAGCTAAAACTAAATCAATATGTATATAACCAGTGTACATTATGTAAAAATGTCTTATAAAATAAGTACACAACTTAAACTAAATAAATGAAAATAAAGAAAATTAACTCGCAAACTAAAGTATCGATCGATTGATTAAACTAGCGACATCTATCGTCAAAATGCGACAACACAAATCACTCGTCGAACAAATCGATATTATGTTTACTCCTTCACAGAGATCCTGTTTTCACATTTTTCGTATTGTCTGTATGATTGTGAGAACGAATAGGTCTCCAATTTTAATAGATACATAGATAACATAAACATTTGAGAAATATACATTTGAGATGTACTAACACTATTATTTAATCGAGATTACAAGGTGGTAAAATGAACGGAGGCAAGAAGGGCCAATTCCTCGTAAAAAATATTCGGACAGTCGAAAGTTAAAGCCAAAAATATCACTGCCAAAGGTGCTGTGGAATGAGAACTGCCCTTGAAATTCATAGTTTAATTTACTTAGAAAAAATACTCCTTGTAGCCTAGATTAGCATACTTAAATCTAAGGAAAGGATCCGTGCTTTGGAATGTAATATGAAGAGTGCTCACCTAGTTATACAAGATGAGCTGAGCAAATTTTTACGGTAGTAAACTGTCCACAATACAAACATTTGCAACATCTATTAATTATTTAAAGAATTTGCAGCCTTTTATGTCCCGTTGTAGAGTTATAATTGATCTATCTAATTCGTTTGCATGTTATGTTTCGTTTCTATGTTTTCGTAATTCTATGTAATTTTTCGATATTATAGAATTATGCAACGAGACTGCAAAACTTTCATATTAAATGTAAATTTAACTATAGGGGAGCACGACAGAAACGTAATTTAAATTCGACAACACCGATACACTTACACTGTTTTTTTTTGTTTTTTTTTTATTGTTTTAGTTTTAACAGATAAATTGTTCCTCACAATTTGGTCTCACCACCGATTTATTTACATGAGAGTGGGTTAAAGCTATGGAATTAGGAATAATATGGAATTATCCTAGTCAGAAAAAGATGCCATCAACCCATTACAATCCTTCGGATACTAAGAAGTAGTCTGCCATGGTACCTAACTCATTTTGCGATTTTCCATATTATTCCAAAGTTAAAGCATAAACTGCGATCCTTCCCTTGCCTACCTATATTGACATCACTTCAACCAAACATCGACACGCAAGAAATTTACTTCTAAATCAGGGAGTTACACATAAGGTGGACACGAAAATGGAGCGATAAATATAGTACCAACAGTCGTAACCACACTGGTAAGACTGTCGATTGATTTTATTAATACAGTGATCTTCAAAATTGGTAAAAATCGCAAGACTCAAGCTTCGATCGTTAGAGCACTTGAATGTTTGTTAATCAAGCTGAATGTTTCTCAGATCAGGAGCTCTATTTTTGAATCACTCGCTTCAAGATGGCGAGTGATTTTCGTTCGAAAACAAGTTTTTTTTCTAAGACTTTTAATTCATCTTCGAACGAAAATCACTTCCACCTTAAAGCGAGTGATTCAAAAATAGAGCTCCAGATCTTTTTGGCTTTGTAGTCTTTGCGACAGTATTATATCGACACAGCAAAAAAACCTTATCGATGTCGTACTCGTACCGATTTTGAATTTCAAATGAGACCACTATCATTATGATTTGGATAAACACACATTAATCATAACATACCGTCAAGTGTCATTTTCATGTAGGGATAGTAATAGAGCGCATCACTTCACTACAAGACAATGTATCATCTTTTTACCATATCTATCCTAGGTATATCCATTATAATGTGGTATGAAGCCACATAAAATTTAAAAGGAGGCCAACGCGATTTTAATGGCATAGGAAGGAAATCTATAAAAAGATTTGCAGCTAGTAAACTAGCTTCAGTCAGCCCTAAAATGATCAACTTCTTGAAACTTAACATAAGAAACTGGAGCAAGTCGTGGTTGGTATCAGTGAAGTTGCCAACAATATCACCCAAAACCGGGAATTTTTATTAAGGTATATAGGTATAACTTAAAGTTTAGACGGTCAGAGAATGCTATTTTCACCTTTTAAAATTTGTTTGAAAATGAGTAGGAAAATTGACAAAGTCTAGAAGTTTGCCATTCTTTCCATACATGTTGTGTCAAAATGGAAAACCTTAAAATAGCATTCTCTGAGCCGCTAAATAATAACTTACTAAACTATGAGAAATGTATGTTTGTGTAGTAATAGTTACCACATATCTCGCGGTGACCTCCCGTCTCCCTGTAATCTCTTACCGAATTTAAACTTGAGCGATATTCGGAATGTAGTTGTCTAGATTCTTGAGTTTCTCAGCAATATCAACGTTGCCGTTTTTCTCGACGACCGTGTCTTTGACCGTGGTCACGTTGTTGTTTTCGAAGCCGTCATCGCTGCACTCGCAGGTCATCGAGTCGTCTGTGTCTTTCACTGTGACAGTTATTGGCTCATTCGGTTTGTTCTCAACAAAGTTGACGACAACTTGCGCAGGATTCGCGTCTTTGTTCTTTTTCTTGCGGCGTTGCGCGTTCTCGTTTGCGGGGGGGCCGAATGCGTTCTTGAGGCCGTCAGAGGATGAGGACATCTGACGCTGGTAGTACTTGAAGTTCTTCCTGAAACCGCATCGGCAGCCCTTGTTGAGAGCTTTCTCACGTCTGCAACAAAACAAGTTGGTAAGACAAGGGTACAGACGTTAGTCATAAGCAGAATTACTACCAACAACGGTTTGAAAAAGATGCTTCTGTTACTCTGCGCAATAATTTATCGAATGACACTTCCGCACCAGTATTGATTTATTTATTTATTATTTTATTATAGTATCTAGGCAGACATATGGCCACAATCTCACCTGATGGTAAGTGATGATTGACAGTTTTTTTAATGCATCAGATGAATGCATTACTCTAATACAGGGTTTTCAAATCTTTTGGCTACACAAACCCCTGTTAAAGTTTTCAGGTGACAACAAACTCCATAACTAACCAGTTAAATATTTGTTTTGGATACTAACAAAGGAATATTGTTCTGTTCTTCCTTTCTTTCTTACCTAAATTATAACGAGGCAAAGTTTGTGACTCTGTAAGTTTTTTGGGGCTAGCCATAAAATACTGAACGATTTTGAATTCGAAAAAAGCTATCTATAACCACCCATGTGTGGCCGGAGCGGGTGACTAGTATAATATAAAGCAGTATTTTTAGATCATCGTAAGGACTTGTGTCGGGTGTCCAGTCTATTTTTATCCGTCTAGCACCGTTTGAATATGGAGTCTGAATTCAGTTTGCATTACGATGCGCCCGCGCATGACCAGACGTTTCAAACGGGACTGCGTAAATGAAGGTATCTCGTTAAAACGATGGCACTAGGGTGACAGTGTATTATGATGCCTTATGATGTTAAAAGAAAAACAAGGTTTAAAACGGGTACCTGTAGCCATAATCAGTATGGACTTCGCTCTATTTGCCAACTAACTTTCTGTTCAGACGTTTTTACTGTTTAGCATTACAACCTATAAAAGTCTCTTAATATCGGGGTAATTTAATCTAACTCTGCATTTCCGCAATCAACTTCTTCATTTGCAAAGCTGATGGCATACACTTACATACAGCAGTGCTATTCTAGCGATACCGCTAGAATATTCTAGCGATATTCTAGCGATGAATCATACAGCTGAAGGTTTTGACACCTTTAAAATCTATGGCTCCCGTTGCACCAGCTGCACACTCCTCCATGTGCAACTCGTTGACGACAGCTTCTTCTGGCCTCAAACCTGCTTATAACTAACTGAAGGTCTGGTGGAAGCTGGTGGTCTACTCACCCGGCTAAAGCCTTCTCCCGCTGCTCCAGCGGCTGGTCTAACACCGGCTAATATCTAACCGAAGGTCTGGTAGAAGCTGGAGGTCTACTCACTCGGCTAAAGCCTTCTCCCGCTGCTCCAGCGGCTGGTCTAACACCGGCTAATATCTAACCGAAGGTCTGGTGGAAGCTGGTGGCCTACTCACTCGGCTAAAGCCTTCTCCCGCTGCTCCAGCGGCTGGTCTAACACCGGCTAATATCTAACCGAAGGTCTGGTGGAAGCTGGTGGCCTACTCACTCGGCTAAAGCCTTCTCCCGCTGCTCCAGCGGCTGGTCTAACACCGGCTAATATCTAACCGAAGGTCTGGTGGAAGCTGGTGGCCTACTCACTCGGCTAAAGCCTTCTCCCGCTGCTCCAGCGGCTGGTCTAACACCGGCTAATATCTAACCGAAGGTCTGGTGGAAGCTGGTGGCCTACTCACTCGGCTAAAGCCTTCTCCCGCTGCTCCAGCGGCTGGTCTAACACCGGCTAATATCTAACCGAAGGTCTGGTGGAAGCTGGTGGCCTACTCACTCGGCTAAAGCCTTCTCCCGCTGCTCCAGCGGCTGGTCTAACACCGGCTAATATCTAACCGAAGGTCTGGTGGAAGCTGGTGGCCTACTCACTCGGCTAAAGCCTTCTCCCGCTGCTCCAGCGGCTGGTCTAACACCGGCTAATATCTAACCGAAGGTCTGGTGGAAGCTGGTGGCCTACTCACTCGGCTAAAGCCTTCTCCCGCTGCTCCAGCGGCTGGTCTAACACCGGCTAATATCTAACCGAAGGTCTGGTGGAAGCTGGTGGCCTACTCACTCGGCTAAAGCCTTCTCCCGCTGCTCCAGCTGCAGCCTCACGGCGCACACCTCCATGTACAGCTCGTTGGCACGCGACAGCTGCTGCTCGTACACCTGACGAACATCACGGGCTTGCTTCAGCTCTTCGCGGCGTTGGACTGTCTCCTGGGGCTGGGGCTGTTCCGTCCTGTTGAGGAGGTGATTTTGTAGATTGATTTTAAAAATAAGGTTTGCATCTTACAGTATAGGGCCTATACTGTAAAATGCAGGACTTATTTTTAGCAGCAACTGACACGTACGCTTACTCTATCATACTAGCAAGAGTGATAAGAAAAAATAATCCCATTAAACAGCGTGTGACCTGTGATAGGAGCAAAAATTTAAGCCAAGGCTGGGCAAATGGCGAGACAGTCACTTGGACCTCGTATTGTTTACTAGGCCGAGTGACCTTCCCCGCGCTTCTTTTTGCATACCCCGCGCAGTGGCTCGCTCACCCACTCGCCAGGTATGAACCGTTGCTGAGCGCCTAATAGCTACTCGCTCGCGCTAAAAAAAATCTATTCATTTTTACGCTAAACTGTAAACTAAAACTCTGTCTTCGAAATCTTACTCTGATTTTGAATTAGATAGACCAGAATGACAGCTTTAATCGAACTTTTAACTTTTTAATGTTGCAAGCATAGTGCAATAATAGTGTTGTCGTTAATCGATTTATTATAAGCTATTAATTGAATACGTGATATGATTTTTCAACTGTGTGATTTTAATAAATTGTACTATAAATGTAAAATATTTAATATAGCAATGAATTAAGGAAGATAATTTGAAGTTATTTCTATAACGGGAAGTTTGTTTTGTAAAATAACACAATCGTAGGTCATTTGGATATAAAACATAAATCACAGATACGCGCTATACAAGGTGACATGGTTGCAAAATTTTAAAGATAAACTTCGTAAAACGATCCTAATACAAAAAACTTGACTATTTTCATGGGTTAAAACTTTATGCTGAATTTAATGCTAAAGAAGACTAAAATCGTTGAAAATAACTAGCTAACTACTCAATTATTTTAGAAAATGCGCGGTTGGGTTGCATGCATACCCGCAGCATGGATACTTTGATAACTCGTTGTAGTAAATAACAATGTCAAGTTGTATGACAGGACTCCTTTGCAGGACTCATTTGTTTGCATAACATAGGCTAGTTGGATTTGTTTGTTAGAAAATAACAATAAAGTTATTTTTAGTTTTAATTAATTAAAAACATTTAGAATCGATTACTGGTTACTAAGAGGGCATGTTACAGCCTGTATATCTGATTTTATATCGCTTTATTTATCATTATTTACTTATCATTGCTTATTACTTAGTTATTCCACAAAAAAGTATTGGGCTGATTATGATGAAACTTAAACGGTACCCTAAATCGAAATATACCTGACTGAACAAAAAGAGAATGATCTCGCTAATTCATATCATTATGAACCAAATCAATTCTACCTTACGAGCGTGCAACGCGGAATATTTTGATTTGTATTGATTTAATTTCCCCGGTCGACGACTCAGTAAATAGGTTAAGGATGCTGTGTGTACTGATAACTGATGCATGCGACCTGTCTGTGTGTAGGGTGAGACCGGGTCACACGGTGTTTATTTATAGAAGTGCAAAACATATTTCACCTTACGAATGCAGTTATCAATTATATTGAATTTATAATACGGTATTCGTTGAATACCTATTCAGTTTCTTTGTGAGAAACTGTAATGATATTAGAGTTTAGAACTTATAACGGACACACGCCGCAAGTGTATAAAATTACGCAATTTGACAAAATCGTATTACATAGCAAAATACTGTTTTGTGCACTACCTGGTACTACATTTTTAAATCCGGACGCAAAAATCTGTCTGTGATATTGTATCTCTAAACGGATGAACCCATTTTATTTGTTTCATAGACAATTTCATCCCGGGTGTTCACAACCATTTTTTACGAAAATCTGTTCAACCGGTATTTTTAATTTGCGACGGGGCTTTTTAAATATTAAAATAATAATTACTACATTTTTAAACATTAAATTACTTTAGCGCGTAATTACAAAGTGTTTTTATGCTCATTTTTTTGAAATTGCAAATTAATTATAATTTTACTAAATGCATGTTTACTAGACTATCGACAAAGCACTAACCAATGAATAATTTAAATATGGAACATCATTTCGTAGGAAGTATTTGACAGATAACGCTTACCAGAACTTATTAGAACATTGTGAAACAAGCCGTCCAAAAGACTTTGCTTAAATATCCTGCTTAGGTTTCTGTAGTTTAATGAGGAACCCTTTTAGTTTTATAAAATTATTCAAGTGATTACACAATATACACGCTACATATAGGTACATTTTAACACTAACAAATCAATTTATGTAAAAGTTGATCGTTTAGATACCCGAAAAGTAATAGACATCTTAGGGGCCGTCCATTAATCACGTGAGGCTCAAAAGGGGGGGGGGGGGGGGGGAGGGGGTACGGAAAACATCACGAAACATCACGAGGGGGGAGGAGGGGTCTCGTTAGACATCACGTGTATTAATTTTATTTATTTTTTGTCAACAAGCGCTATTTCTGAACCGAAATTTTGAACGGCGCGAAAATTTGAACTATTTGTAGTATGACCTTGATTGACTCGCCCGCCGTTGCTAGGCAACATTACTTAATTATTATAAATAATTAATTATTCATGAATTTTATTGCAAATACATATAAATGTTTTTCGATTCAAAACGCCATTTGTTAAATATTTTTTTCCAGGCAAAAATAGCCTTTACATAGACTTCCAAAAAAAATGCACGTGATCCAGGGGGAGGGGGGGAGTGGTCCCAAACCTCACCAAATATCATCAGGGGGGAGGGGGGGTCAAAAAATGAGAAAAACGACCTCACGTGATTAATGGACGGCCCCTTAGCATCTTTATTTATCGGTTACCTGGCATAAAACTTCTCCATGCCTTGTTGGACCTCCTTCTTCCAAGTGGCCTGAGTAGCACTGAAGCAATCAGTCCTCATGTTGCAGAGATCTCCACCAGCTATCTCGAGGTGGGCGGCTATGATCTTGAACGGGGGCCTACGGACAAAGGGTATGATTGTGAAAAAAAATACAAAGTATTCTATATTACACCTATATGAATGCAACTGAGATATGCCACCAAGCTAGTCATTAAAGTAGGAATAGGGGGAAACAGCAATTTGTAGCGTGCTTCTTTATTTTAGCGGACTTTACATTTATTTCTTATTCTTACGGTTTCCGCAAGAAATTTAAGAATTTTTACTATTAACTCTTTTTTATATTACAGCCTCGACTGAACCCTTTAAAAATCGATTCATAACATGAATATAAATCGAAAATATGTTTGGTAAAACTTCAAACAGTGTCAGGTTTTCGAATTATTAGCAGCTAAGAAATGTAAAACGAAAATTCAAGCGTCCGTCACAGCCTATTTATGGCTAAACGTGACAGTTTATGAGATTTTGTTTAAGAATATTTTATGGGTAAAATGATGTTAGGGATCTATTATTTTATGTTTTATTAATGGCCGCTACTTTCGAACATAATTAAAATGGCTGACTGGCGGTTGTTGACCTTTTCAAAAACATTCACCTATCCGACCAAGACTCACCTGTTCCTTGGCACTCGGTTCCAGCACTGATTGAGTAGCAAATGCAGACTGCCAGGGCATGTGCTCGGTATCGGCAGCGATATGGTGTCCGTTCCCACGCCCCACATTATGGCGTGTGTCTCCAAGTTCTTGTATGGGACCTCTTGAGTTAGCAGCTCCCAGAGAACCACGCCGTAAGACCAGACATCAACTCTTTCAGAGCAAGGCTCGTGACGTATCACCTCTGGAGCCATCCAGGCTACGGTGCCAGTGAAACTCATGATCGTGCTCACGTCGTTCCATTCGCGCGAGGTACCGAAGTCAGACACCTTGACCACTAGGTTGTCAGCGATTAGGATGCTACAAGGAAAGAAAAGTTTGAATGTTTGGTGGCGGTTTTAAAAATAAGGAATATAAAATACAACATAAAGTTAGCCTGAAAGCATTCCACTGCAGGGCAAAGGCCTTACCTCAAGTATGAGGTAGTTATGACCCATACTCCACCAAGCGGGCTTAGTGCGGATACCTCAATACCTCATACTTGAGGTAAGGTCTTTGTCAATTAGGTAAAAGTTAATACAAATTATGTTTTTTTTTTATTACACAGGTACGTATCTTAAATTATGATACAAGAAATCAAGGGTAAAATACAAATGATTATGACCAGGCAGTGCTTTTATTTATATTTGTCAAATTGTTTTTCCAACTTACTTAGGACTTTTCAAATCCCGATGTATGATCCTGTGACTGTGCAAGTATGTCATTCCGTGTGCTATCTCTTTCGCCCACTTGAGTATTTGTTTTGGAGCAAAGCAGGCTCCACTGTGCAGGAACTCAAATAATGGGCCATATTGACAGTACTCCATTATAACACCATATGAAGGTGGCTCCGAGCAAACACCACGGAAACGAACTAAAAACAATTTTGGTAGATTAGCATTGTAAGATTATGAGTGATTATTATGTTCGACAAATTATTTCTTATTTTAACATAAATTGACTATACTCCTGTAGAATTCTTTAGGTGAAAATTAAATTTTCATTTGAAAGCTCCTAGGCATACATATTTTTGGATTCTGATCCAGATCTGAACAATGTGTATTAAGTATTCATGCTTGTTCGATTGTTATCTGTTTTGTATGCTATTAATAAAATAAAATATACAACGCAAAATATTATCAGCCTATTAATTTAGATCTCTTTACCAATATTCTCATGGTTGAGTTTACGTAGGTGCTTTATGTTTGTTTCGCTTTTATCTCTCAATTTTTTTACAGCCACCATTTCCCCTCGCAAGTTGCCCCCAAAGACAACACCTTGGGCACCGGAGCCAAGATACACCATATCAGTGATGGCCTCAAATGGGACTTCCCAGTCATCATCTGTGGACAAAGTGTAATGAGCACAATTAGTATTGATTCTGAAGGTGAACATTTGTATGAAATCTGTATGCAATAGATTAAGAAACATATCAGCAATAATGACTACATTCTAAACTGATGGGACATTACATTATTATTTATTATAAAACCTGTAAGAATGCAAAATGGTGATCATCTTTATGAAAATAACCACATGTACATAGAAAAGTTATGTTTACATATACCAAAAAAGATGCAGTAGAGATAATATAATCATAAATATCGCATAGCTCTTACTTTAATCATAACTTAATCGTCAGTTTAGTATGTGGTACTTGTCTTGTACATATTTTTATTACATTACAATTTTATTATGCAATATTTAATAGTGACTAGAATATGTTATTTTTGCTTTTTTAAAGCAAACTAAACTACTCAAAACAAAATAGCACCCACCATGGCGCCGCAATGTTGCCTATATTCATGTTAATGAATAACTAGCTAAGTATTCATGGGCAAAATGAAACCCTATTACTTCTAAAAGACCTGTTTAGAATATTTAGAAAGTTTTAAATGTAAATGTTTTTGTTTATCTTGGTTACACAGAAAAAGCAAATAGCAGTAAATTACTCTTTTAACAAACATTTATCTATCTGATTGAGAGTGTGCCAGGCCAGATAAGCTCAGAGAGTGCATATGGAGCAGAGAAAGCCCTGCTCGCTACTCAATAAAAATCTTTGCATCTTATTTAATAAAAGTGATAATTGAGTTTAATACTTGAGATTTAATTTGACAAAATAAACCGTAGTAAAAGTATTTTGTGGTTATGACATTGATTATCTAGCATAGTATACAAAATTTAAATCAATAAATTACTAGCTAAAACCTGGGTGGGTCCTATTTTATTTGGAGTAGTATTTAATACTCAAAATCTGTTTCTGGAACTTAGAGACTGTAATGATAGTTTAGTAGCATCTACAGTTTGTAGAGAAATATAGGCATTTTATGATTTCTTGACTGCCTTCATTGCTTATAACTTATAGCTAAGCTTATAATGACAATCAGATACACTGGTTATATGATAATAGCATAATCCTTTAATTTCGCAAAGGCATAATGAATAAGATCAATAATATTATAGCATTGGCAATATGTTAAGTCTACGTGTAAAAAACAGCTGTGATCTGATGTAACAAACATAGCTTTAATATAAATATCTCATTTTATAGTTGCTCAAGTATTTCAGGTACTGAAAGTTAACATTGTTTAATTATGCTTTTATGTAATCTGTACAGTTGTTTTGTGCAAGCTTGACTTCATAAGAACAAGAACAAGAACTGTATGTTGTATTCATATTTATTTAATAGTTAAACTTGCAGCCATATAAATGTCGGATCTCAAAAATTAACACAATGAAATAGCCTAGATGCTATTTTGATGTATGAGTGATGTTATTGTAAAGTTTTCATAATCTATCCAGTAATTTTTGCATGAAGGAGAAACAAACACTCATCCATACAACCATCCTCGCAAACTTTCGTATTTACAACAATATGATAGGAATTGCATTTTAAAACAACAATAAATCACTACATGGTTGCTTGGTTCTACATTGTTTCTATATATTCCTAATGTAGCAATGTCTAGAGACAATGTAAGAGCCATCAAGCATACATAAATCTATGTTTTCCTAAGAAAATAATTCTGATAAGTGTCCAATTAGCCAAAGATACTTGAACAAGGTGGAAAAACCCTAGTAATGTCACTAAACATTGCATTTTCTCCATTGATTTTTTCGATCGATCGCGTAGCTTGACTTAATAATAAAATAAAAACGCAATATTACGAAAAATCTAGGTAACATTTGTAATAACACCATCATAAAATCAAACAAGCCTGTAGCTGCATATCGTAATGACCTTGAATAATGCAATACGATATTCCAGGAATGTAGGTATGTAATGTGCAGCCGAAAATACAACTCACCTTTGGATGTTTTAAGATCAGTGCGCCCGAATAGTGACAACACCGACGAGAAACAGTCAGCTACTCCACCAATCCACAACAAATCTTTTTTGTCAGCCTCTCCAACGCCCGTATTGTTTAATTCTGCACATGGGGTCTCTATATGCCCCTGGTCAGACACATCATCATCTTTTACTTTCACCTCCATTTTATCTTATGTAGCTACCATAATTTTACAACACTTTAATTCAAAAACACTGTTAATGCACATTCGGCAAGAAACATGACTTCAAAACAGTTCTCAGTTCTCGACTGCACTTCACGCGCGCCAGAGAATGAATGAATTTTCTCCACCGCCCCCAGCCAGGCTTGACTCAGGCGATGCACCCAAGCTGCGCCTCAATCTTTTTTTTCCATTATGAGAGAATTTTGTACCTGTTTCATAAGACGTAAATCAGCATATCAGCATTTAATTGACGAAAATCAGTGTAGGATTAGTTCTGTTTTGAAAATATCTAATTCTAATGATATATTATTTTAGAACGATGAATTTTTTTTTTTTTATATACTTGGTTTAACGGCTCTGGGTTCTAGCCATTTTAAGCCACTCGTTGATTTTTCTTTCTGTCAATGTCAATTTTCTTTCAGTTTCTCCCATAGAAAGTAGTATAGTATAGAATGACAAACGCGGATTTTCAGCGTAACCAAAAAGTTACTTTACATGTGTGCGTTCAATAGTGATGTGTATCTTATGGTGGTCCAAGTTTTATCGACGAGGTTACGATAAATCATGTAAATTGAAACAAAAATAATTAAATTAATGCACTTTTAATTACATAATACTTTCTATTTGATAAACAAGACAACCTCATTTTTGTTAAATTACATATTTATTTATTTATGTATGAAGACATTCTAGAAACACTTATACACGTTCCAACATAGACCTTACCACAGCACAGCTTCGGGCCAGTTGTGTGGGCCAGTGCTTAGAAGAAGCTGTGCAAGAATTACGGTTACCTAAAAAAATCAGTCAAAAAATTTATCGATACTGATGACGTCATCATTTAGTCAAGCCCTAGTGTAAAGAAACGGTTTCTTATTTTACTGAAAATATCTGAATTAATCTATTGGAAACTTTGATATATGGCTGCAAATCACAAAGGAAGTCCTAAATTTACTGTACAATTTGGCATCGGAGTCGATTTCACTCACAAATTTTATAAAAATTGGAATTAAAATTTTTATCAATGATTCATATTTACTGGTGGAAAGTATGATTTTCGGGATTGTATCCTCGGCGCACTTCACAGTCGCTGAAAGCACAAGTCATTTCATCTGAAATTGTTATACAAAACTTAAATTATAATTATATCCATTCATAATTTTTCAAAAATTCCAACGACGGAAACTTGACGTATCCACTAAATCCATTATTTCTTAGAAAACGGTATCGCTGTCATATGGTCTTTCGCTGTCAAATCCTATAGAATTTCACTAAGTAGCACGCTCTTTTTAAAGCGAAGATTTTTTCTTTCTCTATGGTTTCTCCCATAGAGATTTTTTCTTTCTCTATGGTTATTACTTATTTATTTTGGCAGTTAAGTTTGAATTTTTACTCGTCCGCGAGTTTAACGTTTGATTTTGCTGCATTAATTCTCACAGATTAGTTCTTCATCAACTTTTAAATTCTGCCAACTGTTGATATTAGGTACGTGTATACAGATTTAAAGAACTTTGGGTTTCCAAGTATTTCTTCTAGATTATGAGGAATTGGCTTCGGATGGTTTAGCTGTTCAAGATCAGCAATCATTGCCAGCCTTTGTAGGCCGAATTTCGTACATTCTAATATGATGTGCTGCAGGTCTGCTACAACATTTCTAGTGCAAAATGTACAGTTCGCATTTGGAATCAGTTTAAGTCTAGCCAGGTGAGCTGGAGTGTGACAGTGACCAAACCTTATTCTGTTGATGACAGTTATAAATTTTCTACTGTCGATGTCTTTATTGTGATGGTACCAAGGTTTGGCGGGCGGGCTTCCTTGGATCTTAGCATACCACTTTCCCTTTTCAGCATTTGTTAACATCCAATATTCATGCCACAACTTTTTCAGGTCTACATTTAAATCTGCTCGGTAATCAGTGTGAGGAACCTTCATAGACTCTGAGTGATCCATATCAAAGCTATTTCTTGCCGCTCTGTCAACAATTTCATTACCACTGATGCCACGATGTGAAGGTACCCACAAGAAGCTAATGGTTCTGCCGGTAAGCCTAACTATTTCATAAATTTGAAATCTTATGTGATAAATTAAATAATTCAAATTAAATTTAAGTGAGTTGTTTTCTAAAGCTAGAAGCACACTTTTAGAGTCAGATAAAATGAGAATATCAGGTGAAGTGTTAGAATCATTAATATGTTTTAAGGCTAAGAGAATAGCATAACTTTCAGCAGTAAAGATACTACATTGATCATCAATTTTAAAACTTTTTACTAATTTGAGTTGGGGATCATAAAATGCTGAATTTACACCATTCTCTGACTTAGAACCATCAGTATACACTTTATAATACACTTTGTTATCTAAAAAGAGGTTTAGTTCACTTTGATTGTTAATTTTGTCCCATAAAATGGTGAAATAGTTATGTGATAAGACATCATAACTAACCTTGTACAATGGCCATGGTTTATCTATATACATATTTACAGTCAAATAATATATGTACATTGCAATTCTTAGTAACTCTGGAGTATGCCCTGATAATAATTCAGAACCCGATATTTTAGCAGGAGAAGTTGAATTGATCTCTAAAGATTGTGGAGGTAATATGCGATTTAGAACAGATTTGTTATCAGAGGAAATGAGCTTGAGACAAAAGTTTGAAGCAAGTTGGATGCGCCTTATAATTAGTGGAGGAATGCAAGATTCACATTGCATAGCATTAATAGGAGTTGAACACATAGCTCCTGTAATTATTCTTAGTGCCTTGTTTTGAATAATATCAAGTTTTTTCAAAAGGGTTACATTACAGTTCATATAAGCTAAGCAGCTGTAGTCAAAGTGACTACGAACTAGGCTTTTGTAAAGCATGGATAATATCTTTGGGTCAGATCCCCAGTTTACTCCTGCTAGTGAGCGCAATATATTTAAAGCCTTAGTCGAATTTTTAATAAGCATATTAATATGACTTACAAAAGAAAGTTTATTATCAAGACACACTCCTAGGAATTTTTTCTCATCTATCAATGGAAGAGGTTTTTTATCATAATATACTTGAGAGTTACAATCAACAAACTTTTTTGCAAAAATCATTACCCCACTCTTAAGAGGGCTGATGTTAAGTTTTAATTTATCATAATAGTAATGGTGAATTTGAACTAAAGCACTATTTAAGCTATCTACAGCGATATTTACATTTTTATTTACGGTATAAATTAACAAATCATCTGCAAATTGCAAAAATTTAACATCAGGCTGCTTTAAGTATTTATATATTTGACTTGTATACAAATTGTACAGTAAAGGAGAGATACAGGCACCCTGCATTGTGCCCTTATAGACATATTTAGGTCCATGAATAATATTATTAAACTTTATATACATTATTCTGTTATACAAAAAGTTAAATATCCATTTACAGACGTCACCTGGTATGCCGATAGTGCTCAAGATGCTGATTAATATTGATGGATCAACGTTATCAAATGCTCCCAGAACATCAAGGAAGACACAAGCTGTTAAAGAAAGACTATGAAAAGAGTTCTTGATATCAGAAATCAATGCTGAGAAACTTTCTGTTGCACTTCTGCCTTTTCGGAATCCAAATTGTTCATTTGGTAAGATATTATTTGATTCTACAAAATGATCTAATCTTATTTTTAACATGCATTCAAATATCTTCCCTATACAAGAAGCTAAGGAAATAGGCCTATATGAATTACAGTCATTAGAAGGCTTATCAGGTTTTAAGATAGGGATAACACATTGTGTCTTCCACGATTCTGGAATTGCCTGTTGTTGCCAAAGTAAATTAAATATGTTTAATAACAGCTGCTTTGCTTTAAAATTAAGACGGCGAATAAGCTCGTAGGGAATCTCATCTAAACCAGGCGTCGTGTTTTTCCTTGATTTTAGGGCTGTAACAAATTCTTGCCAAGAAAAAGGTTGTGAGAGAAATGTTGCTTTATTGTTGTCATTTTGTGAAAAATAATGTTGTAATATAGAGTTATTAATATGTTTTTCAGGAGGAGATGGAGGGGCGTATTTGTTGAAAAAGGAAGGTATCCATTCATCATTCTTCGGCAATTTCTGAATAGGTAAACGCTTAAACCTCTTCATGTAGTTCCATACTGTACTTACAGGGGTATATCTATTAAAAGATTCACATAATGATGACCAACAATTTTTCTTTTTTTCACTTAAGGTTTTCTTTTTAAATGCATCTAGTTTCTTATACTTAATATAGTTGTCTATACTTGGATTATGTCTATAGAAATTTAATGCTAGTTTACTTTCTTTAACTACTCTATTGCATTCATCATCCCACCATGGAACAGGTTTTTTTCTTATATGGGGAGTAGTTTTAATAATTTTTGGTGTGCATTTTTCCCTAATTCTAATTAAACTATCATAAAAATCGTTGTATATTTTTATGGGATCAGAATTATCAAAATTAATGCTATCGCTAATTTTTTCTGTTTCTGAGTCAAACATTACCCAATCAGCTTTACTATAAATATATTTATTAACTGGATCACCTATTTCATATTTTTCTACAGAGGTTTGTATGTCAGTTATTGTGGGGTAGTGGTAACTTCCCATTGGATCATCATGAACTTTCCAATCACATAATGGAGCCACAGAGGGGCTTACGCATGTAATATCAATTGCCGAAGGATTATGAGTGGATGTACCAACCGTGGTTAGTGCTCCTGAATTTAAAATACATAAATCACATTCGTCTAAGGTGTTATAAACTTCATTTCCACGACTGTTACTAGTTGCACAACCAAACGCAATATGGTGGGCATTTACATCACCAGAAAATAAAAGTGGTTTTGGTAATATTTGAATTATTTGTTTCAGTTTGTTTACTCTGAAGCGAGCTCGGCCTTCCCTGGGAGGAGGACAATAAGCACATAAGATACATAAGTTACCAATACCAGTCTGAAGATTAATGGCTACTGTTTGCAAATAGTGATAATATGGTAGATCTAACAGGGTATATTTAAAAGTATCTTTTATTAGGATGGCTACACCACCTCGACCTACTACTTCCATGTCTATCTGATTAATTACATTATAATTTGGAACACGAAAATTGTTATTAACTTTAAGCCACGTTTCATTTAATAAACAGATGTCAATATCGTTTTGAGTTAAAAAGTTAAGCAGCAATGGTTTTTTATTTATAACACCTTCAACGTTAAACTGTGCTATTCTTAGAAAACTTTTACCCATTTACAGACTTCTCTTTAAAGCTTTTTATGAGTATCTCTTGAATAACAGAGTTTGTGAGCGCTCTGTTTTCATTGCTAATGGCGACCAATGCGCCAACGAGACCTTTACGAATGTAGTCGTTATTTAATATTTCATCAACTAATTTTTCATTTGTCAGTTTATTTTCAGTTGTATTTACTTGGGGAGGAATTGGAGGGGAAATAGCCACGCTTGGTGCCTTCCTTGATGGCAAGGGTTTCGAGTGCATTTTGGGGGCAGTTAGTGTTGGGAAATCTTGGTAATTATTTACTTTAGGGGTAGAAAGTTTTTGTGCATAAGTAGCTTTATTTTTCTTTTCTTCCATCTTTAGTTTTTTAACGGGACAGTCACGTGAGATAGCAAGGTGAGCACCCTGGCAATTAATACATTTTGAGATTTTATCAGAAGTACACTCACTGAAGTGATGCTCTTCAGAACATATAGAGCATTTTTGAACAGCTTTACAAATTTTAGCGCCGTGATTGAATTTGAAACATTTAAAGCATTGTAATAATGGCGCATTGTATTCGAATACACGGAATCTAAACAAGTCAAGATAAACATGCTCTGGTAATCTGGTTGACAAAAATGTTACACTCACTGTTTGGAACGGTTTTACAACTCCATTTTCTCTTTTGGTAAATCTACGTACACCTATTACCTCAAATTCAGATGAAAGTTTTTTAAATAACTCTTCATTGCTTATACTTGTGGGTACAAAACGTAGCACGCCGACTGTCTCGACCGCTGCTGCAGGGATGTAAGCTTTGAGTTGGTGCTTCGTTAGGAATGCGTCGTTCTTTAGGAAGTTGTTGGCATAATTGGATTGAGAAAAGGTTATGCAAATTTTGTTAGCATTGACTCTTTTTAAGTTATTAATGCCCTTGATGTCGTTTTTGAATAAGTTTGTGGTAACTATTGGGTTGTTATTTCCTATCTTCTCATTCAATTTAGTGCTCTCTACATATACGCAGTAATCAATCACTCCACTCACCGGATTCTCTCCAAACAATCTTCTATAGTTGGGTTTTACATACGGTTTGTAAAAGTCCTCAGCTGCCGCATCGGCGCCAGGATTCCTGTTTGGTAGTTTCCGCTTTTCAGCGGTTATCCCCGGGGGGTCTTCACCATCCCCGTCTGGCATGATGAATTTGCCGAATTTTGAGACTACTTCCAATGAGAAATAATCAATTCAGGCAATAAAAATAGAAATTAGAAAAAATCTTCGAAAATCGCGCCTATTGCGTTCAAAAGCCCGCCAAAAAGTCTAGAACGATGAATGATGGATGAGTGCGCTTGACAGCTGACAATTGACAGACAGACACAGACAAAAGAAAGGAAAGTAAGGAGTTTTTGGCGGGAAACGGGAAGAGAAAGATGGTCTTTGTTTCTTAATTTTCGCTATTGGTTTTTTCCTAAGGTTTTTTTCGGGTCCAATAATGTGATTGTGTGGTGAATTATCATGGTAATGTGTGCTTCTGAAGAATACAATGAAGTAAAAGTAAGAAATAAAGAAAGGCGCTTGTATCTGATCCGGATCGTTCGTCCGCTCCAAACTTCCTCGAGCATTGAAATGTGAACGTGAAAGTAAAAAATAAAAAATTAACTAATGACGAGGCAGCATGGTCTATGACCTTAGCTTGTTCCTTCCTAGAGGAACGAACAAACAAAAAAAAAGAAAGGAAAGTAAACTTTTTTTGGGGCTGCGTACACAGATTAGTAAGAGTATGGCTGCGTAGAATGCAAATGGCTCACCTTTAGGGGCTCACCACTTGCCGCCGGCACACAACCACCTAGCCCCAAGAAGGAACAACAAAAAAGTTCTATGAAAAAGGGTCATACTTTTATGGCGGCTATATTTATCTCACTCACATCCTCTGCCGTCCCTTTTGCTCAGTTCAGTTGTCAAAATTCAAAGATGCAAAATAAAGGAATCGGAATTTAGTATCACTCCTGCACAGATTAAGTGTAGGCGACTCGCCTGAGACTCACGTCATGTG
Organism: Pyrausta aurata; assembly: GCA_963584085.1. Lineage (NCBI taxonomy): Eukaryota > Metazoa > Arthropoda > Insecta > Lepidoptera > Crambidae > Pyrausta > Pyrausta aurata. The sequence continues at coordinate 10,332,091 of OY757251.1, forward strand.
TTCATTATAAAATCTTCTGTCTCACTCCCACATTTAGCTGTCACCCTATATGACCTGACCGAATCTGCAATTTCTCATAATCTGTGGTAGATTTCGTGGCGGCAAGAAGGCATAAAATTATTATTCCTTCCAAAAGGGATAATAATTCTATGTGGCAAGGTAAAAGGTTGCGTTCTTCTGACTTAATAATAACATACTGTTGCGTTACTAAAAAAAAATCAATATTATTTAATTTTGCACAAAATCTTTAAAATTTATTCCTCCCACCATAACCACTAGTAATAGGTGTGATAATTAGGGTGTTGCTTAAAATCTAAGCCGGTTTTTAATAAGAAATGTGTTATTCCTTTGCCTGTTCATCATCCGCAATTATGCATAAAAGAAAAATAAAACGACGCTAGCGACACCACCAGTTGCTTCCTCAAACTTTATAAGGGTCCTAAACTTAGATTATGCATCCTGTAGATTTGACACATATTTAAAATTGACAAGTTAGAAAGTGATGGCTGTATACAAAAGTACTTAAGAGTGAGAGAGACGCAGATTTTGTTTTTTGTCCTTATCACCGTTCATAGGTAATTTCGGCCTGCCACAATTTAAAAATAAGGGCAGACATTTGACGTCTATGCGAAAAATACAATAAAATTGCAAATTTAAAATAAATTTTGTGCAAGTGAAGTGTTTTGTGGATTACGGAGTGATTGTTTTACTTACTCAACATGGTAAATTGTTGTGTGCTTGGATGTAAAAGCCGTACTGAGCGTAAATATGAAAACATAACATTTCACACGTAAGTAAGCCTCATTTATATTGTTCCTATATGTTTTACCTGCATCGAAGTGCATTAATCTTAAATCCTATAAAAGAACATACATAATAGTGGAAAAAAGTAGTGAATTATCAATCGAATTGTAAAATATTTTTGTATTATTACCTGACCAAATATAAAAGGTCGTCTATGGCTCAACTCTGTGGGTTATGGCTATTACGGTAGCCATTTTGTTAGTATTTTAAATTTTGCTGGGTTATCGTTGCCTTTAGGGATACCACAATACAAAGGGTAAAAGTTCTCGATTTAAGGGTAATTTACAATCGACTAATTTTAAAAATCGTATATGTATTTTAATTGCTGGATGAACATTTCATGCGTTGTAGTGATCATTATTATTTGAACTAATTATGATTTGTGTTCATTTATATAGATTTCCAAAAGACGAGACGGTACTCAAGGTTTGGATTGCAGCGACTGGACGGCAAAACTGGCAGTCTACCAAGCACACTCGCATGTGTTCTATCCATTTTAAAACCGAATGCTTTCAGAAAAAGCAACGGATAACTTATTTGGCAAATATTTGAATGTACGCAACAAATTTATGTTGCGTATTTATGTTATTATTTAATAAACTTACATCATTTAACGGCCCATAAAAGTTATTTGTTGACTATTTTATTTAAACTTTATTGCTCTGTAAGTTGTATAATTGGCGGACTTATTCTGTTCTATGACGTTAAAAATCCTATTTCCTTCTTAAACATTTTGTTTGTACACAATTTTTGTTTTATCCCTATGTTAATATTTTTTTGTACAAATAAATAAAGATTTTGACTGTAAAATTAAGTATTTATTGTAATTAAGGTTACTATAGGTCGACCGCAAAACTTAGACGTTTCTGACGTCACTTTTGTCGCCTTTATTTTCATTTCCCTGCCAAATAATGTACTCCATAACATTGATATGAATTAAACGATATTTCTTTTACCCTAAAAAAGAACATTTAATTCATAATAAAAATATGGAGTACATTATTTGGGAGAAAAATACAACAAAAGTGACGTCAGAGACGTCTCAGTTTCGCGGTTTACCTGTAGTGTATTTATATGGGTGGGGAGTAAATTTTTATGAACATGGCCACCCCAAAATACGTAAGTACTTTATATCTGTCTCATACGGGTGAACGCGGCTGTCAAGTCTATAATATACTTCGTCTAAGGTCCTAAACGCTCAAGAACTTCCCAATCTTTATATAGTCTCTGTCTGGCTCTAAGGTCTGGCTGGCGTCTGCCCTTCCTCATCCATCATATGCACTTACTAATCTGTGATCATATGGCACAGATTAGTAAGAAAGAATATGTCGTTTGCTTCGTTTCTTCCTTCAGCCCAGCCACAAACATCGAATCGAAGAGAATATAATCACTACGTCCAACCTGTGGTCCAAACATAAATTACAATACACTTTAATTTATTGTTATAATATCCCCCCTCTTCAAATTGTTGAATTGCTGTGCGCTGTACAATAGACTCGTAAAATGAATAAAAAGGTATCGCCATCGGAATTGTATGAAATGTACAAGGAATGGGTGATCAGCAACCCCAACATGGTGACCGACGTGGAGACGGTGGCGACGTGGTCCTCCTACTTCATCGCCGGTAAGATAAACAAATCTCCGATCGTGTCAGAACTGGTTTACTCGCTCTCTAAACTTCTATCGCTGTTCAACGATAGAATTATTAGGGAAGCCTATGGGAGCGAAGTCCAATACTACGGGCTACGTGAGCAGATAAAACTGTGGCTGACAGTGATACACTATTGTGAAGTGTTTTTAGAATTGGTTGTCAAACACAAGTGTGGGTCGAGAGGGAAGTGGACTGTGGCTACTCTTCTACAGTTGTTTAAGTGTTCCTCATCTCTTATACTCCTGTATAAATACAAAGAAGTGCCTATTCCGCACCCTCCTATTCCCATGTTACAGAGGAAGAAGTTCACAGAAGGCAAGGAGACAGACGAGAATTCAAATGGCTTCTTTACTCTGCGCAGGTCAGGGCGTGTAGTCCGAAGTGTTGAAGGTGCACCACCGGTATCTTTTCGAGACTGGCAACCCATTAAAGTGAAAGATGAAAACCCTAACCCTGGTGTTAATGTTAAAGATCTCATGTATGCAGAGACTTTACATCTATTGAAACCACTAATACATCTTGCATCCATGAGGGCCTTTGGAACAAAAGCATGGAAGCAATGGCTGGTTGCCCTTAGTGTGGATATGGCTAGTATGAAGCTCTATAACCGCCACATTAATAATTTGTCATATGAACAACGGCTAGAAATAAGCCGAAGGAAGTTGGGACTTGTGCTATATTTGCTCAGGAGTCCAATGTATAATGGATACTCAAAAACTTACATAGAGGGTACACTCAATACATTATCTAAGAAAATTCCGCTGGCTTCATTCATTTGTGGACCAATTATTCAATATTTGAGCCATTGGCAAGAGATCTACTTCTACATGTGGGCATCATAAATGTATAATATTTAATTAAACATTTATACATTATGATGAACTACATATATTTTTTATCAGGGTATAATTTATTGTTACTATGTTATTATGCCAAAATTTTTATCAAAACACAAATAATCACTTAAATCTTCTTTCTGCATAATATTGAACTAACATACTGTACTATATTCTTATGTAATTTAACATTATGTTGTGGTTATATTTAAGTATTTTTTATACCTTTTCATTATTATGTAAGTATCTCTTACTTATCTAAGAACCTGATAATGGACATCATTGTGGAATCCCAGTAAGTATATTGAATATAAGATAAATATTGAGCAGTGTTATTACAATTTGTAAATCTTTGCATTACATAGTGAATAATACATATTTATGTACTTTTTACTGTGGTAGGTACTTTATTTATTGACTGGGGAATGGATTGTGTGCTAAGGTAGATATTGATTCAGAACTAAAATAAAATAAATTATTGGATAGAATACGTAATATAGTAGGTAACCAAATATCAAATTAACGTTTTAATTATTGAAATCAATAAAACAAAAACATTCCAAAATACAATTAAATGAGTTTTCCTCCATGTGCTTGAAAATATTTATACATACATGTAGGTTTGATAGAATTAATAGGGAGATACTAATTGGCTTCAGAAATGGGGATGGATTAAGTATGTTGTAGAGCTCTTCCTTCTTTTATAGAATCTTTGTTTTAATTTACTACTTGATGTCTTTTTCTTGTCTATTTCAATGTTAGTTGTAAGTAAGACTTGTAAGTTTTAATAGTAAAAAAGGAGTAAATTGTGTTTTTCATGCTTTTCTTTTCAAAATTTAATACCTACATGGTGCTTAATTAATTTTTTGTTACTTTCTCTGGAATAAATGGAAACAAAAAAAGAGATCAATAAGAAAAAGTGCTAGGTAAGTAAAATATACAGTCGCCAGCACATCAGAATATACATTTTGTTGAAAAATAGCCCTTATCCCAACAGCATAAGATACAGCAGTGTTTAGCTTACCGTGCTGTCGTCCGTACTTTGTGAAAATAATATAATTTCGATCAGAGATTTGAAAAGGATGTTGTCGTATTAAGTTTTACTAGTCAATATTACTTTTTTGTAAAGTGTTATGAATATCCAGTAAGTTTTACCTTTATATGGTGGATCAAGTACTGAAAGGTACTGAATATATATACATATACTTATTTCATCACATTTTATCTCTGCTGTCCATTTTAGTTTCTGTCTCTGTGTTGATTTCAATTGTGTAATTGTGTTACTTAAAAAATTAGGGCAAATTAATTCTGTAATAAAACATAAATATCGAATTCATTCAGGGAATGTGGTTTCAATTAAAAACTTCGGTATCCATAAACTAGTTTCATTTATTCCTTTCAATATGTATGTAATGTTTAAACAATGATGACACGCCATTTATGTGTCCTAGTGACACATTTATTTCTAAAATCATATTTATTACAATAATACTATTACATTAGCCAATCAACATAAATCTCGCTGTAAAACGAAGATAATTAGTTATTTGCACAAATAGAATTATAATTTTTGATGCAGTAAAAATAATCTTAACAAACATGATAAATTATTATAGATGTTTTGTACATAAAAAGTTAAAAGTTATGTCTAGGATAGAACTTAAACCATATTGGATCAAAGAAAAATTGGCTAAAATATATTTTTATATAACCTATCTATCTAGTTTGTATATAATCTAAAGTTTTTTTTTAAATTTTTCCTCTGGATCTTATCCAATAAAGCTCATAATGAATATAAATTAAATATTTCATGTCCAGATAACGTGTTAGTAACAAAAGATTTTCTTTTTTCAGCAACACTGCAGTCAAAAGTTATGCCATTAAAAACTGTATTTACTACATCAACATTTACCAGATAATGCACTTAAATTAACACTGATTTTACGATGAACATTTAAGCTATGCAGTAATGTTAACCTACTAAAAATTCCGTTGTTACTTATCTAAAAAGCTTATTAGAATGAAATAAAGGAACCTTTTCGATATTCGTTCCTATACTAACTAAATATAAATAAGGATTCATATAATATAATAATAAAGTTACCTATGAAAATAAATGCTCAATCAAGCATCACTGCTCACTAAGAGCTAAATTGTATTGAAATTCTACTAGTAGAAACTAGGGGTTAATTTATATTATGGGATTATAAAAAAATCGACTAAACCAAAGTGTTGATGCAAAAACTTCGCTATAGTAAGCGCAAAGACTCGCAGGCAGGCGGAGCAATAAAACGAGCCTAAGAGACAGCGCACATTTCTCTTTTGGACTTGCACTGTTTATGGATGACGTAACACAGACGCAGCGATGCGCATTATATACGTGCAATATCGTTAACAATAGGTTTGAAAATAAAGGTTTTGTGTTATCGAGAGAATTTGAGAACAACCTTGAAAACTTCAGAATTGGCTACATGGACCAGAATCCGAAGCCGTAAAACTGAAACAAAAAAAAATGATTTATGGCACCGACTGTCGCGAGTCTGCGTAATTACGGAAATTTAAGAACTATACAAATATCATCAAAAGAACAACGTATACCTATATAACGCATAGTTAATGCAGTAACATAACATTCTAAAAAGCCAGCCCCTTTGCTGTGCATGCAGTCATTGTATAGATTAACACTTTTTGGTTGTCATTTCAGTTATTAGCAAAGTTTGAATAATTTCAAATAATTCGTGGATCATCACAAAGCTTAGCAACTCTTAAGTATGGCCAATAGTAAATATCCTAGTCTTATATCTCCAGGCTCAATGTAAATAATAACATACTGTATATTCGTCTATAAGCAAAATATAAAAACATTTTTGTCCAAAATCGAGTTATATACTTAACAATCAATAAGGTTAACTTTCAACAACACACCTCTCATAAAAATAATATTCTTTTAGAGAGACAGTAATAATGAAATTCATATCATAACGAGCGCACCATAAAAATGGACAGAATCTCAGATATAAGTAAGATCTGCGGAGTTTATTATGTACTAGCTTAAATTATAGACAAATTAGATTGTGTCCGTTTAATATAACATTTACATGGTCTTCGTGTGTCCCGCCGATTGTAGCTGAATTTTAACAAACCACAATGTTTTACGTAAAATAAAGCTATAAGTACGTAGCCTGGTCGACATTTGTTTGCTCATAACCAATTTTTATATTACTGTCCCAGTTACACAAAAAACAGTTTGTAGATGTCATGTTTAAAAGGAATTATAACATAACATGGCAGGATTATTTCGATCATCAAAAAAGATCTGTTGGCACAATTTCGTAGAGCGTTAAAAACCTACTGGATACCCAATTCTTAATTATGGATTTTGATGTGCGAGTGCAAATATTAATAACAAAACTTAATCTGTCTGGGAGCGTCGACTGCTCCGCGAATTAAGATCTGTATCACAGAATATATAATAGTACTACATACAGAACGGCCACTCACCTCCCCTCCCTAGTCTGACTTACCTCACTATCGCGCCGGAATTAGGGATCTCATTAGGGGGTCGCCTAGCGGGCATGGCACGCGCATGTTTGCGACGTTAACGGAAGAACAAAGTTTTGTGTACGAGAGATGCCTACGTACTGTGCAGTGTACGGGTGTCTTTCATCCTCGAGAAATTACTCCGATAGAAGCTTTTTTCGTTTCCCAAAAGATGAGAGACAGTAAGTAACTTCATACAAAATATGCTACCTTAACTAACCTATTTTAACTATTCAGTTACAGTGAACAACTTTAAAAACGATAGGTAAAGGTAACATTCCTTAGAATTATGTGTAGTTAAGAAATTATAATTGTAATATTTATGTGATCAGTGAAATTAGGTGTTTCTAAGGTAGATACTATCTTTTTATTTCTCCACGATACCACGTGAATATGACATTACGAAAATGAGTGCTTGTTACGATGTATACTAAATTAAAGTAAATTACGTTGTTTAGGTATATGTTCAATTAAGTGAAAAGAGCTATGACCGGTGTAACAGACTTTGTCAACCCTTATAGCACGCACACAAACGCAGCGTCTGTGCAACACGCCGTCTGTCAATGTATGGCCAAAATGAAAAGTTTCTTCCGAGTGTCCGGGGTGTGATCTGTATGCCTACGTCACGGTCGACTAGTCGCGTGATAAATCCGACAACGCGAACTCTCTCCCTATGGAGCAGCGCTGACACATCGTATGAAACAAAACGTCCGCTCTCTCGCGCGTTCGCGTCAATTATGACAATTTGGACAACAAATCCACGAAAAGTCGTTACTTTCTCTCATTTTTCTCATTGGCAACTTGAACACTTACAACGGCATATGTAAGTATATGTATTGCGATCATATTTATGTTCTTGTGTTGCTGTACCTTTACCTTTCTTTAGTAACAAATGAAATTTGATAAGTATCCGTGTTTTTATGTACAAACCCTTTTAAACGTTCACATTAATTTACGAGTGCTAAAAGAGTAAGCAGTTTTGACGTAGTAGGTACCTAACAATTGACAAATAGGTTTCATATTATTACTGGAACATAATACAGCAGCATAAAACTTAGAATATAAAGAACAACGATGTATATGTAGGTATACAGTTATACAGACAGGGTGTAGATTACAATCTTTCAGTACTTACAGAAGTGATTCCATACCTTATACTGAACACGAATAGTGAAAAATATACTTATTATTTTTATAATTTAAATCTTTGAATAATTTTGCGTTACTTTCGCAAAAACAGCGGAAAACTTGCTCTCACGAAGTTATCGTAACAACTAAACTGAGTGTGCGTAAAATATCACGCTGAACTTGTTTCCGCGAGTTTCTGCGAAAATATTACAACATTCTACAAAATAATATTAAAAACTTTAACCTTTTAAAAATATAAAAATAAATTATTGTTTTATGATTTGTGGTCAGTTATAAGTTACAGAATCACCTCTGTAAGTACTGCACAGATTGAAGACTACACCCTGTATTTGTGATAAAATAATATCATATTCGACCAGGCAACAACATCGAACCACACGGTATAGATGCACAGGAAAATAACAAGTACTGTATTCAAAAGTTAAAGATCCTTCCTCTGTGATTGCAGTTTACAAAATCTTCTCGGCGTTAGAGTGAGATAGAGTATGCAAGTTACTGAGGATCAAGCGAGATGGTGGCACCTGTGTGAGTAGGGCTCATATTGGTTTGTACAGTGTGCCGATAGTATGAAGATGGGCAGTGTTCGAAGTGTAACATACCACTTAAGTATGGGTAGGCATAGATATAAACATAAAATACGCACCAAGTTCAATTAATTCGTTGAAAGTATTTTTTTTAAATTAGGGTAATGCATCTATTTCGTGCGGTTATGTGAGTACATTATGTTAACATCAAACGTGGAATAAACTGTGTCAGTGGAAAGTATTCATGTAGTTTGATCGGGTCCTCGGATTTTGTAATCTGTAACAATACAAATAGTATATATAGCAATATAAGCATTGCATTATAGTAATTTGTTACTTAATGCAAATAAGAACATTGTAACTGCTAACATTTACAAATAACCTTATTCACTAATAAATTACATTACATTTCCAATGATAAACTAAAATTAATATTTCATAGCGCAGTGTTGGCTTTGTCATAGCGATTTCATATTGAAATTGTGACACAATATGTTTCGAACAGCGTGTATAGTATAAAATACATATAAGACTATAGCCAGTCCCAGGAGTCGTCGTCGAACTTCTTTGATGGTGATGCTCTGAGGCCAATGGAATTGCTGGCCACTCATGCGTGCGTCTACCGTGCTACTCACGGTAGACGGACGCATGGGACGCATTTAACGCAGGCAAGCTACAGTGAGCACCCATATCAAGTGCGTGTACCGACATTATTCACGTGAGGGAGTCCCACATAACCTGTCGGCGGTCCCCGCCGCTGGTATGGTATGCGTAAGACCTCTTTCTAAAAGACGCGGGGCTTCGCGCGCTTCTACCGTTTGTATTGAGGCGAAGCGTGAAGCGACGTGTGTCGTCTCATGCGCTAACTCAGAGGCCTCTTTCAAGGAGACGCGTGTCGCGTGAGCCGTGGCTTCACGTGGCGCGTCAGGCGTTTCTACCGTCTATGGTGAGGCGACGCGTGAAGCGACCTGCGTCGTCCCACGCGCTATCTCAAACTATGGAAATGTAGCCGCGTCCTTCGCCACGTCGCCCGCCGCTTCATCCGCCACGTTCCACTGTATGGAACTTGCTAGTTCACCTGCCGCGTCCATCACGGCATTGCCCGCTGCTTTATTTGCCGCTTCCGACGCGGCGACGCTCGCGGCATATAACGCTACAGCAACTCAAACAAACACTTGCGAAAACGCTTCTCCTTGAACGCTGCAACTTCACCGTATGATTGTATTTCTGGCAGCCCACTTAGCGCAACGCGACGCGCGAAGCCACGATTCTCCTTGAAAGAAGCCTAAGGCATTTCCTGAGGAAAAAAACATCTACAGTAGCGGTCATAGCATACCAGTTCAGTTGTTGAGCCAGTCCCAGGAGTCGTCATCGGGCTTCTTCTTGATGGTGATGCTCTTGATGTCGGGCGGCGGGCTGGAGACGCCCACTTGGGACAGATCGCGCGAGTCCAGGTTGTTGCGAGCGGCTACCGAGTCCTTCCACGGCTGGGTTTGCTCGTTCCTGGAAAATTAATAGGGTGGTATGGTATCAATTAATAACTCACTTGGTAACGACGCATCTGACGAACTAGCCAAAAGGGGGTTCAGTGACAACAGTAAATGGACCGGAATCCCTGAAACCCCGGCTACGGGTACAAACCGAAGCAGCACATCAAGTAGAGTGAAGAAATGGTGAAGGTTAAGGACAAACAAAGATCACCGTTCCGGTAGCCTCAAAAAGGTTTGCCCGCAACCTAATCCGATTCCCAAGAGATAAACTGCGTATAGTTATTATAACTGGTCACTGTCTCTTAAACAAACATCTATTTACTACGTCACAGACAGCCCCCTGTGCAGAATCTCACACATTTTTTCTATGACAATTGTGGCACCACATTTGAGTGCACTTTGCATTGAAATGTATGGAATCTCGTTTGAATGTGGCGTGTTACAAATGTGGCGCAGCCGTACGGCGCTCCTCAGACTTACTACAATCCTGCGACTGGTATGCTTTTATAGTCGTAAGACGCATCTTTGTCGCGCATATTTTAAGAAACTACGTGCTCACTTTCAGCATTAGTTGGCCGAAAGCCGAGATCAGATCACTTACCATTGCGAATACGGCTCAGAAGTAGAGCTCTTCATGGCGCCGTACCCTTGCGACTGGTACTGCGTGCTCGAGTTGCTGGCGCGACGCATCTCTGTGGCGCCACCTAGAGAGCTCCAGCCGCCACGGCTGTTAACCTGGAATGTATTTATTTAATGGTAAATAATAATAATATAAAATTCTGAGAACTATTAATTTATATTATTGCGCATTTTCCATAATAAAAATGTTTGTAGATATTATAATTTTTATGGTTCACAAGCGGTCCCCCACGACTGTTTTAATTGTTCCCGGAGGGCGTAGCATGATGTTATAAAGCCTGTGAACCTTATCTAACAAAAGAGTTATTAACATTATATTACATATTCATAACACATATGTACTCAATAATCTATTATCGGACCTGTAGTCCCAGAGATTAGCGCGTTCAAAGAAACAAACATTTCAGCTTTATAATATTACATGTAGAGTACCTATTAATTGTACGGCCTTCCTAAACTAGCCACACTCATGCCACCTCATACTTGAGGTGAGTCATTTGCCCAGCAGTGGGATGTTTACAGTTTACAGGCTAGCTTTACTTAATTAACTATACTGAAACTATCAAATTTGACAAGAGTTATTAAGGAATAACTTGTAGTTATAGCTATACTTACTTCAGAACATTTTTCTATTAGTTACCTACGTAAAGTTTCAAAAGTCCTACGAATCTAGGCTTTAGTTCTTACTAACCTTCGCACACTTGTTGCACTTAGGCTCTTCCTAATAAATAAACCCTATTGAACTGAATTTACAGTTTTAGCTGTAGAACTACTGTATAATACTTCAATGTAAGTTACTAATAAAGCCTTACGTGATAAATGTTTTTATATTATAATCTCTTAATAAGGCCTAAATCTTAAGGAATAAGATAAAATTATAGGGCTTCCCATATCGCCAGGCCGAGTACGCATTATCATATTTAAAAATAGGAAAGTAAACACAAATTTCTTAATTAAACATTTAATAAGAAGAATTGATGAACACTAGCACTTGTTACACAAGTGTAATGTTAAAAAGAACGATCAAATTCATCAACTCGCAAGCCCGCACTCAGACACGTAATTTAACACGTACAAGAACAGTAAAATAATCTTCCTTATTTATTAACATAAGTATAACAAGTTCTTCTTAAAGTAATCGCTAATGTAAGAAATGTCTCTGGAGTGCGAGTGATAAACAATGTGTGGGCAGTACCTCGAGAAAATAAAAGTTGAGTTTGCATTGAAATTCAGAGCCATAAAAGATATGTTTACTTTTTGCCCTATATCCGTGAAGGCTAAGCTCTTCCAGTGGGAGCAAACCCCATTCGACGAAGTTCGTCCTGAACACCTTTCCTGTATTCTTCGTCCGCCGTCTTAACAAGGGCTTCCTCATCTACGTAATCTTCTGCAGCTGTCGTCGTCCCCTCTTCATCAGCTTTACGTTTTAAAGCAATCTCCTTAATACGAGTCTCTAAAATATGCTCTCGTCTTGTTTCTCTTTCAAATACTTGTAACATAAGCGGCTTATCTTTATCACCGCTAAACACCAAATTATCGGAAAGAGACAGCAAGTACAGATTACCATTACTATCACCCGATGCCACTAAACGACCTTCATCATGAGCCTTGATTTTCTGCAGTGGATATTTTGATAGTGGCATAACAATAACTGGTTCTTTGTATCTACGTAACAAATCCCATAATTGAAAGTTTCCCTCCGATGTCACTGACATATAGCACGAAACCCTGTTTGGCGCCCAAATGACATCGTTTACTTTGTGCCTTTGAGGTACTCCTGTTATTATAGGAGAAGAGTGTATTTCGTCAGTCCACACATTTATGGTCCAATCTCCACAAGTTATAAATACTTTAGTGATCGAAGGGTTGCGCAGCAGTGCTTTTACAGGGCCTCTTTGGGCATGAAACACAGCACTCATAATATCATTAAAAGTTTTGCCCTTACGATTTACGTTAATCACATAGCCAGTGTCCGTGCCACATAAGAATTTTGTTGGTAGTGTACGTTCATATTGCAGCACGCTGACACCTTCTGTGTGTGCCAGACTGGGTTTCGCACCGGGCGGAATATTGATGGACATCATTATTGAATCAGTAGGACTTGAAAAATAACGTAAATCCCACCAAAGACAGTAGCCATCAGTAGCACCGCTGAAAAACTCTGTGTTCGTTCGTGAAGCAATGTACAGAACTGATGACGCTGGACACCTATGGGCAAAATGCATTGGACTTAGTAATACTGGCTCTTTTTGAGCTCGCATGTCAAACATACAAACTCTACCATCGTCAAGCCCTGCCAAAACCACGGATGGCGACACAGGTGAGCACACGAGGTCCCAAGCGGGACTCGGGGGGCAAAATAGTTGGCTAGGATTATGCGGATTTTCTAGGTCCCATAAGAAACACGTGAAATTAGTATTAAGTGGAGGCAAAGAAGGTATGGGATATTGTCGATTACAATACGCTACAGCCATCTTTGAATCTTCTTCGAAGGTCCATGCGATAGACGAGACAGGTCGTCCGAGTGGGTCTTGGTACACATTGTTCAGTCTAATCTGCGACTTTTCTACGGGTTGTTCCGGTTTCATACCCGAGAAGTACATTTCATACAGCTCAATGGAGTTATTCTGATTAACAAAATATTCTAGGTATGGGTAGAGTTTGAGTACTGCTTCGACATATTCGTCGTCACGTTCGATGCGCCTACGGTATCGTGCAGTTGTTTCTTCATCCCAGAAATTTATTTCTTTGGGCCACCCGCCTTCGCTATGATTGGCTCCTGATTCCGTTGATATTACTCTAATGGTGTTGATGTACCGCTCAGATATGCTTTTAGATACCTGTGCGTCTCTATGGACAGGATTACGCAAGCAGTATTGCTTCTGCTCATTGATATCAGGATCGATGGAATCTAACAACTGTACGGGAGCTTCGCAGAACATCGGCTGTCTTCCAAAGAATTTGCGTGTTTTAGTGTACGAATATGTGATGTCCATTTTAAATAATGTCTAAGTATTTCGCTATTCAATCAGAAAACTGTTATTCTCGTATACTACATACAATAACGCAAACAGTAATGGGATAAATCATAATAAGTCAAACTGACATTAAACAGAGATTGCTTGCTAGACAACGTCAATAATATTTTGTGTTTATGGAATCACAAAAGTTTTTAATGATAAAAATGTGGAGCTATAAAATCATAAATATTTGCAAATTGACGGTTTATAATTATAAATAAATAAATAAAAATAAATTTATTTGGTTTATAACCACACAATTGGTGTTTTGTCTGGAGCATATTTATTCTATTTATAATTAGAGTTGAGACTCTAATTATAAATAGAATAAATATGCTCATGCTTTCTTTATTGTTCTCTGAGGCAAAGCGACCTACACACACGTCTTGCAGGGATTGTATAGGTAAATGTATATCGACTATGGTTGAATTGATAAAAAACATACAGGTTTTTAACCACGTTGGAGGGTAATGTATGGTATCAGGAGTGTGTAGGTATATGTAGCATGCTTAATTTTCACGCTAACACGACTAACAGGATTTGTTCGGCAATACTCAAATTAGGAAACAAGCGCATAGTCCGATATAGTCCTCGGAGTGTCACAACACGCTGAATCCTGGATGGAGCCTGGTAGTACATCTTTGTAAAACGGAGGGATGTTTGGAGTTTCGTGACTTCGAGCCTTTAATTTTATAAAGCATAATGAGATCACAAATCATAATTATGGACGCTATACAAAGTAAAGTTTGTCAAATGGGTACATCTCTACAATGTGAGGGACATTCGACTGAAAAATGATAATACTCGTATTTGGTATATAATAATAATAATAAAGCCTATTATTCGGACATGGGATATACAATTATTTCTTAAACTACTGCACACTTTTTGAATTATTTTTAAAATATAAACTATTCGTGTATTTTGGTGCTTCTTCACTTTCTGTAAGTCCGTTTGCCAGTTGGCAAAGGCCTCCTCCAACGTATACCAAATACGTATTTACTTACGTATTTGGTATACGAAACAAATAAAAAAACGCAGGAGCTGACAAGCATTAAAAAAGTCAAACTAGAAACTGGAAAAATACGGTATAGGTTCAGTTCGGTCCCTGAAAATCGAGTTCTGTGAAAAGGATCTAAGTACCTTTATACCATTGTAAAAAAAAGTTCCATGTTCAAAAGCTTAGTTCGAATACTGAGGAATATTTACAAAGGGGTCAGGGAGTCCTCAAACAATGTCTATCGTCAAAGCGTTGCAACTGTTCAAAGCAAGCAAGCAATGCAAATGCAAGCTTCTAACCGGCAGAATATTCCAGAACTCTATCGCTTTCGTATTGCAATCCTACTAATATTATAAAGTGAACAGAAGAGTTATTTTGATTGTTTGTTAGTTTGAACGCGCTTATCTCAGGAACTACTAGTCCTATCGTGGAAGGCTATTCTATTGTTTATAGGCCAATTTCAGTGGTAACTGCTTAATGTATATCCATAATTTATGAAAGTTAATTTACAAAAGCCTCGCGAGCTATTTAAAAAAATTTGTAATGTACCTATATGACTATTTTGGATTTGAAAAAGCCTTTGAAACGGCTCCTGTCCCCATTCTTACATAAAGAGTGCTTATTAGCGTAAGTAAGAGCTGTAATTTTGGCTTTGTTTGAAGACTACCCCAGCAATAGTAAACAACACATTAAACTTGGTTACTATGTTAGTGACGAATCCTGCGTGACGTACGGAGTACCGAAAGGAAGAGTTCTAGGTCCTACTTTATTTGTAATATATAATAATTAATAACAGTCAACTCAGGATTTATTTAAATATGATAAAGATATTGCTGTCATATTTATGATTTCTTCATTTCTAAAATATTTTTTATCTTAGAAGGGGCAGTATACACGTTTAAGAGTAGACCCCAGGGCAATGCGGTGTCGTAACTCCAGTAATGTCATTTGAGGACGAACGTGCAGCGAAACTCTCACAAACACGACAAGGATGACACTTTAGTGTAATTATGTATGGTAATGAAAATTTAATTAACCAATACATTAATTATATTAAAGGACTGTTACACCATCGGCAAATTGAAAGCACAAACCAACGAATAATGGAAGGAACGTCATTTCGTATGAAGTAATAAACAGATAACTTTACTGGTTACTTATTAAGAAATAGTAAAACAGGCCGTAATTAAGTCATTACAATTCAGTAGGCACCAAGTTATGAAGTAAATATTAACTAGACTTATCAAATTGTTAAGTTCACTACATAATACTATAGAGTAAAAAAATGTGCAAGCAATTGAAAAATAAAAAGTAGAATAAAAATTATGGTAGCCCTAACAGAAGAGCCCACTGTTTTTCAACGTCAATTTTTCTTATAGTGTATTTAAAGAGGGATGATAAGATAAGTTTTTAAAGTAAAACAAGAAAATAATAAAGCTGTGTTGGTAGGCTTTATAACTTTCTCCTTTCTATGGCGTAATTGTGTCTCCAGTTACTTCATTTTCCACCTAACGCTTTGAAAACTTGCACCGTAGTTTTTCGCTTTTTATGACTTCAGGACACCGTCAGACGGCTGCATATAAAAGACCTTTGCAAGACGATTCTTGAATTTTCTGCTTTGATTTCATTAAAGATTTTCTGTGAAGCTGAGCGGTTTAATAGCACGTTCTTATATCTGACTGCTTCTCTTCTTACGGAATATAAAATAGCTTTAAATTGAATCACAGCACAGCTCTACTATTTCTTTTTAGGGTTCCGTAGCCGAATGGCAAAAACGGAACCCTTATAGTTTCGTCAAGTCTGTCTGTCTGTCTGTCCGTCCGTATGTCACAGCCATTTTATTCTAAAACTATTAGTATTACACAGTTGAAACTTGGTAGGTAGATGTATACTTTTAACCGCTTTACGATTCGCATACAAAAAATAAAAAATAACTTGAACTAAGAAAGTGAAAATTTTGAAAAAAACACATGAAGTAGTTCTTTTAACAAAAACTTTTAACGAAAATTGGTTTGAACGAGAGAAAACAAGTAGTTTTTAAAATATAGCACATTTTCATCTACCGCACATATAACTTCATCTTTTATACTAACACTACGTAAAACAAAGTAATTTATATTTTATTTTATTATATTATATTATATGCCATTTTTGCAGTCAAATAATATTGAGATATTTTCGATAGGTGGAGAAAGGGGGAACCCGAATTCAGTTAAAGGGTGGCATGGAACCCTCATTGCGTGGGTCCGACTCGCACTTCATTTGGGCATTGCTACATTGCAGAGGGATAGATACAATTTTCCTTTTCCAGCTGAGTACAAAGAGTTCCGTATCTACTTAATTAAGAATGTTTCATCATTTTTATTCCTCTTACATGTCCTGTAACTCCTGTAAGACAAGATTTAAATCAATCAAAATTGCCTTAAAAGGTTTTAATTCCCTTGAAATTACAAATATCCGATTAATTATGAGATGAAACCTATTACTTAAATCTTTTGATGGCGTTGACTTACAATTCTGGTTTTATCGACTTAATCCGCCAAACCCTAATGACGTATAATTATATGGGACAAAGATATGGAACGCGTAACAATTGTTTTCCTATTGTGTCTGGAAACTCGGTACTTTACAGACAATCAAAAGCAATATTAGACTTTAGTTTTAGATTCATATCTTAACGCGTTTCGGAGTTAAAATGAAATTAATTTAAGATTAACATGATAATCCATATGCTTAAACTTGGACTATAACTCTGTTATCTGTTTACGTGTCATAGTCGTTATAGTTTTCTTTCAAAATTCATCGTATCTACAGTGTTTTTTTTTCATATGCACCTAGTACCGTTTAGTTGGGAGAAGGCGGGGACGTTTTTGGACTCAGTCAATTTTTCAAAATTTTATTTCACTACTTTGGCGTGGAGATGAGAATACATACCAATGCCAAATTACAGTTTTCTAATAACTACTAAGGTAAAAGTCATGGCGAAACTATAAAGGTATCTCGAGGGGCTACGGAACTCTAAAAAGTCAACCCATAAAATATAGAGTCGCCAACTTCTACATATACCTAATACGTACATAAGTCAAAATTAGCAATTCGATGCGGTTTGGACCATTCTACTATCGATATTAAACGTATTACTAATTATATATTCAATTGATTAGGAAGGAGGATTTTTAGATGCTTTAAATAGCGGCGATAACAACGGGCGTAAGATATTATGTAATTCTACAGTTTGACGTTAGCTACATCTAAGTATCGTCATAAATAAACCCGGTATAAATAAACACACCAACCTTTTCAGTGACAGTAGAAGCCATCTCGGTGACCTTCTGTGTGGCGATCTCGCCATACCGCACAGCGCTCTCTGTGGCGGTTTTGGCCACCTTGGTCACTGAAGACGCGAACATCGACCAGCCCTGAAAGAGAGGAAAACGTTAGTACAAGTTAAATAAGCACAGAACAGCGAAAGAAGGGCCTTTATAATTTGTCATTATCGAAATATAATATAGGTGGGGGCTGGGTCTCAAGAATATGGGTATTTGGCAGAAAATAGCCACTGTAAGCGCTTACAGATTTTTATCGGCCAGGACACGCTTTGCTTACATTAGCTATTAGTTGATAGTTCTATGGCGCAAAAGTTTAGTTTAGTTTTAAGTGTTACTTAAAGGAAAAATTTTGTAAAAATATTTTGGCGCTGAATAAACGTTTTTTCTTTCTTTCTTTCAATCGTCATCTTGTTGAGCGGTTGCTTTGTTTCTTCTAATCGCTATTCTCTGTTGTGTAACCGCATACAGTTTATAAGTGTTATAGATTGGTAATTATTTTGAGAAGGATAGATTCCATAACAATTTTCTAATTATATAACAACAACGAACCTATTGTGTTGATTTGATAATACCTTTCCATTCTTCACAATTTAATAATAAAGGAATTGAGATACTAGTTGAAAATACGTAAAAGTTTAGTGTTTACTTACAAAAAAAGTATCAGACAAATTCGCTACCGGGTTTTAAGTGGTATACCACACTGAATAGATAAATCTATTCATAGATAAATCTATAAATAGATAAATCTATTCAGTGGTATACCATATTATCTGATTAATCTGTTCTTGGTCTAGTCTTATTTCTTTATAAACTCGGCAATTAGACTAGTCCAATTTCAAACATAAACTGTAATTTTTATGACGTTTACAAGAGTGAAATTAAATTCATACCCATTATCACATCACACATGAAAATACAGGAACTCTAATTTATAGCTAAGTAACTTGACATAGAGAGTTTGTGACACAGAAATGGCGAAACTTATCTTTATTAATCTGGTTACTTATTTATATGACACGGCGAGAAAATTTTCCACGATCAACGAGTTTCCGGTAAGAGTCTTTTGTATGTTACTCCGTCATAGCTAATAAAATACCCACATCAAAAGCTTGGTAACTCAATAAATGGGTAATATTTACTTAGCAGTACGATACGGACACACTAAAATGACATTTTGTGAACAAGGATCAAGTTTATTTTTTTTCATTTGCAGCTAGGCTTTACAATATAATTTATTGTACACTTTTAATGTTAGAAAGTTGATATAATTTCCAAATGTTTTACCCTTATTATCGTAGTGTATGGTACCTTTTTTAAATACTGGTTGACAAAGGTTAATATAAAACAACTTTTAGAAGAGTGATGTAAAAAAGTGACTTACACGCACTAATGGCCTTTGATGTTTAACTTTTTGTAAAAAATGAAGTAATTTATTATTTACCTGTGTTTTAAGGATAAGCGAATCAATTGTTAAACAACACACATCGTTGATACACAAGGGAGCATAAGTCCGTGAAAGCCTTCGACACACCGGATGTCCTGTATTACAAGTACCGGAACAGAGACGCAAACAGATTGGACGTTATTTGGTGTGCGTGCGTGCTATGAAAAAATAAATAAAAGTAATTAGCCAAATAATAGGGTATGTATTTCATAATTACTTTGTAAAAATATGAACCATGTAAAAAGTATACCCAGGTTCTCTAAACGATTGTGTTTTCTAAGGAACATTTATGAAAATGCCCAAAGATACGCTACACCGATGTAGATGAACAGACTAGCCAGAAAAAAACACATTTTATGGTTACCCTATTACAAAGTGGTGTCTGAGGAACGGATCTCTTAAATCACTTTGGTAGGTAGAGACAGATTTTTGATTCGGAAAAATATATAGTTCGCTCTTAGACATGTGAAAAAAAAAATCGTATTTGTTCTCCAAGCAAATATAAACTTTACAAACCTGTGGAATAAGTTCAATCTGGATATAATATTATTATTATGACGCATTTTGAGTGTTTCGTCAGGCAATCATCAGAGAGGCAAATAAAGTAAATGGAAAAATGTAATAATCTGTATCGTCCAATTACGGCCTAGCGGGATAAATTCACCTCGCTCGAAAAATATATAATATTAATATCATAAATCTGAAAGTGTGTCCGTCTGTCTTTCACATCATACATACTTAAACCGCTGAACTGATTAAGATTAGGTATAAGTTGGCGGGAGTCAAAATTAGGAAAGGACATGGATAATTCTTATACCTCTTTAGATTTTGTAAGGAAAAATCCAGCAATTCTGAGAAAGATATCACGTGGAACCGCTAGCTCGTGCAATATAATACTTACTCGATCAGTAAACTTTAGTGGGCATATTGAAGGTAATAATCGTCGCTTAGCGCTAAGAACTGTTTATAACTAGTTTCTAAGGTATCGGCTATACGCACGTGTCTGCACATAATTAGTCAATAATTTATTATTATATTATGGTGTATGACATCTGCTATACTAAATAATATTATCTTTTTTTATATAAAACTTACCTACTTGAGTTTTATTGAATAGGTTTATAAAAAAAACCTGAATTGGTGCTGAGCAGACTAAATAAACGCTTTTCTGATTGTAAAGGTTTAGGCAGAATACCAATATCGTAACATGCTGTCCATTTAAATCATTATTCCATAGATAAACTTAGCAACGTAGCTTTTTTGATCACGAGCTGGAAATTGTACAATTCAATTGTCAAAGATGTGATAACTACTCCTATTGTTCACATTTTGTGCCTTATCAAAGTTGCCTACATTATAATACCTTACTTTCGAGCCAGTGTAGCCAAAGCCTAAGGATATAGATCAACACAGTTTATCCACTTACTACGCTTTAATGCATCGCCTACTTCATTATTGCAGCTAAAACTATTATTAAGAAATGAGAATAAATACAGTTTTATTTAATTATGGTAAATAAAAACAAAGTCATACAATTTCTCTCCAATACTTCAACAGTTATTTATAAATATTGTGAAACGCATAAATGTAGCAGTCATTGAGACAAAATGAGCGTATGTGATTGCTTTCACAGCCTAATCATAGCTTTGCCGTATTCATGTAAGTCGGTTTTCAAAGGCCATCATGGTGTGGTATTATTTATTGAAGTGCATATTTCTTTGTTTGACTGACACGCTAATATCAAGAGAATGGCAGGAACGTATCATTTTCTTTGTAATAAAGTATTTCAGAATTATACGGATTGTGGCATTTGTCATGTATATTTTAAGGGATTTTTATAATAGTGTATTGATGACCCGCTTAAATGTTTTTAAACCGTTTCGTTTTGCTCTAAACAGGTTAAATGACACTTTTTTGTCGCACAGTAGTTAGTAGATGACAATGGAAGTTGAATAGCTTATCGGAACTTTAACATACAATGTAATTTTGTAATTTATTGTAAACAACATGTCGACGCCGCTCCATGAGCCTTATCCCAGTTTTCGTTTAAATTGTGACAGCTCAGTACCATAACTATGAGTTTACGGCGGTTTTACTCGCTAGCGACGACGCAATTTTTTGTATGGAAAATTTTAGTTTTGCTAGTGACTGCTAGATGCGCTGTGCAATTTTCACAGCCTTTTTTTACGTAGTCGCTAGCGAGTAAAACCTTCGGTAACTCATGGTAACGGTACTGTTCTAGGAAGTCTTCGGTCAACATAGAGCACAAATCACTAATGAAACTTGTCATTTCTGCTTCGTTCAAATATCGCCTCACTTTGGCGGAATCTCACCCTTACTGCGATTAGGTACTGCGAATAAGAAATCGGGTTGAAATTCAACTAGGGCATTAATTTTCCCCGTAATATTTTTGATCTCAACGGCGCCACACTTACCAATCTAGGTCACAACAAATTTAATCTTTGAATAGTGGAATGCTATTTACACTTTTCTATACTAGAGTAAGCTCGATTGTCAAAACAATTTAGTGCTGAATGTGAATTTTAAAAGACAGATCATTTCAGACAGTCATATTAAAATCTTAGAACATTTGGCAAAGCTATCAACGGACATACATTTAAAAAATCTCCTCATTTTAGTCGGTAATTTGGTAATCCGTGAACCAATTTTTTTTATTTTAACTTTTTTGATTTCAAGCCTGGCCAATAGTTTTGGGAACATTGGGAGCCTTGCATCTAAGAACTTATAAGAGCTAGGACATTTAAAAAGGGCTTAAACGGTCGAGAATTTTGTGAACTTTAAAATGCTATAGTAAACTTTCTCATCAGCGCATTCCTATGTCACTTCTTTGTACTGCATTAAAAAACGACGATATTTTTTCGGGTTTTCTGCAATAACTCTTCTTAGCGCTTACATTTTAGAGAGCTGCAAATATAGATTAATACTATCTAGGCGGACCTAATCAACATACCAAAAATGCAGCTTTACCGCAATTAATGCAAATTCAGGGTATATTTTAAATTTTATATTTTATATTACTGTTCAATACGACTGTTCTTATAAGGTTTCGTGAACGGTCGCACTTAAAAATGAATTCAACTACTATTTCATTTCATTTAAAGATTTTACTAGTGACTGTTGTCGGAGAACAAAAAGTATTAACCGTTATATAATTTTTACAATTGTATCTCAACTTATACGAACAATCAGGTTAGGCTTAGCAGATTCTAGATGAACATGGAATAGAACATAACACTCACAACTTCAAAGCAATACAGTGAGCAGTTTCATAATTGAATCAATTGCACAGTCTAGGCCTAAGTTTGAGCTTGTGTCATGTTGGAGTAGGATTATAATCAAGGAAGACTCCGAAATCCCTCTTAGACAAATTAAATGTCTATATTTTTCTGGCATCAACGTTTTAAACTCAAACTCAAAACTCAAAATCTTTATTGCGTGTCACATGGGTATACAGTTGACAATAGTAGGGTTTTAGTACATGTGACGCCCTGCAAGGGCGTTACATGTACTAAAATGCTATCTGAAAGTATTAGAAATTATCAAAGATAAACAACCTACGGCGTTTGGATGGGTGACCATTACAACCATATAAGTAACGTAGGACTATCACAAGCATCTTCGTGCTTCATAAGGCAAGTTAAGTCGTTAGCCCTGGCAAATATCAGTTTTTATTAATCGTTAAGGTTAGTAAAGTAAACTCAAGCCTACTCGTAGTATGGCCTATATCGGCTTGATAACATCTGATAACAAGGTTAGGCGCTTTCCTTGCAATCACCACTCCACCAATCCGCAATAAGCCCGCGTGGTGGAGTATGGCTCTAACTACCTATATTTGAAGTGAGTCCTTGCCCATCAGTGGAACGTTACAGGCTACCCTCACTTTTTGTTAACTGTTCAGTATTATATCTCAATCTCACTGACTAAATCTACATTACGCTAGCTTGCATCGACAAAGTAGCCGACCGCGGAGTTTGCAAACGTCGATCCTATTACGAAGTAAAGGAGAACTGCCATATAGAATCACACATGAGTCATTTGTTTAATAAATTGCAAACCAAGAGATACAAGCAAACGATAGACTTGTATTGCACCAAATCAAAATTATTACCTAGTGGCCTAGTAAAAAACACATTGTAATTTATTTACCTCAATTGGCAGATTATCAAAATATTCGTTAAACTTGTTACAAGATGCCTATGATTTTATTCTCATTTTATATGCAATATGTTTAAATCCCGTCTGAGCTTTGCGGCTTATAGCGTAATTGTGTACTATTTTAGTACATAAACCCTTTAAAGTGGATCTTCCTTCAGGACTTGAAAATCAATCTTCTCTCGCAGTGAATTAAGTAAGTAATCTTACTATTTATACAACGCAATGAATTTACAAAGAACTGGAGCTACTAAGCTAGCTTTATTAGTATATGTACGAGTTTATTATTTCATTTAATAAAGACACAAATATATAAATATACACCGGCAGACAACACACCAAGTGTCTGGCTTCGTGGTAAGGAAATATCTTCCTTGTGTTAAGAAGTACCAGACAACGATTATGACCGAGCGTCTCCCATAAATACATATAACATCCATAACTTACGTACAAATGTTCGTGCTCATCACACAAACAGTTGCCCCTTGCCGGATTCAAACCCGCTACGGCCGGCGTAATAGTCAGGAGCGCTAACCAATACACCAAACGCGTCGTCGTTTATATGGAATAAAGCTTTTTATGCAAATGCATTCAATTCACCTGATGATGAATTCGTTACTATAAAATAAAATACCCGGCGGTTATCGTGAGAATGGACCTTTCAAACATGTCACGTTCCTCCCGCTTGCCAGCATCCGCGTTCGTCCATTTTGTGTCATTAGCAATAGTCAATTATTGCACACCTTTCCTTGCCATTGTGTCGTAGACAGGTCACAAAAACGATTGGGTTATAAACTCGTTGCAATTATGTAAATCATTTTATAATGTTCAGGTTTGCAGGCTTGAATTTAAAAATTAATTAGCAATTACTATTAATCACAATAACTCACCAGGTTTTCCAGAGTTACTGATTAGAATATATTTTACCACAGGGTTGTATTAAATTTTCAACATAAGTATTACTCGCATTTGCGGACACGGATGAGGATTTCTTTTTTGTAAGAAAGTTGAAAATTTAAATTCATAAATGAATGAAAAAAGATTTAATATTAACGTGATAATGTTAATATTTTATTATTAAGGATGATTCACGCTACACCGTCCCCCGGCCCGGACGGGGAACGGCGTTGGAAATGTCGGTGGAATTTTTCCCGGCTCCGGCAAGGTACGGCCCAGGCACGTTGTAGCGTGAATCATCCTTTAAAATTATCTTAAGCGATGTTATTTCTAAATAAAATTGATAATTTATTAATAAGTTCAGAGAAGTTATGATTTATTAATATTAAACCCGCATAAGTAAAAGTTCCGCATTCATTAATGATATGAATATATCCGAATGAATTCAAGAAAAAAATCCACATTTTCGGATGGGCACAGACAAGAACTCAACACCCTTGTTTAAGAGGTACATTAGCTTGATGACTAAAAAGTACATCTGTTGAATGGATTACACATCTATAGATCCTCTCAGTGATTAGTGCATCTATTAAATAGTTAGACCCACTTCAGCTTTCGTCAGAGTACTGTAACATCGGCAAGGGAAGCAAGTCCTTCAAAACTTTCAAGTCCTTCGTGCTAACTACTACGTAGCTTACCTATTTATGGAAATTGATGGAAAACTCTTGGTTAGGTTAAAAGGGTTATTTTTAACGATATAGAAGTATAACGGTTAATTATCGTAATGCATCAGATACTTTGTACTTACACCTATAAGTGCGACAGATATTTGTTATGAATGTAGAAGAGACTTGAAACGACAAGACAGAAGGTCTACTTCGAAAAACTAAATCCGTCAATATGATAATTGTTTTGCGGATCCGAAGCATTTCGTAATAAACATTCCATACTAAAAATCTTTCCGATCCTAAAAACGATAATCGTTTAAACAGATTTCGTTTTTCGTAGTAGACCTCCAGCTTCATCGGAGCTGTATTAGGGAGAAGAATAGAGGGATCAAGGAAGAGAGAAAGACAAAGAAAAAGCTATATGCATCAAATAAAGCAAAACTTTAAATGTTGCGTCGTATCTAGAGTTCGAGAGAATGGCGGAAGAGCGTAAAGAATGGAAAAACTCCACCGACAATGGCCTAGCTCGATTATGATAAGAGATTCTGGGATCATATCATCAAAACGGTTCAACAATTAAACACGAGGTCATTATTGTTTTGATTAAACCCTTTCTTTGAAATGCACATATTATCCACCTTTTGAACTCAGTGCCATCAAATCTTGACTACAAATCCTAATAAAAGACATGTCATCAAATCTTGTTATAAATAAAATTATCAGGCAAAAGGTAAATTCAATTATGCTGAATGAAGCACCAAGAGGAATCCAATAATAGAATACAAGAACAATGTGGCCATTACAGGTGTGTACTTAATCTTTGAAACGCATTAACAAAGTGCTTTACTATTTACTGCCTCGCTCATCGATCGAACACCCTGTATACAGCTTAACAATGTAGGTAGGCGGATTGCATTACCCATTTGGTATACGTACGATAGTCGATGTAGGTAGAGCCTGCAAAGAAAGAGAGTCATGGTAGTGGGATTTGAGCGTTACACCTCTACTTTTCGACATGATTTATTTTAAAAATTTTTAGAAAACTACACGGCATTTCATGTTGTTTCCTAGTGATAATAACCAGAGGGACGACTGTGTAAAGCAATCGTATTCATTTGACAGTTCAAAACGTACGATATGATCTGTGAAATGGCAAAGAACAAAGGGTTTGACAGATCATACCTAACGTTTTGAACTGTCAAATGTATACGATTGCTTTACACAATTTGTGTTGTTGTTAATCATATGGCCATCAAGTAATTTATTCATTTCGACAAAGGTATATACATTGTGAATTATAAATAAATTAGTCATTTAATTGCATAAAATTAAATTAAATTAGAAAGACCGCATGATAATACACATTTTACAAGCAATGAGTTTAACAGCGACGTTTTACGTTATATTCGGTACCAAGTTCTTGTCCCTGAAAAATTACTTACAAATCTATGTATATGCCTAACTTTTATACGAGTAATAGCATTACAATGAACTATTGACACCTTTTAAACATAGTTTCCTGATTTATCTTTTGATATCGTTTATTATTCATCGAAAGAGCGCCTCTCTATCACAATATTAACGGTTTAATATTTTCAGAATTAATGGAGATTGCTAGGTACCTATTGTTTTTTCAATTAAGTAGAATTTAACAATCAATATCCACTTGTTACTTTTATTTATTTTATGTTTTATTTTCTGTCGTTTACTTTAAGGTCCTATACTCTTTGATTTGAGCGATGTATCGTATGGCAGAGTAAGTTAGAGGTTAAAGTGTCGTCTTTCTGTCTCCGTCAAGATTAAAGACAACATAACAATGATTTAACTCAAAGTTAAGTCAATCGAAGCCCTTACCTACCAGGCAACATTTCAGATAATGTTTCAGTTTCTAATCCAATTCTACTTATTTATTACACATAATAGACCGTTCATTTACTTTCCAATCTATATTTTGATACCGTCGAAACATCAAAAGCTGTCGTTCTATTACTGTTTGCGTAAACATATCGGGCTATCGGCTGTATTGGTTTCAACAAACAATTCTGCTGAAAACACACAAACTTTACGTGCAGGTATTAAAATAAAAAGTAAAAAAAAAGTTGGCTGGCCTAAAATAAACTGAGGCACATCCGCTGCGAGTTTATAAAATAAATATCGAAGCACTTTTTCCGGAAGGAGAATGGATGAGGCAAAAAATATATCAACGGTGGCTGAATAATTCTACTTATAACGATGATTTGAGAACTAATTTAATTGCAACTTTTAGTTGACTACAATAAGTTAAGAATTTTTAACAGTTCTTAGAAGCCAATTAGGTACGAGCAAGTGAAAGATGGACGACTCTTAAGTAACATATTAATTCCGCTTCAGTTACGATGAAAAAGTCAGTACAATACATGCAAGAGCTGTGAAGAAGTGATTCCACATCAATCAATTTCCCATCGTTTTGACTCGCGATCTCGGCTCCACATCTAGGGCTACATCCACTATCAAGTGTCCGAAGCCTAGCAAAAGCATAATTCTGGCAGGTCGGTCATAACAAACCTGGAAATTCCTCTCCCGTTTCCGACTGCAGGAGTTAAACTTAAAGTGATCTCGATATTCATTTATAATCTGTGTAAATACTTGTACTTACGTAGACGCACCTTTATGCGTGTCTGAGCAGATTTATTTATAAGCGCTGACAAAAGCGGTTAAGCGCTCGCTTTAAAGCTCTCAAAATACTATCATAACGTCATTAATTAAAATCGACAGCGATTGAGATAGCTTCTATGTAAGTATACGTAATAAAAGGATAAACAGCAATAAAATAGCTTAAGTAAGTCGAGTAAATAATTAGGAAACCGTTGTTCCAGGAACAATTAATTTGGTTTGCACTAAAATGAATACGCAGAAAATTTCAAATAGAATCTGGACCGCTGGTGAATTGGTATTAATATAATACAATACGAAAACATTTATTGGAAATATTCCGTAAATGGTGGCTTTCTCTGTTACTCAACTGCCCTATTTTCGAATTGAGCCAAAACGTTATTACTCATTCAGTCATAGCATTATTTACGCAAAAAGATTATGTTTTTTTTAATTTCAAATGACTTCACACGAAGACGGGTGTGGAACAAATCCAGCCAGAAAAGCTTCACTCTGAATGTAAAGAGATTGACTTCGTCATCATCATCATAATTTGCAGTCAAAGAACGTCCTGACCTGAAGATAGACCTCCTTTTCGGTTTTGCACGGTTCCATCAGTTGCGAGCGGTTTGCATCATACCGGTGTTATCCTTTACAAGGTCGTCTTCCACCATGTCGGTGGACGTCATACAGTGCGCCTTTAGTTTGATTAATTGTAATGATTACGAAGTACAGATGCGAGTATATAGTAAGTTCTACACTGTTGCTGAGCGTTTTATGAATGATGAAATAAATTTGTCGTAAATTAGAGTAATACCTCTGATACATAAATCGGTTATATATAAAGAGGTTTTACTGACACTCACGCAGTAAGTTAAATAAATTATAAAAATAGTCATTTTCATTAAATCTTGGGTGAAGGGCAGTAAGTTTCATAAGTTAATTGCGTTCATAAAAGCAATTTCAGCCAATTTATCTAAGCAAACAACAATATCAATGTCATACTTATTATGAAATTCTTCGTCTATGAATTTGCTCTTATTTATTTTAGGGGTGAGGTTATTCATTGGAAAATATTTTGTTATTCGACATTGACTAAAGGCATATTTCGATATTATAATTATATTCAGCGACATCATATGCGGTAATATATTGGTATTACTCATGTAAGCTTTCATCCTTTCTGAATATGGGAGGTGATTTCTATTACGAAACAATGCCACGTCCTTTCCAGGGTTAAACGTTGGCTCCACCAGAATTTATACATCGGTTCGGTGGTTTACAAATCACACGGACGGTAGTCGACTTGGGGCTGTCACAATGCCATCGGTATGCTACCAAAAAGATGTCAACCTGATGGCATCATAATTATCAACATTGGCTTGCCTGAAGCTAGCCATTAACTTACGTAACTATTCTCACGTTTGTAAAAAGGATTACTTAATGTGCCTGCTATTACGTAAATCGGCGTTGGAGTTGTAAAACCCACACAGAAAAAAAATGCCAGCTTAGTCTTGATGCGGATTCAATCTCCAAGAAGTGCTTTTATTAAACTTTTAATAAAAGGTACAACGAGAAAACAGTGAACAAATACCACCTTGCTTTTGTTGCAAACTTTAAACAGCTTTCTAAAAGGTCTCTTTTCCTTTGGCGTTTGAAATTGAACCAGTGTCCTGCGAAGTCGTAACGTGGTCGGTAACCTTAAGACGACGTAATACCTCTAGTCAAGTCTTCCCTATCGTATCAATACGAAAGAAAATACTCTACTATCTTACGCCTTACTTTCTTCGTAAGCTTCAACTCGATAATATACAGATAAAGAACTGACTAAGCGCCAATTTTATATCAAAAAGCAAGACTACCTATGATAAAATCGTTGCGACACCTAAACTAATTTTTGCCCTGTAACTCACAGTAATTGATTTATGGGAAAACACTAGTGGTCACAACATTAATAAAACTAACTATATGTAGCTAATCGTTCCGTCACCAACCAACACCGTCGCGAGTCATGCACGGAGCGTGTCAGCACCGGCAAAATACGCTCCTTATAACGGTGAGACTGAACGCTGTAGAGTTGCTCAGTTGGCATAGTACAGTGATGGTATGGTACGGTGTAGTCATTACTACACTGTAGTGGGCCCAGACCTTTAATACTAACTGGATATGTATTTACCATAAAATAAATATTCCTATCGGAAGAGAAGGACAAGCAAAAGCTGTCAAACGAAACTGGATTAGGATGGCAGTAACTAACTTTAGTAGGTAACAGCAGTAACTTAAAATGAGATTACCTTTCGTCCTGGTGTTATATACTCATCCTCGTAGGTTAAACATATTAGATTACTGCATGATAAACAGTCGACACAAAATATCGAACATGCAGCCCCAGTGTAAAACGAAAAATTAATTTCTTTGCACAAAATATTCGTAAATATGCATTATGTTTTTTTCTTTACTTTTTAAGTAAATAAACGTTTATAGTAAAGAATTAGTAAACTGCGTACTTTAAATTTAAAGCGCATTGGCAAAAACAAATCGTAAATTAAGATTTGACTAATTTACCTCCTATTTCTATGGTATTTACTGACAAATGACGACAGTGTTTTATGGGAGATACAAATTGAATATGATATTATGCGTCATGGGGCAATAACGAGTACAGTTTTTATTTATTTATATATTCTTTATTGCACAAACAAAATGAAGTAAAATTGGCGGACTTAATGCTTTAAAGCATTCTCTACCAGTCAACCATTGGGTTACACACACACATAGTTACCTCAGTTACCATAGATATACGGAGAATAACTGAATATAACAATAACAATAACAATAACAATAACAAATATTTATTTCAGTAACTTAGTAACTATTACAATTTTATATGTAGGAACTTCCCTTTAGACGAAACATCGTCTGTATTAGGAAGAACCGCTCTTCAGTAAATTAAATTGATACTAAATTACTACATAATATCAAAATCACAAAAGAAAAATTTGAACAATTTGAAGTATTTAAAGAAGACAAGTACGTGCAAGTGTGTGTGTGTGTGTGTGTGTGTGTGTGTGTGTGTGTGTGTGTGTATGTAAGCGTGTGAATGTATGTGTGTGAGTGTTTGTATGTGTTTGTGTGTGCGTGTGTGTATGTACGTGCGCGTGTAAGTGCTCGTATACGTATACATGAGTATGTTTATGTATGACTAATATGACTAATTAATTATTTTATTTATTAAACTTTACTTATAAGCAATGTTTCGATGTCAGTGTAACTTTTAGATTTTAACCAGTTCATAACCACTTTCTTACAACTGATTTTATTAAGGGGGTAAATGTTTAGGTATTTATTGATCTTGTTATAGATTATCGCAGACTGTGATGAATATTGACGCCTAGCAAAGTCAGATCTAACTGTAGGGATAGGGGCAACTTTATATTTTCTTCTTTTGTTTAGTAAAGTGTCGTCAAAGAAAAGAGATTGGTGCATTCTAAGAACTGAGTTCAGCACATACAACTTCCTAACAGTTAGAAGATCAGCTTCCTGGTACAGATTTTCAGTACAATATCTATACGATTTAAAAAACATCACTTTTATCAGCAACCTTTGAGCTCGTTCGAGACTTAGAAAAACAGTTTTAGTAGCGGAACCCCACACCGATATGCAGTAAGTCAGAATAGGTTGGGCAAAGGCAAGATATGTACGAGCTAGTAATTCTTTACTTGCAACATGGCGAAGAGATTTAAAGGTCCAGATTAGTTGCCTCACTCTTTTTATAGTCAACTCTATATGTTGGTGCCAAGAAAGGCGCTGATCGACG
The DNA here is from genome assembly GCA_963584085.1 of Pyrausta aurata. NCBI lineage: Eukaryota > Metazoa > Arthropoda > Insecta > Lepidoptera > Crambidae > Pyrausta > Pyrausta aurata. Next base: position 10,363,703 of record OY757251.1, read on the forward strand.
ATTACTCCTAAATATTTAGCATAAGAGACTTTATTTATATTAGCACACAGGCAGTTAACATTGGACGGGTTGCCGCATTTGTGAATTTTAATATTAAAGTCTGAAGGAGGCTGAGTTGAGATATTTTTGGTAAAACAGATGAATTGAGACTTTGCCGTATTTAAGGTGAGCAGGCTTGAATCCAGCCAAGACGCTATGTTTGCCAGTCCCTTTTCCGCTAAAGATTTTACTTCACACCAAGACTTACCGGAGTACAGTATGGCTGTGTCGTCAGCGTAGGAAAATATAGTTCCATTAGTTTTAAATAGGCAAAGGTTATTTATATAAACTAAAAAGAGCGTTGGCCCAAGAACGCTACCTTGAGGGACACCATATGTTACAGTTGCTTCTTGACTAGTGAGCTCACCCAGTCGGACTCGCTGTTAGAATATAGAAGTGTCTGAATCGTTTTTCTCCAGTAATTGGACATTTGAAGATTACAGAGACTTTATAGAAGCACTAAGATAAAGCAAAAGCAAAAGTACACAGTTACATCAGTCTAATGCTTCGTAAAAGTAATTTTAACAGAACCCTGCAACAGTGCATCTTCAAGCAATCTCATTTCCTCAAGTTTCACAACTTTTATGAAAGATTCCCTATAAGGTGACACGGTAGAAATTAATTCTCAGTATCTATATCAAATTACTAGGGATGGAAATGTGTTTTGATAGGAGGTACAAATGAATTCTCAGTATATTCAATTTATAGGAATAATAATGTGTTTAAATAGGAGCTTCTTGTTAATTTCAAATTAATAATTTTGTATATCTTGGATTTCTGTATGTTCAACTACACTAAATACATAGTAAGTAGATAAGCTTCGTAGTCAATCGATAAGAAAACCTTCCAAGCTACGAGTAACAAACATAGCGTTATTTTTTCTTTTATGGTTTTGATTGGAATAATTTTCCAATTAAAGTTATGGATCTGTCCTTTTACCACCTGTAGGTCTACAAATACAGTAGCGGGCTAATCCTTCACAGGGTATCCCGCACTTTTAGCACTTCGTTTTAATGGAAGAGCAAACAATGTCGCAAGTGAGTGAAAGGATTTCACACCGTACCGAGATGACGTGTTTTAAGTGGAGAAAACTACTAGTTTACAACAAGTCATCAACACAAACATGTACAGACATTGCATCGCACGAGCGCCCATTAACCATGTACATACATGGTAAGAATACACATAAGTGTGTGAAAAAATATGTATATGTAATGATGTATGTATGTACACATAGGGTGACTTTGAAAACATTGTCAATATTTTAATTTTTAATATGTGGAAGGGACTATGAAACATAAGTAGGTTCTTTGTTTAAAATACTGCCAATGTTTAAAAAGTCACCCTGTAGATGCATATGGGATGTAGGCCGTCTCTGTACGCTCCCAAAGTCCCGCAGATCACCATCTTTTATCAGTCAGGGATCAGTTTAGAAGCGTTCAGAGACGGTCACCCACAGGCTAAGAACTCATTTTTCATCGTCGCGCTGTTTAGTTGAAATTAGCGTGTAAAACGCAGCATCTGAGGCCGCGAATACCAGCGCGTTTGAGATTTGAAATAACTGCCACCGGGTGAAAACCACTCCGTGAGTTCTTAGCGAATAACCAGGTTGAAACGAGTGCATACTAGAGCTTTTGGCTTCACTCTTGCCATTTGTTCTTTATCTGACTTACTCGTCTCAGTCTCTGGCCACTGTAAATGCCTATTTATTTATTGACAATGCGCCTTACGAATATTTAAATACCATTTGTCAAAGTATGAGCTTTGCTGTTATATGGACCTTCCATTTAAAGCAAACAATACATTACTACGTCCAAACACGAGTTAATTTATCAGCATTTAATCTTGAATGTGATAACACGTTTGTGACAACGTTTGTTGGTGGACTCATGAAATGAAACAATGTATCATTGAGGCACGTTGTCACATATTTAAATTATAAGACTTAGTCCGCACAGGTGTTTTACAAAGAGCATTGATTAGAGTGGACATCGAACGTACGAATATACCTATAACACTGTTATATTCCTTGACAAGACGGTGATAAATAATGATACTGTTCGTTTTTTGGTCAACAAGACTGGTTACGACTTCGTCCGTGTAGGAGCCTGATTTTCTTCATAAAATAAAATTTCAAGTTTATTGGGCTGAATTAAAAAAAAACTCGATTGTAAAAACGGCAAAGTACGTACTGTTACACAAACTTTCAGCCTTGGTGGACTACATAAGTAGGTGCTATAATACGTCATTAACGAACAATACGAAAGTTACGTAGGTAATCTCTTATTATTATTTTTTTTATGCAACTTATACACCCGTGTATAAAAGGCTTAATACTGTTACGCTCGTGTAAATCAGAAATTGTTGTATAATTTACACGAAACCACACGCTCTCCGCGCGATGTGGGCAGACACAGTAACATTGACTTGTGATACCTGAATCTATTCATACTAGGATTATGATCACAAGAAACTCAGAGTATAATATACTAACCTGATAATTGGATGCCCTCTATTTTAACATGGTTTGACAGATACGTTCACAGTTTAAGATTAAAGTAAAAACTTAAATTTGTAAGGCTTTATGAGGTAAGCTACATACCCGCATTCCTACTCGTGTTTAAGTGCCCCAAGTAAATTTTTGAATATAGACCCACTGGGTCTATATGCAAACGACTTTTATGAGTAACTAAAAAAATCCTACATTATTCTGTGAAACGGTATATAATTATAAGAACCAAATTAATCTATAAATATTATTCACTTATAATACTGAACCCAAGGCATCTTCCTAAATTATGTTATAGTCGCAAACCGAGCCACTTATACAATATTCTTGCCTCGTCACTAACAATCTCGTAGCATTGACTTTTATGATTATTTCCCACTGAACCTTACCATCATACCATGACCGTGCTAGGAACGTGGTAGGCACGAAATGCAACACGATACGCTCTACCTTGCCCACTAAACGGATTGATAGCGTTATGTCTCACCTTTATATGGAGAGAGAGAGAGAGTGAGAACGAGCAAGAAAGTATTTAGTCGGCGCGGTGACACGCTCTGTGCTTGGATCGCGACAGTGTTGATCGCTTATGGTTGTTTCATAAACAACCACTAAACTAAATCATTCCTTGTCTATGCTCGCGGAGTAATCCGATAGCTCCACGAGTGAGAGCGGAATCACCATTACGAACGTACAAAAAAAAAGTGTTGATCGCTGACGGAATGGTCTACTGGGCATGGTTTCATATAAGATTTTTTTTCTGCCACATTCCTAGCACGGTCATGGTATGCTACGGTGTAGTAGGAAAAACCTTTATCAAATCTTTTCCAATGAAAACTAAGTCTAAAGATAAAATCAATTTCAAAATGTGTAATTCAGGTATACTGATTCTACGGTTTAGTAGAAATAACATATCATTGCCTCGCCGGTACCATTCTCGTAGCACACGCATTTCGCTACGAGAGTACAAGTGGCGTAGCACTTTCGTAGGCTCGTAGCTCGTAGTCAGACGTGGTAATTTTATTTGTTCGAACTACGACGTTTCTTCGTAGCATATAATGCGTTCGTCGAGCTTTTTCACGCTAATGCAAGTGATATAAATTCGAATCATCGATTTGATTAATCTATTCGTAGTGATTGTATGATTAATCTAGTAATTGTATGGACGTTATGTCGCTCATCTGGATCCGATTTAGGTTTATTTTGTTTTGAATTTGTCGTATTTATTTGGATTGGATTTGAATATGTGCAATAACGCACTTATGATACTTTAATAAAGTCTTGATAAAGTTTCAACTTTCAAGACCTCAGTCTTATTAATTGGCGTTTCTTATGAAGAGTACACTTATTCACATATAAAAAACCCAAGTTTTCCTTTACGTCATTTACTCGTAAAATATGGACTGAAAGCTTTTACAATTATAAATTTATTTAAAAACGTTATCTGCCGGAAAAGTTTTTGATTACATGTTTTTTTTGATTCATTAAATTGTTTGTAGCAAATTAGTAACTAAAATTGATGGTAAAAAAAAAAAACATCTTTTCAGTGGATGATACATGGACCCTAGGTATTTTTTAGATGCATTCAATGCACTCAACGAAGGCTAAACATTAACCAAAAGCAATACAAAAAAACCTATCGAAAAATCAATTTAGCACACCTGTGATGTTTGATGGACGGGTTAACAATAACATTGGGAGCCTGTTTTCTAGTCGTTTTACATGCGATAACTTTATTTTTTGTACTAAAATAAATTTATCCTTCATTCTTATCTCGTTTTTTGACGAATACAAGCTTTGACATTGACTTTGAATATTCATTGAAGGTGAAAGCGTGTGTCCTCTGAATCTTCACCCCTCAAGGTCTCGAAAACTGCGTATATTACTACTGATATTAGCACACAATATGCAGATACGGCTCCATCGTCGATCCTGTCACACTTGGCTTAATCCAGAGCAAAGTGGAGAAAAATACCGCAGGGGAAACTAACACTTACCGCAAAAAAAAAACACTTACCGCAGCAAGTGGGGCAAGTTTAAGCGACCATTTTGCTGCCCCTAGTCTAGTTGTGTGTTCTATTTGCTAGCTAGCAAGGCGAGTTTTTTTTATTTTAGTTTGTTTTTTTCATTATTTTTATTTAAAGACTTTATTGCACAAATCATGGTGTACAAAGGTGGTCTTAATGCTAAAAACATTCACTGCCAGTCCAACCTAGGTCATGCTGATTGCTGTTGTTGTTGATTTAGGCTGATTCATTCGGAAGATGGCGGAATGTCAATCATATTGCCAAAAGTCGTGAAATCTGCTCTAGCCTTATTACAGACTAATATCTTAATGCTAGCATTTACCGAAGCGAGTTATTGGCTTAAAGCGAGGCGAGCTTATCTGTAAGCTAGCACTTACCGAGGCAAGCGAGGCGAGCGTGTTGTCAATTATTTCTTTGCCACTGTTGAGGCGAGCTTATCTATAAGCTAGCACTTACCGAAGCAAGCGAGGCGAGCGTGTTGTCGACCATCTCGTTGCCGCTGTGGGACGGCGACATCGGCGTCGACTGCGACTGCTTCGGGGTGTTCCCGAAGCCTGTGTAGCGGCCGCTGCCGTACTCGCTACTGCTGACAAAAATAAGTAAACTTTATGTGCAGTCCAGCTATGAGAAAAGAAAGGCCTGAATCAGATTCAGCCTTGTGACATTCTTTAATGCTGATTGCTAGATTTTCTTCTTTATTTAAAGTGAGATTTGGTCTTAACTTGAACTCGCATTCAAGGATATTATGGTAAATCATAAACAATTCTATGTTCTATGAACGCCTACTATGCCAGGGTTTATGCTTCCAAATTAATCCTTAAAACTAGAGATGGCCAAATAATCTCTTACGCTAATGTCACAGAAAATAATAATTTATTTAACCACCGGCAGGGCTATTATGAAGAGCAATCCCTGATGCATTGACATTGTTAGTACCTATCGTTTAAAATCTCCAATGTAATTACTTAATTCCTATCAAAATACAGCGCTGACATAATAATCTATTTGATTGTGTCTACTAATAATCTATTTGTAGTTTACAAACGCGGCCAGCGGTACACCACACAGGTCGCAATCATATTGCTATCGTTAAAAAGTTACATAATCGACCTATCTGTATATTGAAGGTTCCACTTGCCAATGACAACCCGCTTCAAATTCGCCTACGCTTTAAGAGCCATTAATATATAATTACCACAAAGGTAGCCGTAGCCCTAATGCATAATAACCAAGAGCAATCAATATTATTGTGGGCAGGCGGTACATAGGTGACCTGATCTGCTATTGAAGGGCATAACTTCTTACTTTTGCACTTTTTGTAGTTATCATGATATAAAAAATATATGCTATCTTGGAAAACATGTTTTGATCAGATCTGCCTAAAGCGTGGTGTCATTGAAAACATAAATTTAATTATATTGTTGAATCATGAAATAGCAATGTCATCCCCTTTTCTCTCTCATTTTTTCTACAATTTAACAGTCAAATATTTCAATAACACAGATAACTTTTATTATTTTAATAGGATTTTTAATTTACACCATCACCAGCGCATTCGCATATGCTATGTCTCACTCTAACATTGCTAGATGTGATAGTTGCATCCTTGTCGATATCGTTCAACATTTAGCTATTCAGTGGTTCAACCACATCGCATTGTCCCAAAGCTGTGGTAGGGTCTATGTTTGTACATGTTAAAGTACTTCTAGTGAGTCTACGTACACAAATAAATAAATTATATTTTTTGTTTTTAGATATTCCTTTGAATAAAAACATTGCGTGGAAGTCCTGCCATTAGCTAATGCGGATGACTGTTATTTGTTTCTATTTAGACATCAAAGAGATGCCAGCTTCAGCATGATTGCATTTACATTCTAATCAAGATTATAGGTAGTAACAAGGTTTTATCTCGTCTCAGATTCAATCTCCGGTCGGATGAAAGGAAACTATATTTGTTTATTATGTTGGGATTCGTTGTAGGTGTAGTGATACTAACTATCGATGTATCAAATAACTATTTCATACAGAATATGAACTTGATGCAAAGAGAAAATACTCACAATGTACATAGATCATAAAATTAATATTCCTATCGGAATAGAAGAACAAGTAAAAGCTGTCAAACCAAACCGATTTTGGATGACAATAACCAATTTTAGTAAGTTGCATTAGTAACTTAAAATGAGATAACCTTTCGTCCAGGTGATTTATACTTATCTTCCTAGGTTAAATATATTAGTTTACCGCATGATAAACAGTCGACACAAAATATCGAACAGCGAGAATGAGCCTTAGTGTAAAACGAAAAATTATCTATTTGCACAAAATATTTGTAAACATGCATTAAATGTTATTTTGTCTTTACTTTTTACATAACGTTAACGTTTATAGAAAAGAATAAGCAAACTTCGTACTTTGAATTTAAACCGCATTGGCAAATATAAATCGTAAATTCAGAGGCTTCGATTTGGACTAATTTACCTCAAATGAGAAGTTGTAAGGGTTATTTTGCTGTAATGAACAATAATCAATCACCGATCAAGTCCCCATGTTTCAGAAGCACAATTTCTCCTCAATATACACAATTTCATTTAAAATCATAAAAAATCACATGAAAGAAATTTTCAGCGAGGCTCTTTGGGGCTCCTAACTGTTTGACAGGTGCCAAAAATGGTTCTGCTGCATCATATCTCGCATCTCTTTTTATCGCACAGCTTTATCCTACTGACATCTCGCTTTTGTCGTTCTATTCCGAAAGGGATAATAATTCTATGACATAGATAGGTAAGAATTGTCACTCTAGGAACTAAAAAGGCCACATGTGCGTCGCGAGCATTGCGTCTATAGCAACGGTGATTTGTACGTTTGCGGCTTTCGCTTCAGTTACATTGGACGAAGCTTTTTCTTTCTCATTTCTATGCATTGTACAGTATCCTATCTGCACCTACCCTACGGTGTAGGGGACATATTGTAAGTACTGCAATATTCAACTTTATATAAATGGCTTCAATACTTTTCTTCTTTAACTCGTCAAGTATGTGTGAACGAGACACAATAGAAATTCTATTATTATGCGACTCCCGGGAGTCGTTTGACACCTGACTGATGGTACATATTATATAGGTCTATTCGTTTTACTTGTTTATAAAACTTTAACATTACCTTCGACAACTTATGAAATTGTGTCATGGACTAAGTCATTTTACACGAGCTCACAGCTCGTGTAAAACTACAGGTAAACTGGTGGTGAATTTTGAATCGAATAATTAGTATTGATCAGCACTTTACTCATGCTACCGACTGACATTCCACTTTATGGTAAATTAGACGTGATTTTATTAGGAAAAACCTACATTATATATATAATTCATCGTTTGCATAAAAAAAATGTATTACATTTTGATTTTAATTTAAATCCCAATGAGTTGTTTAAACAAACGATATTACAAAGAAACAAATGAACAAAGATATCAAAATAAATGTTTTTGTGAAATAATATCCTGGAGGCATGCATACGGATTATTAATTAACTAGCGGCCCGCCCGCGACTTCGTACGCGCGTTTTAGTTTAACTCCGTTCCCATAGATCGTAGCGAAAATTTATAAGCCTATACGCATTAAACTATAGCCTTCCACGGTAAATTAGCTATCTATCATATAACCTTACCAATAGTTCCTGTGAGTAGCGCGTTCAAACAAACAAACAAAAACATCCAGTTTTAAAATATATACAAAGAAATGCGTACAGATAAATGTTATATTTTATGTACACACAACACGTAGCCCGGTTTAATGGTCAAACTTACACAGTGATATTATCTTTTTATTTTACAACGAAATGGAAATACTTCGTACCCTATCGTCAATCGTATATTAATTTCGGGTACTACAATGACCAGGCTACTCTCTGCGCTTACACAGCATCATGTCACATACAGGCTGTGAGAGAAGCAAATTCCCTCATGTCTTCTCCCGCTACCTTAAGAGTTTGAATTTGAGCTTTGTTTATGGTTATTGGTTATAGCGAATACCTACTCTACTTTCTTGAATAGCAATCGTAAATTGAAAGTAACAATTCTATGTAGAGATCCACGCCACCATCATCATCAACATCCAAAAGCCGTCCACTGCTAAACATAGGTCCCCCACGAAAAGTTTGCAGAAAAGTTCCAGATTGGACACCTTTCGACCACAGGAGCAGCGTAGAATGTCCACCGACAATATGAACATACGATCTGCAATCTACACTGGACACAGACCGCTTGATACCTACGCTGTTTAAACACAAAAAATGTTATTTACTATTATTCTAAGGAATAAAATCTCTTCTCGAACAACATCAATAACAAACATGTGTCAAATATTCTGTCTCAGATATGTCAAATGACTGTCAAAAATAAAAAATATCGTAAGCACTAAAGAGTATTGATATCAAATTCAAAGCAAATCACCCCCATAATAACTTTGCACCCCTTTCTAACCCCCTTAAGAGATAAATTTAAATAAAATACAAAATAAATCTTCCGTCAATTTTGTAAAAGAATGTGTATGCAAAATTTGAAGTAGATTGGACCAAGGGATCTGGTTGTCCCATACAAACTTTGCACCCCTTTTTGACCCCCTTAGGGGTGGAATTTCTAAAAATCCTTTCTTATTGGATCCCTTCGTCATACAAAGAACACACCCTCCCAGTTTCAGGTCTCTACAATCAGCGGTTTAGGCTGTGCGTTGATCCATCAGTCAGTCAGTCAGTCATTCAGGACAAAGCATTTTATTGGTATAGACTAGCGGCCCGCCCGCGACTTCATACGCGCGTTTAGTTTAACTCCGTTCCCATAGATCGTAGCGAAAATTTATAAGCCTATACGCATTAAACTTTATCCTTCCCTGATAAATTAGCTATCTATCATATTTTATAACCTTACCAATAGTTCCTGTGAGTAGCGCGTTCAAACAAACAAACAAAAACATCCAGTTTTAATATATATACAAAGAAATGCGTACAGATAAATGTTATATTTTATGTACACACAACACATAGCCCGGTATAATAGTCAAATTTACACTTAACTTATTATATTTTTATTTTACAACGAATTGGAAATACTTCGTACGCCCTATAGTCAATCGTATCGTTATTTCGGGTACTAAAATGACCAGGCTACTCTCTGCGCTTACACAGCATCATGTCACATACAGGCTGTGAGAGAAGCAAATTCCCTCAAGTCTTCTCTCGCTACCTTAAGAGTTTGAATTTGAGCTTTGTTTATGGTTATTGGTTATAGCGAATACCTACTCTACTTTCTTGAATTCAAATCGTAAATTAAAAGTGACAATTCTATGTAAAGATCTACGCCACCATCATCATCAACATCCAAGAGCCGTCCACTGCTAAACATAGGTCCTCCACGAAAAGTTTGCAGAAAAGTTCCAGATTGGATACCTTTCGACCACAGGAGCAGCGTAGAATGTCCACCGAAAATATGAACATACGATCTGCAATCTACACAGGACACAGACCGATTGATACCTACGCTGTTTAAACACAAAAACATATTATTTACTATTTCTAAGGAATAAAATCTCTTCTCGAGAGCAACATCAATAACAAACACGTGTCAAATATTCTGTCTCAGATATGTCAAATGACTGTCAAAAATGAAATATAAAATATTTTAATCGTAAGCACTAAAGAGTATTTATATATAATTCAAAGCAAATCACTCCCATAATAACTTTACACCCCTTTTTAACCCCCTTATGAGATGAATTTCTATTAAATACAAAATAAGTCTTCCGTCAATTTTGTTAAAGAATATGTATGCAAAATTTGAAGTAGATTAGACCAAGGGATCTGGTTTTCCCATACAAACTTTGCACCCCTTTTTGACCCCCTTAGGGGTGGAATTTCTGAAAATCCTTTCTTATCGGATCCCTTCGTCATACAAAGAACACACCCTCCCAGTTTCAGGTCTCTAAAATTAGCGGTTTAGGCTGTACGTTGATCCATCAGTCAGTCAGTCAGTCAGTCAATCAATAAGTCAGTCGTTCAGGACAAAGCATTTTATTGGTTGAGATTACACATACAAATAAAACATTTCATCGAAAAATTGCATTGTATTTACGGAGTAAAAAAATATGAGAACTTTTTTAATGTATTTACAGGGGGCGTATTGCGATCCAACTTAATCCGTTCAATTCCGAGGCAGTTCAATTCAGACTCAGTGTAAACGAATATTATCAATATAATAATATTATAATAATACAACAATGGTATGAATATTACTCTTTATATTGTTATATTATAGTAATATTTGGTTAGGCGTATTCACTACCTAACTTCTTACTGTAAATCTATTTGAACTATAAAATAAAATCTCTGGTGGTCTTCAGAATTTACATTGGAGACTGTTCAGTCTTGCTCCCTGAGATCAGCTCTTGGATTGTCCGGAGACTGCTCTCAGCGCACGTGAAGGTCGTATGTATTAGACCTCCGTAGACCTCTATTCAAAAATGAAAAACTCTATGGTGTTTTTATAAAGAAAGTTTATTTGACATTAACGAAATAAAAATTGGACGATCTTCGAGTTTTCTGATTGTGCTCGCTGAAATAAATTACTTTTCGGTGTTTTGTGATAAATATGCGTGTGATCTATTTATGTACGTGTGAAGTCTAAACTGCACGTCGGACGGCGCATCTTAAAGCAGCTCGAAGGCGGTCCTGGGCTGTTTCTCTGGTGAGTGTAGTTCTGAATAGCTCTTATGTAGTTTCTGAGACCACCAGAGTGAATAGTTCAAGTTTTTATTTAAAGGGTGAGTTTCCCATGGTTCCTGCTATTTACACGCGGCATCATATTTAGTTTCGAGCCGGATAATCGGCGGAATATCCAATAGAATTATTGTGTAATTTTGACAATATTCTGTGATTTCCTGTCATAGTTTATCCGTAATTTTCACGTCATTGTAATAGACGTTCCATATATTTAAATTTTTATAATTATTTTGATAATTTTCATGTCATTGAAATAGACGTTCCGTACATTTTTATTTTTACAATTTATTTAAAATCTTGCTCAAAATGAGTAACCCTGGTAGTGATATACTCAATGACTTCCAACGACGAAGTATTATCCTAACATCGAAAAAACAGGCTATCTTTGAACGAATAAATCGCATTTATCAATTGTCTTTGAAAATAACTTCATACGATTCACGTTCTAATGAGGAATTTATGAATGAGTCTGAAACGGCTGACGGTTTACGTGTAAAGTTCGAGGAAATTGTAGATGAGATCAACGATGTCAACTTATCATTAGACGACTCGTTAGCGCCCGATTATGCGGCTTTAATTGCATTCGAAGATCTCTATTCGCGCATTGTACGCACCAGAAATAAAATAAATAACAACTCGACGGTTGCAACTGCATCGCGATCGGTTCAGCCACCATTGATAAAGTTGCCACCTATCGACCTTCCTACGTTTGATGGTAGCACGGAAAAATGGCCGATTTTTTATGAGTCCTTTAAAACAAATATTCACAATAACAGCCAATTGAATGACTCGCAACGTGTGCAATACTTGATAGGCAAACTTTCACACGATGCTTTGAAGATAACAGCAGGTATTATTCCTACTGGTGATACCTATAAAATATTGTGGGATAGTCTCGTAAAGAAATTTCAGGATAAGCGATCGTTAGGTACACACTATCTGAACAATATTTTCGATTTGAAAACCTGCACCAATTCTGCGTCTAATTTAGAGGCGTTCGTTCAGAAATATTCAGCTTCTGTCGCAGCTTTAAAGCAGCTTGACATCACTGATATGTCTGATTTTATTCTTTTGAATTGTGCATTGCGAAAGCTTAGTCTTCAGACTGTGCAATCCTTTGAATCCTCAGTGCGAGATAAGGATATACCCTCATATAAAGACTTAATTTCATTCATCCAAGATCAAGTTAAGATATTACAAAGATCTAATAATAGCGTAAACTCAAAGTTGCACTCAAATGCGACTGCAACTGACAATGCACGGTCAGCTGTTCGGAGCCCATCGGCCCGCGCCGACTATACTTTCAAATCGTTCATTGCGAACGCGAATAATAACATGCCTGTGTCATGCTTATATTGCAATAAAACTGACCACAAAATTCATACTTGCAATATATTTAAAGATTTGAATCCTCAATCAAGGTTTGAATATATAAAATCTAGAAGCGCATGTGTTAACTGTCTTGTGAGTTCACACACATTGTCAAAATGCAAATCTTCGTCTGTGTGCGAGTTATGCAGCAAACGTCATAATAGATTGTTACATTTTGACATTAATAATAAACCTCATACGGAGATGCGTACGCAGTCTGCGCAAGTATTGCACTGTGTGCAGCGCTCGCCTAATCCATCCATCCAAACGGCTACTCCTGCGCGCGCCACGGAATCGAACCCGGCGTGCCAGCCACGTCCGAACCAACAATTTTTTGCCGGTTGCGTTCGTAAAGAGAACGGCGCGCAGAGTACTGAACCTACTCGTGATTCAACTTTGTCGTTTAGCGTTAAATTACAACCTAATTCGTCAATTTTGTTGTCTACTGCACAAGTGTACGTTCTGCCTAATAATGGTAATAGTAACATGAAGAGAATCGTTCGATGCTTGATTGACAATGGTTCGCAAAATAATTTGGTCACTCTTGATTGCTGTAAAACATTGAATTTGCACATAGTTCCTCTTACGAACTCTTATGTGAAAGGCGTTGGTTTGACTTCACGTCCTATACATGGCTATGTGAATATATCAGTCCAATCGCGCGTTTACCCTGATAATAAATATAATATCCAGGCTTTAGTCGTCGATTGCATCACGGAGCAATTGCCATCACATTTCATTGAGACTTGTGACATGACATATTTGGATAATCTACCATTAGCAGATTTAACTTGGAATGTGCCCGGAAGTATAGATTTGATTTTGGGAGCTCAACTATTTCCTTACATCTTTTTAGGAAATAAAGTTGAATCTGGTTGTCAGGCGCCGCCAGCGCTATTGACTACGTTCGGCTACATACTCATGGGAGGTGGCCCTAGTAACTTAACGCCCGGTTCGTCGTTCTCGGCCTTGGCTCTCGGAGAGGTGCTACACAAGTATTGGCAATCAGAAGAGCCGCCGAAGCTCATAAAATATTTGAGCCCGGAAGATACGGTGTGTCAGAATTTGTACACAACGACAACCACGCGAGGCGATAATGATAGATATTGTGTCGATTTGTCTTTCTGTGAAGATACTAGCTTGATGGCTGATTCTCGAACGGCCGCCCAGCGCCAGCTTCTGACACCGGAAAGGAAATTTAAACTTGAACTTCAGGCAAACTACAGCAAGGAGATTCAAGAGAACATTGATAAAGGTTACCTAACTGAAGAACCTGAGCATAAAGTGAGTGATGAGGGCTATTACATCCTACATCACGTCGCAGTTCGAGCTGACAAACTCATGCCACGTATTGAACTGGATGCAAGCGCGAGGACCTAATTTACAGGCCGATTTATTACCATTACAAATAGTCGATCATGACTTAAAGAATATACCTTACTGGCTAAATACGTCACCTAGCGAGTGGCCCGTCACTTCGTTTTCTCCTACAGAATGTGAAGAGTTGCCCGAGCACAAAGTTACTGCGCTCACCACAACTTCTGTACAATCTGAGATTCCGATACTATACGAATTATCACAACGTGTGTCTGAATGGGAAAAATTGCTTCGCACGATTGTATACATATTGCGCTTTTTAAAGAAAGTGCCGTCTGATGGTGGAGTACAAAATTTGATCATCGCTGAGAAGGAGTTGATACGAGCTATTCAAGCTGTACATTTTACTGAGGACATATCTCTTCTGAAGAACAAGAACTTGCCTTCGAAAAAATTACGCAACTTATCAGTGTTCATTGATGAAGAAGGTCTCTTAAGAATCGGTGGTCGTCTCTCTAAGGCGGATTTACCATTTGAGGTTAAATATCCGATTCTTCTCCCGAAACGTGATCATGTTGTCAATCTTATTATACAACACTACCATGTCATGAATTGTCATGCTGGACCCAGTCTCCTCATGTCCATATTGCGTCAACGTTTCTGGATACTGGATGCCAGAACGGTAGTTAGAGCGATTTTTCGGAAATGCAATAAATGTTTCCGCGTCAGTCCAACACACCCTACGCCGAAAATGGCTGATCTTCCTCATTATAGGATTCAAGAAGCTAAAGCATTTACACATACGGGTGTTGACTATGCTGGTCCTATCCGTATCATTCTCACTCGACGTCGAGGCCAACATGCGCAGAAGGCTTATATTTGCCTCTTTGTATGCCTAGTTATTAAAGCCATACATATAGAGCTGGTCTCTGATTTGTCATCAGATACATATTTAGCCGCGTTCAAGCGATTTGTCGCACGACGTGGTCCAGTGTCTTGTCTTTATTCAGACAACGGCACTAATTTTATAGGTGCTAAGGCACAATTGATGGAATTCAACAATGCGTTGAAGGCTGAACTTGCCAGTCACAGGATTGAATGGAAGATGATTCCCCCTCGGGCTCCTCATTTCGGGGCTATGTGGGAAACAAATAATAAGAGCTTAAAAACACACTTATATCGAGTAATAGGTGCTCAATTATTAACTTACGAGGAGTTGCAGACAGTTTTGACTCAAATAGAGTCTGTCATGAATTCTCGACCACTTAATGTGATTTCTGCAGATCCTCATCCTGAAGTGATCACGCCGGCACATTTTTTAATGTCTTCGCCTTTGCAGTATCTACCTGCATCGGATTTCTCGACTAGCCTTAATTTGTGCCAGCGTAAAAAATTGCTTGATGATATGATTTCTTCTTTCTGGAAGAAATGGCGTTTGGAGTATTTGCACACGTTACAAGTCCGTCAGAAATGGGCTACCACGTCTAATCCTGTTACAGTTGGCACAGTTGTACTGCTTGAACAGGATAATTGTCCGCCTTTGCATTGGCCATTAGGTGTTATCATCGAAGTGTACCCTGGTGCTGACGGTGTGACTCGCGTCGCAATGGTAAAAACCAGATATGGAATGTTCAAACGCCCAGTTGTTAAGTTATATCCAATACCCACTCAATGATGAGATAAGTTTTATTTTTTTGTTTTATTATGATTCTGTCATTTTATTTTTAATACCGAGTTATGGTTATTGTTAGTTATTTTAAAGATGTAACTTTCGTATTTGTATATATTTTTTTTCAATCTCTAGGGAGAGAAATAGTTGATTTCTTTGTTTTGTAATTATTATGAGATATGGATTCGTATGCAACGTAATTTATCCGTTCATAGATACTTCCTTATCTTCACTTCATAGCGTTCTTTGGCTAAGTTTAATTTATCATTCCCAGTTTTGAAAGTCCTGCGAACTTCCAAGGCGGGCAGTATGGTTAGGCGTATTCACTACCTAACTTCTTACTGTAAATCTATTTGAACTATAAAATAAAATCTCTGGTGGTCTTCAGAATTTACATTGGAGACTGTTCAGTCTTGCTCCCTGAGATCAGCTCTTGGATTGTCCGGAGACTGCTCTCAGCGCACGTGAAGGTCGTATGTATTAGACCTCCGTAGACCTCTATTCAAAAATGAAAAACTCTATGGTGTTTTTATAAAGAAAGTTTATTTGACATTAACGAAATAAAAATTGGACGATCTTCGAGTTTTCTGATTGTGCTCGCTGAAATAAATTACTTTTCGGTGTTTTGTGATAAATATGCGTGTGATCTATTTATGTACGTGTGAAGTCTAAACTGCACGTCGGACGGCGCATCTTAAAGCAGCTCGAAGGCGGTCCTGGGCTGTTTCTCTGGTGAGTGTAGTTCTGAATAGCTCTTATGTAGTTTCTGAGACCACCAGAGTGAATAGTTCAAGTTTTTATTTAAAGGGTGAGTTTCCCATGGTTCCTGCTATTTACACGCGGCATCAATATTATCAATATAATGCGAAATTGCAATAATAATTGCTAATTTGACAGTAAATCAGAGCGTTTTATCTGTCAAAACTGCATCGCAATACGCACCCAGTACTGTAGTTTGAATCTATGTTTTGACAATATTGTTGCTTTGTATATTTTTTAATAAAATCCCGTTGTCCTAGCCTAGAAATAAATAATAGATGTCCAGTTTCCGCAAAGCTGTTTGCGGCATGTATTCAGTATTCCCGATAGATAATCTCCAATGTGTTGTTCAAAATCTTTTGCGACATATCTCAATAGAACTGTGGTATTTAATTCAACTCGCGCGAACCCGTTTTGAAACAAACGAAATCCTTGGAGGAGTGTTTAGCACGTACCCCGATTTTCAAGGTGGCGATATCTATGAGTTGGTTCCCCGGTCGCGTAAATATACTGTGATGATTATGTGAGAGCACCATTATGATCATGATATGAGAGATAATTGTAGTTCTGTGAACATCATATTGACCCAAAAAATATATAAGATTCAGATTCCTTTATTTGCTTGAATTATAGAAAATAATGATGGTGATGATGATGAAGATGATAAGAAAACAGCTATGCATTTAGGAGTAACATATCACTTGAAATTACTGCTTATAGCTACTACATAATATATGATATTATGCAGCAGTTGCAGTTTTGCTTTTAGCATTTGCTTCTTCCGTCTATCCGTATATTCTGCTTTATTCTGTTATAAAATATCCTTTGTGTCGTATCTACTAGCGGGACATACGCCTACTTGGAATTGTAACGAAAACTGTTCAGACTTCCAAATATGAGTTCCACTCTCGTTTGTATAAAACTGATTCCATGTGTAAACGTACTAAAAGGGATTTCGAGAACTTTCTATTTGCTAACGAGTGCAAAGGATTTACGGAAAACCGAGAGCTGCAACGTGGACGGATGCGGGATCAATTAAATCGGATGTTGGGATTACGATGTCATGTGATGGAGGTATGATGCCCAGAGCTTTATGTGCAGTGTGATAATACAACTATACTGGGTTGGTTTCGATGTACACAGATCCAATATACGTGTCATTGGTCTTGATTTTTTTTTTAAATTAGATAGTCAGACAACTGGCCACGATTGCACCTGATGTTAGGTGACAATGTAGCCTGAGATAGACCATGTCTGCATAGTAACAGCCTATTTACTCTACGTCATTTAAAGTTTACCGATACTTCATCAGAAAAAAATCTAATGAATTATATTGAAAATAATCTGGTATTTCTGCGCTTTATTATAAATTGTTGTTTCTCATTCACGTAATACTTTGAGATTTAGTTTTCATAAAAACAATTTATATTAAATATATGTATTGATGATTCATAAACGTGGACAAAATGTGTTCTGTCATTTTATTTTCGAGGCAAAGTACCAGTACCAGGGGAATGTCGCAAGAGGGAGCGCGACGCGACTTTACTCTATAAGTTTATGTCAACAGTTATGAATGAGCATTATGTGATTTTGAGTACTTTTGAAAAATACAAAGACATTAACGAAAATCAAAGAAAATCAGAGCTAGTGTCAATGGCCAATAGGATGTTTTCTAGGAGAAACAAAAAGAAATGTAAATAAATTCTCAGCGAAAGATTAACTTATTCAAGGCAAATGAGTCACAGAAAAATGAGCTTAACCACGTCGGTGTCAGGTTGATTTGTGATGAGAAAATTTGAAGTAATTTTGCATCAATGACATTAATCTGTGTAACTATCACATCACATAGGTCAGTTACAAATTCGTTTAGAGGATATGTATAATACAATGTTTTTTATTATTAATAAATACCTATACTTTTTTGTAAATAATAAATAATAAATAAAAGACTGGCTGGCTAATTCGTATGGAGTTACAGAATAACCTTTACTATTCATTTGATCGCCATTAATTATTAAAGTACGTATTTTATAGCCTATCAATTGATATGACTTAAATAAAAAAGTAAAAAATATGAAAATAGCTTCACACACTTTTAATAGGAATATTAAACAGTGTGCGGCAGCCTTAATTCGGTGCGGCTAAATCAACCGCCCGGTATCGATGAAAAACCAAAACAAAATAAAATCGATACTCGCCGGAGCAGAAACTCTATGAATGCCCAATTTAACTTTATTTTTACAGAGAACAATGCAGTTGGTTATAAAAATTAATACACAACTATATACGTCAGCGCCACTAATGTGGTCGCGATAACAAAATGCACTCTATATATTTCATTCTCTTATTTCCTACTTATTAATATTTAAAAAATGAAGATTACCAAAACATGCGACTATTAAGTTTTTACCGACTATTAAGTTTATTTGGGACGTAAGAAATGTACAAAATCGAACATAAATGTTCAAATTACAATGGTGTTATCAACCAAACGGCAGGTATGTAAAGGTATTCACAAAATCTTTGAATCTTTTTTCTAAAAAGTACCTATGTTGTACCAATAATTTGATAATAGTGATTAAGGGCACATTTCATCCCGATAAAGTTCAAAAATTACATACAGAAAACGATAAAAAAGAATAAAAAATGAATGAACCAATATAACTTTATTAATTTCGAACTGCCACACTGATAGATAATGCATCGAATGCTGGATTTATAAAACTGTATAAAATCTATCTGATAGTGCAACTCAGTGCAAGTATTATTACTTACACGTAATTCGGTTAAGGAATTAGTGCGAATAAATGGAAAATCTGCGTATCGATATTGGTTCCATCGTATCCGATGAAATGCGAAAACAACAAGCGTCGGATACTATTAGTTGGAGTTGTTGAGTTTGTTCGATAATGAACGGTGTCGGATTTAACCCTACTATAGATTCTCTCATGGAGGTACATATATTTATGAATATTGACAGATTTTCGCCACATAAAATTTGAATTTTTGTACGCTGAAAATCTGATAAATTAAAGCAGTCTTGTCGTTATGCATTCAAACTATGATGTCGAAAAAGCAGTTGACAATAGTGACTGAGTTTGTTGCGCTCCTTATTCTCATTTTGGCTCGAAAGCGCCTCAAAAATTGAATTTTAGTATTAAAAGAATCCTGTAAGTAGTGAGAGATTCAAGATGGCACTAGTTTATGATGCCCTTAGTACCCCACACAGGTCATTCAGCTTTTTATTCCGGCCCCTACCATCGACATTCATACTCATCACTGTATTCGTACAAAATCGAAAGTTTGAACAAAAGTTGGAATTTCTGTATCAGTAGATATAACACTTACTGGTAGCTGATGTTGTTGTCAGAGCCGCTGGTGGGAAAGGTGTTGTCGCCTGATGAGTAGAAGTCACGCGACTGAGTGTACTCGGGCTGGCGCTCGGTGGTCTCCGGCTTGTAGTCCGAGGGGCTCCACGTACGACCCTCGGCTAGGGCGGTGATCTGAGGAAAAGAGGTGCAATTTGACAAAGGTTTTTTTCAACTCCCTTATGAGATACTATTTCTTACGGAGTCAACGCTATACTATCCAACATTAACCAATAGCAATCCCTGGGACCAATCCCATGAACAAATGTGTATCTACGTTGAATATCATTAAGATTGGTTAGCTAATTTAGCATGAAAACATGAAACACGCTTTCGCAATTACGATTTTTTGGTTACGTTAGGTTGACGGGAAAAAACATGTGAACGAATATTAAGCACGTGTTTCTTTTATTCGAGTTGGACATTTACAAAGTTTAGGTCACGTCGCACCTGAGGCCACGTTTTAAAGAAGTGGTTAAATGGTCTTTCTTTTGTTTAACACACGGTGTGCAGTTACGCCACTTGTTTGGTACGCTGTAGGTTTTCTTTTAGGCTAATTTTACTTTTCTACACATTGTTATGTACCCAGCAGTAGGAACATTAATACATAAATAATATATGTGTTTTCTCACCATATTAATAAATAGGTATAAATAACGTAACGCATAACTAACTTTACTTGACCAGACACTGCCTAAATGCTAAGCAGACACAAACTTAAGTTCACTAAGATAGTGAACTTAGATTTATGTCTGATTATGGCCGCGACCAAAGTTTGAGTTAACCGCACACACAATAAGACACCACGAGTTAACTCCTGAAACGACGCCAAGTGAGAAGTTTAATTGGCCTAATTTGAACCACTCTTAGTAATTAACCGGTCCGATCCCGTTCTAGTTAGAACTCACAAGGATTTCTATATAAACGCACTGGGATTTGAGCATTTCATGAGGTCTAGGATTACCAAAGAGTAATTACTTTTAATTGCATTCGAGTATCCCCTTTAGACGTATCTGATATTAAATGATAAGGGCTGGGTAATTGGTATGTGGTCTAAAAACTCGGGTTACAACAACCTTCCAACAACATTTTATTTATTTTAATTTTAATGAAGTTACATAATAGTTATTTACTGTTGGGTTTTAAGGTGCCTAAATAAAGATGATTAATAACATTAATATTATATGCAGTTCGAACTAATATAAAGTACTTAAATTTATAGAACACATTCGTTACCCTCTCTCATATATCAACAAAGCACACTATAATAAAACATTGAGCATTCTCATCATTTCATCAATAATGCAGTCAAGAGTTTAGGTCAAGCACCCTATTGCAATGCAATTATGTCAAGTACGGGAGTCTATTTAAATTACCTTAGTTCAACTTTAATACATACAAGTTTACAAGTTTCTTTTAAAGCTATTATAGTGGTCGTCAAAGTAGAGTGTGGTCAGTAAACAGGTTATTTAATGGCTAATTATTTATTACTTTTATTCTACGACGCGATGTCTGCGTATGACCTGATGAATCTTTTATAATAAACGGGTAGATTGAGTATTTAAGTATTGTAAAGCGTCAATCACAATCGTAGATAAAGTTTGATCGAGATAGAACAGGAAGTTTATGAGATTAGCACATTTTCAACAACTGCAAATATACCTTTCATACATACATACTATTGAATATTTATTATGTAGTTATTTTTGGTATCAACAAAATATTGTGGTATTTTCGCAAAGTGGAAGTAATTCAAATTCAAATTCAAAATGTTTATTTGCATATAAATAGGGTACAATACATGGTCATAATATAATAAATAGAGCTTTGACCTATTCAGCCATATGTAATAGCATGCAAATGTTTAAATACTTATTACTAGTCATAATATTTTAAAAGATTTAATTTAATTTTATATAACTTATTAATAAAAAAAGAAATTCAGTATGTCAATTAATACAATTATTGTTTGTCATTAAAAAAACTCCCTGACAGAATAATAAGCCTTATTCACCAACCACATAAACAGTTTATTTTTAAATTTATTAAGCGGCAATGATTTCATGTCCGTAGGAAGTTTGTTAAATACCTTTATAGCCATTGAATAACAGCCCTTATTAGAGGTTGCCTTCTTATGTAATGGAAGAACCAATTTATCTCTGTATCTTGTATTGAATTTTACAACTTCGCTATTTTTTGTAAAGAAATGTGAGTGCTTTTTGACAAACATACATAACTCAAATATATAGATGCTTGGCAATGTTGAAATTTTAAGTTTTGGAAATGGGTCCCTAATTAAAAATTAATTAAAATTTTAAGTTTTGTAAATGGGTCCCTAATTCAGTTAAAGTTGGTACAGAACCCTTAGGGCGCAGGTCCGACTCGCACTTGGCCGGATTTTCAACGTTATACGTTCGCCAAACTAAAAGTACATATTTGAACACGTGCTTTTAGGAACCTAAATTACATTTTTGGATGTACCTTAAACCTCTATACTCAGCATAACAGCTTAATTTTTTTTTCACTTCTGGGGAGCCTATTACAAAATGACATGCCAAATACGTCCCAGACTCCCAGTGAAATCCACTCCCGTTTCCAAAATGGTAATGGATTCGGGATGACAGAGCCGGATTAAGGCACCTAGCTGTTTCATCAACAAATCGCCAACGCGCTGTATATATTTTTTTAAACTAATAGTCAAATGAAATGCCATACTACTGTCGCGCAAGTCTCCACTGCTTGATTAAGGTTTTGACTAATAATACTCGTACTAGTATTTATTTAAAACTTTATTGCACACATAAAAGTATACAAAAGTTAGACTTGATGCTAAAAGTTATGCAAAAAGATTTGTTAGTTCGTGACGTTTTATATGACGTACCGTCTGTTTCGACATTCGACGACTTCAATTCATTCGTATATAAAATCGCCATGGAGCTAATTACTTATATCTGTTGCAATGGGCCAATTAAATCGCAGCGTATTTACAGTCTAAGATAATAGCTTTTTCCTATGTAAATGTGACAGTTACCTTACAACACGAACGCCTGTCGGATATTATTGAGACACTGGACTGTCATGTAAGTAGATACCAGCTTTAGTCAACCCGAATGCATTTCGACTCTACGGCACATAGTAGAACGACAACTGTATGGAACAAGTGGCGTACGCTAACCGATGTTCTATGTGATATTAAAATGTCTTACTCGTATATCTATAAAACAGCAGTAAGACCAGCTCTTGGTTGCAGTTTTATGGTTCACCGGTTGCGGGCAATTTTTTATGGACCGGACCGCAGAGCGCAACCAGTGTGCCAAACCCTTTACCCGATGGCTGTGAATTCTGTACAACAAAGAACCAAGAGCCAGAAACAGGGACTGCATAGTGCATACTATGGAGATGCGTAGGTTGCGGCAATGGTCAGACGGGGTTTCGCTTAAAAATAAAGAGCGCAACAAATACGTTAGAGGGAATTTCGAAGTGAAACCTGAGGCCAGACTGAAATGGTAGGTGAAGTTATGAAAACGCCTGATAACATGGTTAAAAAGTGCCTTTCTTTTGCTACAAAGAAAAGGGGAAGGGGAAGACCGCATACCACCAAATTTCCGAACGGAAATTTATTTATTTTTATATTATAGATTGAACGCCTGACGTTTCGAACGCTTTACACCATCCGTGGTCACAGGAAGACTGTAAAGCATTCAAAACATCAGGCGTTTAACCAAAAATTAATTTAAGTGCTTAATCGATATTAAACTTCAGAACCAAGTATGAAGACTCCAAGAGCAAGACGCTCAAGACAAATCGCATGATTGGGACAACCGACTGCACGTAAGTAATAAGGCGAGGCAGAAGAAATAGAGGTAGATCCGTAGATGTATCTGTTTAGGCCAAACTTTTACAAACCAAAGTTCATGGAGGCTGCTGGTAATAGCACCAAAGGCTCGTCGTACATGGATGATGCTCCGTATTTGTCATATAACAAGAAATCTTATATTCTTTAATTAAGATCCAGAAAACAATATTTTCTAAAGTAATTGTTAATAATAGTTACCATTTCAAAATTAGCAGTCACTTTTAAAAAGCCATTGTTTTGTGATAGCTCAATCATTTGTGAGCTTTAAATATAAAACAGGCCTTGAAAAAGTTATCATCATCATTATCAGTCAAAGGACGTCCACTGCTGAACATAGGTCTCCCCAGTTTTCCTATCTGTATCTCGTCGGTGAACGTCATACGCTGCGTCTTTGGTCAATTGGTCTCCAATCTAGAACGTTACTTCCCCAACGGCCATCAGTTATTCGCGATATAAAAAAAACATCATTCGAGGAAATGACATGATTTTTAATGAACCAAGGAAGCAAATTTAAAAAAATATTATAAACAATTATTAAACATATTGCATATTTAACATATTGCTCGAAAATGGTGAGCCTTAAGTATGTACTAGATATTAAAGATATAAGAAAAAAAAAGGCATGTAATAAGCCATAATATGACATATTCGACGACCTTCGTGGTTTCCCACCTCCATTTCCTCCTCTGCACCCATTCCTCCACATCGAGGTTCTGGGTTCGATTTGTACACCCTGTATATTGTAATTCAGTAACAGATTCAGCGTCCAATCACAGCTTGCACACTCCTCGCCATATAAGAAATAGTTCTACACAAATGCTAACAAGGGTTAGGCCATTCCATCTTACCTTCTGACGATACATAGCAGCTGCCTTGGTGTTGTACTTCTGAGGAATGGTCATCCCCGGCTTGAAGTCAGGCTGGCTCTCGAAGAACTCGCGTGCCTTGAGATTGCCTCCCACCTGGACAGAAAAATAATTGTAATTCAGACGACTGTCTCATATTGTTGTATCTCATTGTCTCATCATTATATCTATTTTTTTTGTATGGAGGACAAAGTTATATTTGCGGTTGTTAAAAATGTGCTATAAGTACATATTTCAAAACTACCACTTGATCTTTTTCAAACTTATTTTCGTTGAAAGTATTTTTCAATTTACTACATTGCGTATTTTTTTCAATTTTTATTTTATTCAGTCGGCTTTTCGTGCTTTCCGAGGCACGGGGTGAAACACCGTCAACTTCGAAATTCCGGGCTACCTTGAAAATTTCTGAACAGAAAAACCCCGGTACATATTTTTGCTTTGACCCGGGGAACGATTCCAGGAGCTCTAGCGCAGCTATCGCTTTAAAATGCAACCCTCTAACCGCTGCAGATACATATATTATATAGGTACATAACTTGGGTACAAATGCCTGTGCTCATCATCACACAACCCTAGCGGGATTAGAACCCGCGACTGCTGTTTTAGTGAATCACGAGGAGCCACTACACCAGATGTGTCATCGTAAGTAGTTTATTATTATTCGAAGAAAAAAGGGAAGAGTGAGCATATACATATTAAAGTAAAAAAATTGGGTTCAAATAATGAGGCATCCATTAACCTGTATTTTTTATTTTATTACACCATCATTAATCTAAACTTTGTCACCATTTGTACATTTCCCATTTAAAAAACGAGTACCATGCTGAACTTTACCACTTTGCATGTAGAATTTTGATTGGTTTTTAGGGTTCCGTATTGACACATTTTGAGGCCAATTTGTAAACAAACTATTGTTCAGAACCCGCATTCGACAATCGCCAAGCAAAAGTAGGTTTACTATCGCATTTGCAGCTATACAATGCATGTCAATTGTAATAAATAAAGTCCATAAAGGACAGGAATTATTAGAATTAAAAATGAATATGAGACCAAAAATCTGCACATAAACCATTCAGCCAGATTCATTATTATTTTAACCCTGGAGAACTAAATTAAAACTTAATGGAAATGTATAAAGCCAGCCACACATAATTTATTAAGGCTGCTGTCACCTACCTTCTAACAAAGTTCATGTGCAGTTTTCTCCCCAAAAATGACTTAACTAACTACTTTTTTTGAATGAATTGTGTAGAAATGAACTATCTCCATAAGATGTCGACTCTGAATTTTTGATTCAATCTTTAAAATGCCTGTAATTTGCAATCATAGAATCCAAATTGACGGTTTTTCTGGTACACTTTTCTAGATCAGTTGTTGACATCAGCTATCGAAATAACATAAACTTGAAGGGAATTACGTTCGTATACAAGGTGTCGACTCTGTTTTTTTTATTTATCGCTCTGGTTATTCCAAATGAAGACAAAATTGAAACCATGTTTTGGCATAAAATACGCACCTAAAGACAGGCGATTATCTCTGAGATACATTACACTTTTTCTGTGTTATTTGATAAAACAATGTTATAGAGGTTCCTAACTTTGACTTAGCATCTAAATTCTTGATTTTATCTTGTGCAATATATACAAAATATCTTACTAAAGTAACCTATAAATTTGAGATTTGGAGCTGTCACGAACATTCATCTTCGATCGAAATTTGACAGAAAGCGCCGAGCGCTCGGAGGGGAAGGATGTGTCGCTCGTTGTCTTCGCTGTTAGTCTTTTATTTCGTGTATGACACTCATTCCAAATTTGAAAATATCACGCTTTGCACAATTTTTATACGGCGACCAATTCGCTTTGAGGCTTTATGCAACAGGCATAAAGCCACATAGTGCATTCCACATCGTCGATGGTCTCTAATTATAACAAAAAAGTATTCGTTCTTTTGTATTGATTAGTAGTTGTATTTAAATGATTAATCAATGTTATGTAAACTTGCATAGAAAGGAATCCTTATTAATACTATAAACAAGAAAGATTTGTATATATGGCGACTATTTCAAGAGGTTCATGAGATAAAACAAAGATCTTTTATCATATACATTGTGTATTTTCGAAACTTGATCAAATAAAATGTGCAGATACTAGGACCAAAATTATCGACAAAAATAATAATAATAATAAATTCTCCACAAAATAAAATTGTGGTACATGATGAGTAAACTGTTTCTTTCACATTTTCAGTTAAATGTCAATTTTAGACAAATACTAAATTAATTAGGCCAAGAATAGGCAATAGTACCAAATTCTATTGCATATTATGTATGGGGTTGCAAATAATAACCTTATTCATATAAAATAAAGTAGTATCAGTAACACTACTCTTAGCTTTTAAGATCAGATTTGTTTTTTTTTAAATAAAACAACAATTTACACACGAAAATAAAGAAAGTATTGATTTATTTCTTAACTAAAATAATTACAGGTATTTAACGTGAAAATAGAAAAACAATATACACGGTCTTAGACCAATGTTAACAGAGCGCACGCTGACGGCCAAAAGAGGGCGCTCGCTAGTCTGCGTCGGTTTATTTAGGCCCGTATTGTTGCCGTTACTCCGGGGTCGCTAACACTACTTTATAGTTTAACAACGGTAGACCGATTTTCATGATATTTACTTTATTGAATTGGTATTTACCTCTTACCCCTTAAGTTATAATGAAACGGAGCTGGGGCGCGCTGAGCCTGGATACGAAACACAGTTTACTAGGGCCACTAGTACATCCATAAAAACTGGCAACGGGTAAAATGGACTCACGTTCCGTACGGGATAACTGAGTAATGAATGTACATTTTATGATATTGTGTGTCTGCTGGCGAATAGTTATTATTTAACCGATTTCAAAAGGAGGAGGTTATCAATCAGATTGTATGTTATTTTTTGTATGTATATAATCCTCATATCTCAGTCATTTGTTGACAGATTAGTTTTTTTTTTCATTTTCTTAAAGGGTTTAACTTTTAATACGTCCCATTGTGGCCAAATCCGGAACTGATGATGGGGTTTTGGTGTAATCGAGGGAAACCCTTAAATCTACAGACGTGTATAGTGTTTTTGTACTAGTATGTATTTCAATGTTGACGTGTCTTTACGTCTGATAGTCACTATTTTGTAGAACTGAGCTGATAGTGGAACTCCTAAATGATTAGGAGTTCAGTGATTATGACGCTGGAACTTTATGTAAGGTACTTTGTAGCTTACTAAAGAGCAGAGTCAAAAGGTGAAACCCCCTCCCCTCGATTTTAATCACTAACAATTTGCAAATAAAATATCTTAAACCGACTTCAAAAACAAAATACACTAAAAAGTCTTAAATAATCTCTTAAAAGGACTCCATTCCAAGGACAAGGTTTGCCTTAAATGGAGTCCTTTCAAGAGTTTATTTAAGAATTTTTGGTGACTTTTGTTTTTGAAGTCGGTTTTGTTGAAATAGTATGGCGGTGAAGTGATCATCAACCCAACAAAATTAAAGACAAATAAGGGCTTTTGTTTTTAGTATTTGACTTTGATTTTGAATAAGAATAAGCGGACGACAAAAAGTAAAAGGACAGCTGTCTTTCTTTATATGGACCGTATAGAGGCGTTATTTAGTTCCACAATCTTTGATACATACTTGTACGTACGTACCATTGATCATCGGCGTCAATTCCATACTGTGTGGGACTTGTCAATGCCATTAATATCATACGCTTGTAACAGTATTACAATGGTTTAAACCTAAATAAATAGGGCAATATTTTTCTTAGTTAACATGACTTTTCTTTCTGGGTACTGATTGCACCAGTGACTTTCACAACCACATCCTAACTATAAACTTTTATAGTTAAACGCTTGTTTTAGTAGAAGCGTTTCATGGGATGTGTATGTAGTTAATATGAACCTGTATTCAAATTGTACGCAAATGCCATGAAGTTCTAAGTCCACATTCATTTAATATTTCATTATTGAAAAATTTTTGAAAACAAAATGAAATGATGTTATTTATCATCTGTTATACAATAAATACATGAAATCTTGATCGAAAGCTTCTTAACTACATTTTCTGAATGACAGCTATAGTAACTTGTCACATATTTCATATATCAAAATACAAATCATATCAAAGAACAGCGTCACACTAAAAGGTATTTATGTGTTAATAAATCCTCATAGCACCCAGTTGGTATGACACGTGGTTGATCAAGCGCAGAACCAACGGCAGCATCCACCAATAAACCTTAGTCCCCGTTTCTCATGGAGTTCACATTCGTAAAAAAATACCTATTCTCAGAGTCACGATTTGGGTGAAGACATAAAGAGGCAGATAACTGGTACTGACCTAAACCGACTGACTAGTGATGTGCCAAGTCATCTTTTTTTGATCTCGAAATATTTTAGAAATTCGTTACAAAAATCCAAATAAGGACCGACTGACATTAGAATGTTTTTTAAAACAATATTCAAATCAGGACTTGAGTCGGAAGAATCTCTATAAAGCATTTCAATTCCATGAAATAGCCAACACGGCACATCACTGGTTAGTCGGTACGTGTTTCCCGCCTCGATATGTCTTCACCCTTTGGATGCATTTCGTTTCTTCCCATGCTATAAGTTTTTACGTTATTATAACTGTACGTTTGTGTTTAAATCTGTGAATTTAGTTATTGAATTACCAAAAGGAAAATGTTCGCGAAAGGAATTGACGCGAGCCCTGATTCCGAACTGTATTCGCGTAGGTATTTTAAATATATAAATAACTGGTATAACATTAATTTATCATATCGACTTTTACATGACCATCATTTTCTATGTTTAGCCTACTACTTACCTAGAGATAAAGTATCAAAATTGTTTGATTACAGTAAACATTTTTTGTGTCCCGGACATATAAAATCGCACACACACATTGATAAATTAGGTAAAATCTGAGAATCTCCAGACTGTCATACCGCTCTTAAGGCATATTTTTTTTGTGATTCATATTTGAGATTCTGAATCTGCAGTGCTTGCAGATTACTCTGCAGAGACAGTGTTGTGTTACTTTTTTTATTAAATTGTTGTAGAAATATTGAACAGCCAAGGTAATTTACCAATAAGCTAGTTACCACCACAAATTGTTCACATACATTTTTTTAATATTTATAATGCTACTCTTAATTGAGAACACCATAGTAATTTGAAACTTTCTGTGTTCAACTGATGCATTCAATACTGTTACAGAGCTATAAAAATTATTCAGGGCAAATTAAAAAAGAAGGAATTAGTTGTGGATATATGGCTGAAATATTGGGATTGTGGATATATGGGTGATTGCAGGAAACTACCAAATTACTTTATGGATAACAATTTAACAAAATTAAATTAAAAAAAGTTTTTTTACTCTTTAAATTAGCTTTTACCTTTTATTTACCCTATTGATTCAGAAAGATGGTTGTGACTTTTCCAGAATGTTTAAGGTATTTATGTGTTCATAGCCAAAACAAAATCATTTTGTTTTCTTCTTCATAACATGTTGGTGGTAAAAGTGACTTAAATGTATTTTAATGTAATTTAGGTTTATAATATAAGTAGATTAGATAACACACCAATTGTCTGGTTTCATAGTAAGGAATTTTCTTCCTTGTGTTACAAAGTACCAGACCACGATTATGACGGGGGCGTCTCCCATAAATAATTAAATACATATAACATCCCTGACTTAGGTACAAATGATCGTGCTTATCACACACAAACATAAATATTGAGAATTAAACTAAACTTACAGAAGATTGTGTGTGACTGAATTAATAAAAATAAAAACTAAATAATGGTGTCACAATAAAGTAAACAAACAATCATGGCAATGCACATTTAGAAAGGGCAAGGTGCACTCATAATGTACAAAAAGAAAGCAGCTTTTACCTAAAAGACAATAAGCAGTACATTGGCTAACAATGGAAATATAACATTGAGAAAGAAAGCTTTTTTGATTTAAGGACAAGAGAATAAGTAGCT
Source organism: Pyrausta aurata (assembly GCA_963584085.1). Lineage (NCBI taxonomy): Eukaryota > Metazoa > Arthropoda > Insecta > Lepidoptera > Crambidae > Pyrausta > Pyrausta aurata. The sequence goes on from OY757251.1 coordinate 10,394,289, forward strand.
AGTGTTCCTATAATTGGGACACAAATAATATTATCCCCTTTATCTTAAGAGACATAATATAATATTGTCCCAGACAAATTCACAGGAATAGTCAAAACCAGTATTTGAAAACCGCTCTAAGTTGGTAATCTAATAGTTATTCTTAAGACACAGCACAGCGTTGATGTATCAATTAGAAGGAGCTTACCATCATCTTCTCCAGCTCTATGTCCTTCCACTTATCCATGGTAACAGACCGCACGAAAGACAAGTGCACACCAAGGCTACGGTGAACACCCGAGCATTCCAGGCATATCCAAATTCCGTAAGTCACTGACACCCATTGCGGGTTTAGCGTCCCGCACTCGAAACATTTCTACAAAGACAAATTATGTATTAAAACCAGTCAAAACTCTCACACACCATACGGAGCAATAAAACACCACGAAACAAACTTACATGGTTTTCCTCGGTAGTGCGAATAGAGTTCAGTTTTCTTCGGGTACGCGGTGATGCCATTTTTCACAGTTGAGAAAGTTAGCAAAGTCCCAGATGAGGGAATTTTATTAATTTCGGGATGACTTCAGACGTACCAAAACACGTCCAACTGGCAGCCCGGATGTCGAATGTGTCAAAAAAAAAAGATTTTCATGAAGTCCTAGTCCAGTCCACTTGGCAACCACAGACAAAAGGCAATGGTTTTTTAGACCATAGACAAAGATTCTACCATATCAGTAGAAAATTTGTGATTCACAAAACCTTGTATATAAATAACATTCGATAGTCATTTTTCTAGCGAAATACAAGGTTATTTGAATGGCCCCTGGCGGAATATTTATGTTATACCTATCTTATATATGTACCACCGCCGATGAATTAAGCAACGGAAGAAAACTGCATCATATATTCTCAATCGGTCAAGAGATAAATGGAAACAATCGTTTGCAAACAACACATAAACAACCTCCCTCTTCACATCAAAATGATTTTTGACTTCATTTTCTTTCCAGCTACTGAAACCTGAAAGTTTGGGTTTATAATACTTTGGTGATAGATTATGCTTTCAGTTGGTTATTATTCTTCTAAAAAGTAATAAGAATAAATATAAGATGGAAAGAGCTTCTCTCACTAAAAAAAGAACATAACTGAAACATTGCGTTGTGGCTCATACTACCTCACATTTGAGGTAAGGCCTTTGCCCAGCAGTGGGATGCTTACAGGCTAAACTTAACTTAACTTACTGAAACAGAACATCCTAGGTAAAGTGGAAAAGAAAAGTTAGTTAGTAAAGCATCCCACTGCTGGGCAAAATTCTAGGATATAATGATATTACATCCTAGTTATTTAAAAAGTTTTCGTAAGTTACTTTTTTTTAATTTACATTTCTCAAGTATTCGCAGGAAAGGGTTGTTTGTTTGTTAAATTAATAAACGATTGCCATTCTCTTAGCAAGCAAGAACGCAGACTAACGACATCAAATCTTCGAAAAATAAACACACGCACGGAACTACTTCTCTTGCTAATTGTAAAACTGTAATCGACGGCCTGTAATAGTGTGCTGTTTTCTATTTCTTGAAAAAGCGTTTAAAAATGCTAATTCTTCTCCTAATCTACAGGGCCCGATCCAGCTGTTTTGCCGCTCCGGGCAAAACAATGTTTGCCGCCCTTACGGTATTCCATAGATGGTGTAATTTTAACCTATAAAAACCGGTCAAGTGCGAGTCGGACCCGCGCACTGAGGGTTCCGTGTAGGTTTGCCAGGTCGCCAAACCTAATAGCCGGACATGCCAGCCAGTTTGGCCGGACATTTGGGTAAAAAAGCCGGACGCCCTAAATTATTGAGGATTTTGTGTCTTAGTATTAATATGTACGCAAACATGTACTTACCCGGTTTGATAGATTGATTAATTTATTTGTGAAAAATGTTGGCATCTAATATTTTCAATTTAAGTAATGAAATCACATTGAGAAGCGCTTCAAATTTTGGCACTGAAAGACCAAAGTATTTGCGAACGAAGGGAGCGCTTCAAATTTTGCCCCAAAACGGCATTCAGAGCGACTAAATTATATAAATCAATGTGTGAGTTAAGCAAGAGTTTCCAATAATTATGGTTTTAATCAGTCAGGTATCAAACGACAGCCGGGCGCCGCATAACAATGAAATTTTTATTGTGTCTCGTTTACACATACTTGACGAGTTAAAAATGATTTGACTGGTAAATAAATAATGTGCAATTATAAAATTTTGGAAGATGAAAAACGACCTAACAAACGTGAAAGATCTAAAATGAATGCGCTAGCCATTTTTTCCTTATTATTATTAAAATTATTACGCGACTACTAGAGACTTAAAATGCAGTAGATGAACAAAAATTGTTAAACATTTTGAACACATTTATTTTTTTATATAAAATTCGATTTAAGAAACTGTAAGTAGATCATCCGCGAGCGAAGCGAGCGCGAAATCGTGCGGCTCTGCGGCGTGCGGGAGCGACTGACAGTCGACTCGCCTGCGCTCGGCGATTGCTCGTTTGCTCAATGTAAAAAGCCTTACAAAAGCCGGACTAGCCGGACACCGTTTATTTTGGCCGGACACGCAATCAAAAAGCCTACCTATGTCCCCCATATGAAACCCCATAAATGGTTTTAGGAACCTCAATGTAATCAATTATAAACGACTTATCCGTAAACACCCCACACGCATAGGTTTGAGTCGTAAAAAAACTTAAGGTATGAGTTTAATGTATGGGAGCCCCCTTAAATGTGTTTTTATTTACTTTTTAGTGTTCAGTAGCCGAACGACAACCCTTATAGTTTCGTTAAGTCTGTCTGTCTGTCTGTCCGTCCGTATGTCACAGAACAGCCACTTTATTCTAAAACTATTAGCATCGCACAGCTGAACATTTGTAGGTAGGTGTATCTTATTTACCGCTTTTCGATTAAGATACAAAAACTCATAAATAATAATAAGGTACATGGTAGCAATCCCGTATCTAACTATTCTAAGATACAAAAAGTTAAAAAAAATCATTTAAGGGGGCATCCCATGAAACTAAATCCTAAAAAAAATTTACTCAAACTGCACGGAGGGTGTCTATGGATACATGGAAAAGTCTTTTAAAATGACATTGAGGTTACTAAAACCATTTTTTCTAAAAGTCTACCGTTTGAGAAATAGACGCTTCCAAAGTCGTAAAATGGGCGTCTAACTTTTAATTAAAGCAAGTGTAAAATTTGAAAAAAGAACTTAATGTAGATTTTACTTTCAACAAAAATTGGTTTGAACGAAACATTACTTTGTTCTTCATACAAATACTATGACAAACAAAGCTATATTTGCTGTCAACAAAATATTGCGGTATTTCGGCTAAGTGGAAGAAAGTGGATCCCTTATTCAGTTTAAGTTGGCACGGAACCCTCAGTGCGCGAGGCCGACTCACACTTGGCCGGTTTTTTTAACCATCTTCCAAATTTTCGCCGCCAACGCGCCGTGCCGCCCCCATTTTGCCGCCCCTCAATTTCGCCGCTCCGGGCAATTGCCCGGTTTGCCCCCCCCTAGATCGGGCCCTGCTAATCTAAGGAGTTTAAACGGTTTTAATCATGGCATGGTTGACTATTTATTTATTGCAGGACCACAAACAGAATTACAATCAATGAATAACTTAATTGGAGCAATATGTTTTTTATCACTACATTTTGACAACCATATTAATTTTTAACATCTCTCTTTTTTGACGGTTTTTTTTTTACTTTTTTTGTTATTTCGTTCAGAAATCACCAAAACTACTAAAGACTACTACATCAGTAGGAAATTCAAATATCAAGATTGTAACACCAAAATAGACAGCGGTGCATTTTACAAAGACAGGAAGGAAGGCCGCACACAGCATATCAAATCTATCGTTTCCATCGTTCGCATGGTTACAGTAAATCATATTTATCCGGTGAATTCAACGTGTTTGTTATTGTGATACAACCCGGGATTGATTGCTCAGTTCTAGCTGAGACTCCAAGGAAGCCGGTCACCGCATACCGCTCTTTCGGATCCGGGTATTTCAAGCACTCTGAGTGGACGCTTTTGCAATGCTGTAGTCCTACAATGAATGAAGATAAAATGACTAATAACACAGTAGAAGCTGAGTACATGGACATTGCCAACAAAAACGCTTGGCCGCTCGTGTATCAGGTCAGTGTATGCGTAGGTGTAACTTCGTTTACAACTTGTGCCACGCATATGTTCAAGCGCAATCAAAAAAGATCGCAGTTCCAGAATTACTTCTAAAGTATTCTTAAACTTTTTTCCCTAACTCTGCCGCATGTATTCGTGTCTAGATCGAAGAAAAATGTGGTTGGTGTAATCTGTAACTCTGTTGTGGTTTCTTTAGACAATTTTTATTAAGGTTGCCTCAAGTATGCTTAGATCTCTAACGAGTACAGCCAAATGTGAAATTTGAGTGACTTCAAATTTGTAAAAAAAGTTTTTTTAATAACTGAATTAAAACATAGTTTGAATGTTATATTACAATGAAATACTAAACCATTTCTATAGTATAAGCCCAGCGATTTATATTTTGACAACTAATGGATGCTAAGCGAATAACAGAAAGCTGTATTTGCGAATTCTTGAGTGAATGCTGGGATTCTGTAGTTGGATCATTGAAATCAATAAGGATGGATCCTAGGCTGAAGATGATGCTTGTATTCAACTTAGGACCATTTCTTGCAGTGTCTTATAATGACTGGGTTGATTAACAATTTGTTATTAATGAGAGATGAGGTTTTACACTACACATATAGGAATTATTGAATGCGGATATAATGGGCAGGTCCTAGATGAACTGGTGCAGTGAGTAATCTACCCATCTGTTGGTACTCATGCAACTAAGTGGATGTGGAGACATTTCTGTTACCATACCATATTTAACACATCCTTATACAACTTCCTGCCAAGTTAATAGATATCTGAAGTTTACTGATACTAGGCTGCATTTATAACAAATCAACATCAAATCACATATTGCTAATACTGATCATCCTCTTGATGTAAGTAAATAGTAATAATAATATTCTCCTACCGATTTTTGGTAATGGTGGCCCCTCTCACGAGAGATAGATCAGAAACGCAGGAGATATAGTGCCCAGATGTGTACGCAATACACAAGTGCACTCTCTGTTCCTGATTGATGAGAGTTCAGGTGTAGGACCAATGCCTTTATGTGCTTACCGAGGCATGGGGGTGTTATCTCTACTGACTTCCTAACCCTGAGCTGTTAAACTAACCAACACAAAAATGTTTTTTCACAACGGTTCAGTAGTACCTAAGATATGCGCGTTCAAACAAACAATCTTCTCAGCTTTTATAATATTAGTATAAATAAATACATAAACAAATAGTATAGTATAGAAAAAAAAGATGCTTATATGCTTTCTTTTCTTTCCAATCCTATCTGGATTGCACTCTATCCAGGGACACACTGTATATTGTTTTTGTGTCAAAAGGCTTTCATCCTGTCATTGACCAAAAGACGAATACAAAAGCAAATTTGGCTGTCCCTAATAACAATTATAGCTCAGTTAGTAAAATAGGCGGGTTCAGACCGTTAAGTCGCGGGTTCAAACCCTGGTGGTGCATCGATTTTTTGTTTTATTATAACATATATTATTAAGCCCTTATTCATAATAACTCAAACGGTCTTTTAAACCTATTTTAGCTATTACACTGTTTTGTCTCATTCTTTCTTCCGCTTTTTCCGCTTATGGTCCTATGTCCCCTAGATGGGGCAGAGGGCGTCCACAACAGTCCTCCATCGCGTTCTTTCTTCATCATCATTTAAATCAGACAGAAAGTAACAAAACAGTGCAATAGGTAAAATAGGTTTAAAAGACAGTTTGATTTATTTTATTATTATGAATAAGGGGGTTAATACAGTTGTGGTCATATAATTAAGAACTATTTTTTTTTTAATATGTCATACCCAGAAATGGGTACCATCTGAGAAGCAACTAGTTACGTTATAAAATAGCTAATAGAGTAACGTAGCTTAGGAGTAAAGAATAAAATTGCAAATCTTTTTGTCCCAATTTTAATTATTTTTACCAAAGTTACACATTGAAGTAGTACTGCAGCTGGACAATAATTAAGAACGAATTATTCAAGTGCTTGGGTTTTTTTTAATATGACACTTATAGTTAAAAAATCACAACAATATGTAGCGAAACAAATTTAAAATGATATTTAATACAATAATACTAGAATAAATAGTTTTTTTTTCCGTTTATTAACAAATAAAAAATCTTACAAAACAAGTGGGTATGAACTTAGTATAAAACCACAAAGGTTGGTAATTTCACTAAGTTGTAAGCTTACGTCGATCAACATCTTAAACATATAATTAAAGTATAATGCAGGCTAACTTTTTAGACGATTATATAATAATGACTCAATTTACCTTTTTAAAAAACACACATCTTTAAACGACAAAAAAAGAGTTTGACGAATACGTGTTTTTGTTTTTACGTTTTATTATTAAACTTTCAAAAGAGAATTTAGAAAATGTAATTTATGCTTGTTTTTAATATTTTTAACTGTCAGATTATCCCTTACTTCAGTAGGCAGTTTATTTATGAGTCGCGGAACAATATAATCAGATGTTCGTCTCCCGTATTCATTGCTTACGCGCTCGAGCAAGTTACAATTCAGCTGACGTCGAGCTACCGATCTGGTGTATACAGGCTGTACAGTTTGTGGTTGTTCAATTGTACTGAAGTTTATAGCATATCCACGGCTTTTAATTACTGCTTTGCACCGGCGAGTATAGATGGGCGGGTGGGTAGAAACCCGGTGGATATTGATCCAATGTATTCCCACCCGGGAGGTAAAAATGGATTTTTACTTAATTTACCCAGGTGTTTATTAAGAATGCTGGGTGTATTTATTAAATTCACGTTGAATACTCATTGTTTTGAGTATCAGTTGGCTGTGTATGAATGCCTAGACCTACAATATGATTAGAAATTCGTTTATGCTATACAGTCAGTAATCATATTTACTTAAAATCATAAATTATATTATTCGTTTGAACATAATCGGATAAAGTTGAGACAGGATCATCTCTTTGAATATGGCAAGGATGCAAAGTAACACCGTGTATAGTATTGTTAACATGGTTTTCGAAAAATATGCAAGCTGTCATTTGATTATGTAGACGTATTAATACTGTAACATTTTGAGAAAAATAAATGAAACGACTAGTTCCTTCCATTATTACAAAACTCTAAAAACTAGTAAAGTCCTTTTCATACTCTGTGCTTTGCTATGGTACTCCGCAGTTATTATAGTCCACATTAAAGGTATAGCATTTTTAACTTTACGTATTTTACGCTAGCAACAAGTGAACATAAAACTGTTCTTATACAACCTCCATTTCTTATTTTTTTTACTTGTTTTTTTTTAGAAAATCGGTCGAGAATGCCAGTCCTACCCCTACACCTGCATCGAAGCGAAGAAGCCCCAAAATAAGCCGCTGAACCGCTACCGCGATGTGAACCCGTACGACCACAGCCGCGTGATCCTGCGCCGCTGCGAGCGGGACTACATCAACGCCAACCTGGTCAAGGTAAGTCACTTTGTACGGACAACGACGAGAATAAGCTGAACCGCTACCGCGATGTGAACCCGTACGACCACAGCCGCGTGATCCTGCGCCGCTGCGAGCGGGACTACATCAACGCCAACCTGGTCAAGGTAAGTCACTTTGTACGGACAACGACGCGAATAAGCTGAACCGCTACCGCGATGTGAACCCGTACGACCACAGCCGCGTGATCCTGCGCCGCTGCGAGCGGGACTACATCAACGCCAACCTGGTCAAGGTAAGTCACTATGTACGGACAACGACGCGAATAAGCTGAACCGCTACCGCGATGTGAACCCGTATGACCACAGCCGCGTGATCCTGCGCCGCTGCGAGCGGGACTACATCAACGCCAACCTGGTCAAGGTAAGTCACTATGTACGGACAACGACGCGAATAAGCTGAACCGCTACCGCGATGTGAACCCGTACGACCACAGCCGCGTGATCCTGCGCCGCTGCGAGCGGGACTACATCAACGCCAACCTGGTCAAGGTAAGTCACTTTGTACGGACAACGACGCGAATAAGCTGAACCGCTACCGCGATGTGAACCCGTACGACCACAGCCGCGTGATCCTGCGCCGCTGCGAGCGGGACTACATCAACGCCAACCTGGTCAAGGTATCTCCGTCACTTTCTACGGACAACGAAGCGAATAAGCCGCTACACCGCTACTGCGACGAGTTCCGCTAGACTAGAGAAATAAAAGTATGATATCTTGCAAACTTACAGAATGGAAAAAACTGCATGCTTTTGTTTTAAATAAAGAAAGCATTATTGTTACTGTAGTTGATAGACCTAGTAAATAAAAGGACTAAAAAAAGGTTAGCACCGCGGGCTCAACGGCAACCTCTACTGCACAGCTCTTAAAAAAAACTTCATCTGGTTATAATTACATTTTAGATAGGACACAATTTTAGTAGAGATCCTTCTTTGATATTGTCACTTCCACGCGAAGTAGAATTGATTTAAATAGCAAAGCCCAATTTTTGAATGAAGATAACAAAAGGTTAGTTATTCCTTATTTTACCACGAGTACTTAATACACGTGGTTTTATTAAACAGGTGTATTTCTTATCAACCAAAATACTCCCATTCAAGAAAATAATTGGTTACTTGATCGTCATCGTTGATGTTCTTTTTACAAATTCTTAAAACTGTACTCTTTCATTTAGTTATTATGACCATTCAAATGTGTGTATAAAATAATAATAAATAAATAAATATGCGCCAGACAACACACAATTGTCTGGTTTCGTGGTAAGGAATTACTTCGTTGGGGCGTCTCCCATAAATACATATAACGTCGACTTAGGTACAAATGTTCGTGCTCATCACACAAAACAATTATGATAAATAAATAAAAAATATAATGTTTAGTATGCATCACAAGTATTACATCTCAAACTATAATTAAAGTATTTAATCTTGGTACGGTGCTTATTACTAACAACTTAAAAGTCGTAAAATCCAACGGTGTCAATGTATCTCAATATCGTTGAAAAAGACGGTTGCAGTTGCAAATTCAACAATGGTTGCAATTGTGAACGTCCGTCCGTGTGTCGAGGAATGTCCCCGCAATGCTGCATGCGGGTTGTTACGTCTGATAACATTCCATAAACGATACATTCGCGCTTGCAAATCTATAGTTTTCGCTGTCATCTGTACCATAAGGTATTCGTTTCTTTGTCCTATAATATACATGGATCTCCATTTACCTCAGTCCATTTTGTTAACTGTGCCTTAAACGAATGATTTCACAAAACAATACGTTATTTTTGCGGGCCATGTTACAATAATTAATTATACTGTTACACTGAAATTAATTCTATATGAAACCATGCATTATTTGTTAATGATAGAAGCTTTAAAAACAAGCAATTAATTTGATACACAATAACTGAACATCAAACCACTATTAGTTTTTACTGAAATTACACGGAATTATAGTAATTAAAATTACACGCATATGATTAAAATGTGACTCCTGAACCGTTAACACTATTTATTAAATGAGTCTTCACAGCAGATAGAAATATAAGCATAATAACTTTACAACACAGTACAGTAATTATATTTTTCTACTTTACTGCTGAGCCAGCAAATGTACCGAAATCAACGTCATTTTGACTCTTCTGCAAATCAGTGCTTGCAACTGGATTTCAAGTGAATATGACCATTATTATCTAACAAGCCAAGTCTATTTTCAGCTAACTCCCACTAGATATCACTTGCAATGTATCACGTATTTGGCGGCCAAAGTGTCGGATCCTCGAGATGTCATGTCCAAACTAAAACTGAAGTAAATGTCTCTTTCACTTCTAAACAAACGAAAGGAGACATACTAGGTACAATAATTTAGAAACATTTAACTAATCAGCTGTCAGTTGCACAGAAGCATTTAGTGTAGTCCATATACAATTTAGTAGCGACCTTTTAATGCTTCGCTAAATTTTTGTGTTGTTGTAATAGTTAGATGTTTGTCTCTTTTCATTTATTTAAAAGAGAAAGAGACACTTGCTTTAGTTACAGTTCAGTCCGTGCATACCGAGATAGAGCCCATAGTCCATCAATATTGATCGCCGAAAAGTATGCTCGTTATGCATGAATACCTATTCGCTCAGTGCCCATGAAATAGACAATGAGCGAATTGTTAGCAAATCATCGGCAACAGTTATCAGAGGCGCAACATCGCGCAGGCTCGCGCGTTTCATAACCTACTCAGCCGGAATCTTAATGCACTGTACACTTCGTTTCACAAAATACGGCAAATTATTCAGTAGCAGAACAAAACACATCTTCCAAGAAATAAAAGGGCTTTGTCAAAAGAGCTTATTACCTAAATCGTCACTGATAAACAAATAACCACATTTTTTGAAGTCAATACAAATATAAATAAAATACAATCAAAGTTCTTTACTATTTTCACTTTCTTGTACAAAATCAATAAAAACCTAATAATCGTGTAGGGGAAAGCGCATGGACACAAACTATTAATCGTTATTCACACCCTTATATCAGCTTTCCTTTTCTAGAAAGTCTCTTGTCGCTAAGACGCATAGTTTCCGAGATGTATGCGACAAACCAAAAATCTTCACTTTATAACCTTCCCCGCTTCTCCTGGCTCGAGGATACCTACAGCTTAAGACTTATGATATGTTCACCTCCTAACTATTCCAAACAAAGCTACGAAGTCAAAAACTGTTCCAAGGAATTCCCTTTACATCTTTGTATGGACTGGCTTACTATATTATTACTGCTGCTGGCATGATATTGTATTTAACACGTTCCGGGACAGTGAACGCCTACAGGCGTGAAAACAATAAAACATCTATTGTGTCTGGAATAGTGTCCCGGAACGTGTTAAAAAAATTAAGTTAAAATGAATCAACATGGTATATAATTAATTTATATTTCACAGGACATTTAGGTGAATTCCGAAGTTTTAACATTAAAGGTGCGAGTACCTACTTTAAATAACTGGGACTCAAAGTTCAAGACTATTTATTTCACGTTGAGTGTAGCTCGTTCGTATGCACAACGTGAACTATGCTAACGTTTGGAGAAATCAAAATTACAGCTAGTCCAATATTGGGAACGTGCACGATAGTAGCGCCCTCTGGCAAACGCGACTTTCAGGGCACCTGTCAAATTATGAATGATAAGTGTTTGTTATTTTAAATTAAATAAAGCAAATTTATGAAATAAAGAAATTCAATTTATCGTATTTTAGAGGCAGTTTGTACAGGCAGTAGAAGAGAAAAATGGATATTGTAATAAAAGCTGGTTTTGAATGTGTAAAATATAAAATCAATTTCCAGCCCCAAACTTTGCTAAAAGGTAGCAAATTGGTTTTAGCCGAACACGTAAGGAATGTAGAAGAAGTACGAAGTAAAAGCAATAGTTACTTTATTCGAGCCGATATAATTCGACAAACATCAGTGACCATTACACCTCATAAAACAAGGTTAATCGTAAGTACTTTCCGAACCTAAAAAAACATTCTTTATGTAGACCGCGAAATCAAGACCTCGCCTGCAGGGCACAGGGGCGCGGGGGAAGCGATAGCAGGTTGTGTGTGGGGTGCTGGCAGCAGGGATACACCGAATTAGTTCGAATAGAATCAAATGAGTTTTCCAAATCCTATCCTAATATAAGAATATTTAACAGAAAGACAACTACTAAGTATTTACGATCAATTGAAACAGCTACCACTACACATACCTAAGCCTATTTTCTTTCTCGTCTCTAAAAATGTATAAAATACGTTTCATTTAAACAATAAGAAACACTACTACCGTTTTGCAATTCGCCTAAATAAGTATATTAACAGAAGATTTTTATGAATGATAGATCGACTATATACATATAAATCATTACCTTCTACACGAAACGTGCAAGTTACATAACGGCAGCCGTGTTTCTAATTTGTTAATTATAAAATTTATTAACCCATTTTCATAGCTTAGACGACAAACATTGAAAAGTAGCCCCGATTAGTTGCACATTTTTGCCACGGCATGCGCAGTGATCGTTTTCTTTCCCCCCACCATACACTCCGCACGGTCCCAATAGGACCAAATTTTTTATTAGCACTTACATTTAATGTCACGATGATAATAGCTACTTACCACTAGCTACTCTGTAAAAAATAGGTGTGATTGTATTTAATACTTTTCATCAGTAAATAATTTAATAAGAAACATTTTCAAAAATAATAAACATTTAAATGATTTAATTATGATTAAAAAAATCAATTTAAATGGGCGTCATAAACACTCGAACTGTCATGACGTCCTAAATGACGTCACTGCTTAAGTCGAAAGTCTTCTTGACAGAAAATGACTATGAAGAGTTGTCTATCATAGCAAAAAAAGTCTGCCATCGTGCATCCTCTGGTAGGCGTTTACGGTCACTTGACCAAATGTGTGTTCTTCTCATTGAAATAAATAATCTAGAGAAGCAAACTTCATATGCGTGCCTGACAAAAAGCATGACCACTTGCTTGACAGTTCAACGGTGACGACGTAGCTTAGAAACCGCTAGACATTTGAACGTCAACTTATATCTGTCTCATTTACACAAGTCAGAACGCAATACCGGGATGTAGATTAGACAGTGACAGCAATATAAACAAACATTTTTTTTATTTTTTATTACTGGGTAAACAAACAGTTTTGATACGGGGTGGCCTACCATGGAAAATTTTACCCCAACATTTTAAAAAATAAACTCATACATATTGTTTGGTTTTTTTTAATACTATACTGTAACTTATAAATTATTTTAAGCTGTAGTTCATTTGATTTATGATGAGCGCTGAGACATTTCTTTGACATGACACATTCTTCCGTTTTACGCACACATCATATAAAGAACAAAAATATAATTTTACAAAGCCTATAGAAAAAAAAGATATTATTTCCAAAATATGACAAAAATTCCTTATAAAATATAAACATTTATGTTACACCACCGTAAATGATATGTGATTTTCTTTTCTCATATAAATACCGAAATTATGCATGGAACGAAACTCGAACTATTGTGATAGATAGTTTATATGTATACGTAATTTGTTTCAAATCGTGTGTCCGAATAATCGGTATGTCTGTAATAATCAATCAAAGTTCTCCCCTAAATGTGGGAAATCAATCCTATTTTATTAGCGGCAACCCTGAACCTTATTTTAAAATTCGGTATTTTTCGTGTGTTTTTACGTTGATTAAATATCTAAAACACATTTAGAACATTACTCTGGAAGGCGGATTATGTTTGCATGTCCTTGAACCGCATTATTTCGCAAAGATTAGCCCATTTTTACGTAATTTTCCTCTAGGTTCATCTCGGTTGGCATCTGAAAGAGCTTTTATTTGACGTATGCTGCCCAATACCGCGCATATGTCTCCGGACATTGTTGTTGATAAACTTGTTTCTACGGTATCTGCTAATCTATAGAAATATATATATCAATGGTTCTTCTCCTTTTTTAAATTTTCAAGAATGTTTTCATTTTTTGATATCTCCATACTATAATTAATCACTAGAAAATACCAACATGGTCATTTGTTCTTAGTGGAAACTAGCCTACTATTGAGTTGGTTCTGTAAATGTGAAATTCATTCGTGTTTTAAGAGGAAGCAACCATCCTTACAATTTTCGCGCATATTGCAATTGAAGCATTCTGGCTTTTTTGTAACTTTATTGTAAACTCGGGAATTAGTAAGTACACAGTACTTATTACAATTTGTATAAAATGTTTCATTTTGCTATAAATATGTGTAAAAAAGTGTAGCTCTGTTTATTAAAATTGTAGATTGAGAAAATAATAAAATACGTTATGTTGCTTTCCGTGTAATGAAAAAAGTAGTTAACCTGTTTAAATAAATACAATTATATTAAAAAATAGTTAAATCGACTTAAATTGAAACGTATATTTTCTCTGTTTTTTCCGGTTCTTCATCAACTTACTGAGTCAAACATAATTCAACGCTGAGAGTAACTCACACGAACGTTTCTATCTAGTGGATAAAGTATCAGAGCGTTTAAAAAAAATATATGGCAGTTTTACTTTGTGAGCTAGCTTAATGATACTTACGTGTGATTGAGTGATACACAGATGGTGGATTTACAAAGATCTTCTCACCATCTTCTCATCATCATGGAGCAAACAGTGCTTGTAATCCATCCATCACATACTATACTCTATATTTTGCGATTGGCTCAATCTCAGTTACGAATAGCGATTGTCCTAAAGAACTTGTTTTTTGTGTTCAAAGTTTTTTCGCATTGTAACAAAAAAAACTTTTGCAAATTCGTTCTAAAATTACAAAATTACAAATACTTAACGTGCTACTTTTTTCCCCGCAAAATTAAGGATTTAAACCAGATTACTTAAAAAAAGGTTTTGTTTAAAGATTTTTGCTAAATTCGTTTTTTAAGTTTTTTCGAGTTTCATACATAATAATTCAATTACCACTTTGCACTCAGTGAGTCCCAATGATAGTAGTAAAAATGCGTTCTAGTACGGCCAGCAAAAATATCTTTTGAGTCTTACTTAAGTGATAAGTGACATCTGACGGTTATGTAACCAAAAAAAGTTCTTGCTTTAAGCATGGTTGCCTAGAATTGTGAAGTTTTCTTGTCTTTTGCTTTTCGCCAACGTAAATAATAAAAAGTAAATCACAATAATGCGTACCTATTCGTAACAGTACAACATGGCCTATACAATGACTAAAATACAAATTGATAAGTATCTAAATCAACCTGAAGATTACCCTAACGCCATTTAGTAAAAGTAAATGATGACTGAAAACTGCTCATTAACACGTTCCGGGACAGTGCCCGCCTACAGGCGTGAAAACAATAAAACATCTATTGTGTCTGGAGTAGTGTCCCGGAACGTGTTAAGGAAACAGTAACAAGGAAACGAAACCAAAAAATAGTTACAAAAATAGCTGACCATTCGCAGTTGTCGTAAAGTTGACAACGTAACAAAAAACAATGAGAGCAAATAATGATGAACTGATTTTAAAAAGCAATCTAACTCGTGCAATATACTTCTGTTAGAATACATTCTTTCCGGAAAATATTACTTATACTATTTAGATTCCTTGCTTAAATATCCGGAAAACAAAAATAACACGTTGTATAAGTTTACGAGTAAAAGCAGGCTGCCTCCAACCTTTTACGGAGTCTGGAAATCAGCTGGAGGATTATCCTTTTGCCGAAATATCAAATGCGATTATAAATAAATAATACGATCCATTTTTATAGGCTCAGCTGATTAAGAGCTGAGTAAGTTGTTAGATTTTTGAAAGGTCTAGTTGAATCCAAATAAAGGTACTTATTTATATTATTATGTTCTACCTACGCAGTGTGCATGTTGTATAAGTGTTCGGTGTTGTAATGTATTCAAAGCTAAGTTAAGCATTTAAAACCAATTGACGAACTATGCATATGTAGAGTAAGCTAACGTATCGAACCCTCATTATCGTGCCTGCACTGATTAAATTGCATGCACGTCATATCTATTTTATAACGGTTGGAATTAAAATATTCGGAATACTATCCACAAATCGAACATGTCGTTTATTGGAGGTCGAACGTAATATCATTTTTAACAAATATTTATTTAACCTAGGGAAGGTTATATAGGACGTATAGGACGAAATTATTAAGATACCGATAAATTAGTTACAGTTGGACAAAATAGGACAACGTTTTAAAAAGTATGCACCACTTTAATTCAGTCCCAGTGCGACTGTTTTGCAGAGCGTCTGAATGTAGCAAACAAAAACTTGTTTATTACTGCGTTATTATTACACTGAAAATAATATATCTAAATAAATCGAGATGGTTTCGTGCTTAATCCATGCTCCCCTGCCTTATCCAAGACAAGGCTTTGTTGGCAATTGTTTTCAACGAAACATTTGCAGTAGCATAAACGGCAGGGGTTTTAAATATCCCGAGACCTCGAAACTACTTCGTATTTCGTATTGCAATACAAAATGACGCCAGGAGCTTTAAAGCTCACCAGACAACAAGTCAATCGCTTTAGGCAGCGCTGACGAATAATCTGATTCGACGCGCTTGACATTTACTGTTAAGTTAACCATACACATGTGAATTGCCTTAGCTAATTGTTATCGCTATTTGTTATCTAATACGTCTGCGGTTTGTCCCTCTGCCCACTTTTCAAAGTAGAAGAAAATTTGTCAAACAACATGAGCTCTGGTTATTGGGTGGATAGTTGCCGATACTTCTCTTATCTTCGATATAAGCATTACTTGCGTGAAAATGGTGGTGTGACTTTTCCCCTCACAAAAGAAACCTTTTTTGTGGGTATAACTTTATACGACGAATTTGATATTAGGCAATGAGTGCACTTGGCTTGAAACATAAATAAATCGATAAGGTATTTCTTTTGCAAAAATATCGTACAAAAACTACAACTTTCACCACCAGTGGGGATTTATTAAGGCAAGGCAAATAGCCAAAGAAATAAATTTAATAATAATTAAATATTAAAAATAATTAGGGTAGATGTATGATTAACATAAATGAAATGAAAAAAATATATATTTTAGCACCTAATAAAGTTATGTTTTAAAAAAATATAAAATCACTGTTTTGAGTTCGAGTATCACAACCTGAATAGTAAAAAAAAAAGGTGTTAACAGAAAAAAATCATTAGCTTGATAGTTGAGTCAACTTCTGAAATTCAAATTAATCTTGTAATTGTAATTGATAATGCTTTAGAAACTCGATTATATCATTACATTACTATGTTACTTATTTGTTGTGATAGATTCTAATATTAACATGCGAGTAATTTTAAATTCAAAGTGAGTTTATTCTGAGTGAGCTCGCTACATATTAATAAACCTCGCAAAAAGATAACTAAAAAATGTATACTAGAAAACACACGCACTAGGATTGGTTGTATGTTTTACTGGCAAGCAAATTACACGAGTAAAAGGAATGTTCTCGGAAACGCTCACTGGCTGTAATATTAATATTGCATAAAATTCTTGATTGCTGACACGGGAGATAATATGTTACTGGAAAAACCTATTTTCTAAGTCATCATTTCCGTTAGTTTAAAAATATGAAAATTGCGTATATTTTCACACCTATTTTTTTCCTACATACGAGTAGGTTAAAATATTTTCTGTGTTTTCGTCGCCATATTTTTGGTTTTTCTTCTACGAAGCTGATACAGTTGTTCCTTTGTTATGTCGTGGCCGTGGTAACCAGGAAGTGTTTGAAGATACTTTCAGAGGTATAGTTTTGTAAAAGTTAGGTCACCTGAATATTTTTACGAACAACAATGGCATTATTTTACTCCCTTTTGTTATTGTTGATCTGTTTTTAGTTGCCGACCGAATTCGTCCGTATAAAACCATATGTGACATCACATACGGTTTTATACGGACGAATTAGTTAAAATTGGATAAAAATTGAGTGTGTTGATCTATTAAAGCTTCCAAACACGTGTGCGAAATTTCGTAAGTGTGTGTTTTGTATGTTTGTCCACGGAATAATCGAAGCCGAGAAGTCATAGCAAGATGATTGATTTTTACATTTACATTTTGAACAGTGTAAGTTTCCTCAAAATAGGTCCAGTAATTTTTGAGATATGAGTAATAACTAAAATAATAAAATAAAGTAATAAACCGCCTTCAAAAAAATTCACTAAAATGCTTGAAATAACACATTATTGTGCCAATTATGACAAACTAATTATTTTGGAGTCGGAGCATGATACTCCAATAGCTTATTACACTATGACGAGTACACCTTAATAAAAAAACACCTATCAATTATCATAAGAGACTTTTATTCAACGACCGACTGTTATACAATCGCGATTTAGTAATTTAAATTCTGAACTCGAACTTTTTTAAAGGGTACTTACCTATGTCGGATTGGATTATTAAAAGTCATTTTACATTCTCATGGTCTACAAGACCATGTTACCCGAATATTGGAAATATTGATTATGTCAAGTAAATCGTCATTGCCATTGGTAACTGTTCATCTAGCGTATGTTATTATACTTGTGGTCTTGCTGCCTGTATGACAGTTCCCTGAAACAATTTCCTCTCTTTGATGAGGCTAACAGGAAGGCTCACGTGGGCAGGATATGGTCAAAGGGTAGTTTAGTACTGAATTAAGATTTGCTTTTAAGCCCTCCACAAACATTGTGGAAAGCTTTGTCTTTGGTTGCAGGGATAAATTTTGGTAAAAGGTATGCGGTGGAATACTTACATTAATTAGATATTTTTTTTATTCTCATATTTTTGAGGACTTTTTATCTACAAAGATATGCCAGTCCTATCATACCTATAAAAACTATACTAAAATTAAGTTATGCTATTCTAGGTGAGAGTGAGCGACTGTCCGCTACACCAGCGAGTATACTAGCCTAATTAGATTCATAAAGTGAGCTTTGAAGTCGATCAGCGTCAACTACATGCAGATACTTTGCGCTTGATACTGATCCAGGAGGAAAAGCTTTATGATCAATTTATTCACCTACCCAATCATACCTAGTTCAAACAGGAAAATGGCAATTCCCTATGTCAAGAAGTATTTTGTAAATAGTTTATATATATACCTTTAGTTCCTCTCTACCAACTTATCATACTCCACCCAGGTATTAGACTAAAATAAACGGCATGTGGGAATTACCTTTCTTTCTAGAAACGTATGATTAATGTTCATATCTTTGGTTTATTTTGTAATCACAATTATCATCTTATTCTCTTGGCGTCGTTTTTTTCGAATACCTGTTCCAACCATACAAAATATGTATATGTATCTATCTTACAAACTTTTTAAGATAGATATACATATTTTTACTTTCACACTTTGACAGACCCTGTCTGATTTTGATATTTGCTCTTCGTGTAGACTTACAGTCACTAGCGTTCTCTTTATTAATTTTCTTGTATTATCTATCATCATATTTCCCTTGCAAAATCGTCTGGAATCGGTGTAGAATGATTCCTTTTAAGAGTTCCGTAGCCGAATGGCATAAAACGGAACCCATATAGTTTCGTCAAGTCTGTCTGTCTGTCTGTCCGTCCGTATGTCACAGCCACTTTATTCTAAAACTATCAGCATCACACAGCTGAAATTTGGAAGGTAGGTGTATTCTATTTACCGCTTTTCGATTCAGATACAAAAAGTAAAAATAAATGACATTTAATTTTCCCATACATTTTTTTTTACTGAAACCTGTGGATAGGTTTTTTAAAATGACATTGAGGTTTCTATAACCATTTTTTCTAAAAGTCAAACGTTTCAGATAAAGACGCTTCCAAAGTGGTAATAAAGATGGGCGTCCCCCCCATCTAACTTTTGAACAAAGAAAGTGAATTTTCTTAAAAAAACAATATATAATATAGATCTCAACAAATACTTTCAACGAAAATTGATGATATCGAACCTACTAGTTTTTGAGTTATTGCACATTTTCGTCAACCGCAAATACAACTTTGTCTTTCATACAAACACTATGAAAAACAAAGTTATTTTTGCTGGAAAAAATATTGTGATGTTTTCGGTAGGTGGAAGTAAGTGGACCCCGAATTCAGTTAAGGGTGGCACGGGACCCTTAGTGCGCAGGTCCGACTCGCACTTAGCCGGTTTTTTTACACAATTGTCTGTACACACGACACTCATCAATCGCCAGTTTCACTTATTTTCAGCCGGCCCGCTTCTTTTGTAATAGTCACACTAATATACTTAATTCACACGTATAAAACGTCACTGGTTAAAGTTGCATCTCGAGATTTCAGAACGTCGGTTCAAAAGCTAAAGCGATTAATTGAATAGAGCGGTTAATACGTTGAGGAGTCCAAGCTTAGTTTAATTGCTCATTGAAAGAACTAATTTATAAAGTGGACGTGTTTTTCCATCAGTAAACACTGGGTACTTTCACTGCAAGCCTGCACTGTAACAGGATTTAATTTTATTCACTGTTGCATCTTTATTTATCAAAATATCTTGTTTGAGTTAGATTTTTTATTGCTTTATGTTTTATCATTTTCCACATGTAAACTCTGCCTATCTAAAGTTTAACTTCAAAGTCATATTTGCGTAAAATACAGCGAACTCGCATTGAGGCGAACTAATATAATTATGCAGACAGTTTTATTTCATCTGCATAAAAGTTTCCTCTTGCATTCATTCCGTCGTAAAAAGCTCTTTGGCTTTTTTATTTTACTTGACTACTTGTATGTACAATCAGCTTAAGGATTCAAGGAATCACAATATAACTACTCTTTTCATCAACCTTTATATTTCAGAGTAGTAATCAGTCAGGTATCAAACGACTCCCGGGAGTCGCATAACAATGGAATTTCTATTGTGTCTCGTTCACACATACTTGACGAGTTAATTGAGAGATACGACTCTGTGACAGTTACTCTTAGACAGATATTGCAAATAGTAACTTTTCCTTGTGTTGATCTTGGCTTCAATCTTAATGTTTAAAATGGTTCATTATCATTTCTACAAGAGCTGATTCTTATTAGATAATTAGAGGAAAAACATTGACAGCATGCCCAGAAAATTAACCAATATCTGCAAAAAAAATATTTCGTCATGATTTTTCATTTTTCATCAATATATTTACTAATGTTAGGTATTATCTAGTTTTTGATATTAAGTCAACTAGCCTATTATTACCCACAACACGATTTTCATCCAGGCCCGCACGCGTTAGCGAACCCGATAATACATAGGTATGTACTTAGGGATAATTGATGCCACTAGTTTGAACGAAAACTTGTGATATGTACGGTGCATGAAAGATATGAAACCTTATTCCAAATTTATATCTAATTCCTTTTGTATGCATATTTCACCTGAAATCTAGAGGTCCGTAGAATTTTAACGACGCGGTTTATACCTCAGCGACAACCGCTTGATTTTTCTATGAATTCTTCGCAATCACTAGACCGCCCACGCGGCACGTGTACACAAATCAAACTGTTGGTAGAATCACCGCCAAGTTTGCGGTATAATCGCAACCATAAAACTGCGGTGTCGAAAGTTTAAAAGTGAATTGTTTCTCTCATCATCTTTCACCATCACATGGAAGCTACGGGTGCGTACAATAATCACTCGTGAGTTCTAAGACGTAAATCCTCTCACGGGATTCAAAGCTCGTGTTACTTTACCTGCCCTTCGGAATGCAAATTCTAAATCCACTTCAGTACTGAGAACTTTACACGTGCTGAACTTGTGTGTAAGTAAGAAGAGCCTAAACCTTCTGTGAACTGCGCATTTGCTTGTAGGGTTAACATCCTGCCCTTGTTTTAAAGGCCTGCCCTTCTAGTTGGTGACGGCATTATGCGTTACGTCGTGAAATAAAATGTCTGGTCTGGACCGTACATAACTATGGATCGGTGTATACTACCTCGTGTGTTCATAAGTTTTGAGACGAAAAAAAGAGGCATAACTTTTTAAATAATTAACTTATATTTCTAAAATTTACAGTGAACACTAAGTAGATAATAATCAACAATAAAATATATCTTTTATTCAAAATGTCCACCCTTGTTTTTAATACAGGCCCTTAGACGATTTGGCCAATCATCAATGGCGGCACGAATCTTTTCTAGCGGGATTCGCTTTGCTTCTCGAACAAGAGCTCGCTTCAGTGACTCCAAGTTTGGGTGGGACTTCTGGCAGGCCCTGAGCTCTAACTCAGTCCATAGAGAATAATCCAGCGGGTTGAGGTCGGGGCTGGAGGAGGGCCATTCGTTCGCCGCGATGAAGCCGGCACATTTTCCCTCAACCAAGCTTGGGTGGTTTTTGCTTTATGGGATGGTGCTGAGTCTTGCTGGAAAACCCAAAATTTGTTGTTAAATAAAGTATGAGATAGGGGTTTCACAACAGGCTCTAAGATGTCATTTTGATAATTCTTGGCTTTCACTTTGACGCCTTGTTGACAGAAATGGAGCGGAGTGACACCTTCATACGAAAGTCCCCACCATACCATCACACTTGCCGGATGATGAGTACGCGAGACATTCCGTGCTGAAGCTGGGACATCCTTGCTACTTTTGGCATAGACTTTATTGTTTTGACGGTTGAACTTTTCTTCGACATTAAAAAAAATTCTCATCGGTGAACAGTATCTTCCTCGCATCGTGTCTCCTAAGCAGTAATGGACAACGTTCGCGTCGCAATTTACGAAGCCGATCGTTTAAAAAGTGAACTTTTCTACGGCTATACGCCTTTACCTTAAGATCATATTTCAGTATTCTGTTGACTGAAACGCGCGAAATTTTAGTCTGCAGAGCAATTTTTTTCTGAGTGCGACATGGATTTCGGCGAAGTCGCTCTCGGATGATTTTGATGTTCGCAGGCGTCCTTACAGAGCATGGCCGACCACTCCTTTTGCGATCTTGCAAGGAACTTGTCTCCTTGTATCGTTTGATAGTGTATTACACGAAGTTACGGCTTACGCCAAAAGTTTTCATCTCACGGAAAATCTCCATTGGTTTTTTTCCCGCCTTAAATAGCGATATCACGGTCGCACGCAATTCTTTAGTCCCCTCCATCACGTTAAATTGACAGAAATAAATTTGAAAGTCAAAGGTATTAAAAGTAAACATTTCAAATTCAAAATTGGAAAAAGAATTAAATAGCAGCCAGTAATATTTAATTTATTTTTTTAACTTCAAAGTTCGTCTCAAAACTTATGAACACACGAGGTAGTTTGACTTGGCAGTTGTAGTACAATGAATAGATTTAGTTTTTTTCGCTTCACGCACTAGTATAATCATACCACTCTAGAGTGCATGTTTCGTCACGATTTATCCCTTCGCCTTTGTGATGTGATACTTATGGTAAATCCGGAAATTGAACTCACACACAACCTCGTTCAGAGCAGAGAAGTTTTCATTTCATATGGAAATCAAACGCAAAAAATAGTGTACCAATCTAAAGCTTTTTTTAGTTTCCAATGATTTAAATTCTGTATTCGCTCCAATTCTAGCTTTTACTTTTACACTGAATATTGGTGATATGTTTTGACATGTATCTGTATATTACACATATCATATTAAAGATAGAAGCTTATAAAACCTGTACCTGAATATGACAGGATTTTAAATTCGCTGCCGGCCAAAAGTAACTGAAAAAATAAATGATATTATATTTTCCCGATAATACTCGTGTAGTGCTATCACCACGGACTTAAAAATGGGGCACATGAAAATGCCTGTTGTATAAGTCGTTTGTTTATTTACCTGTATAGGTGTATATTATATCCTCCCTCAACTTCAATTAATATGAGCATACAAGTTCATGACAATTCCCCGCCAACTGCGACTAGAGTCCAGCTCTCCCATTGTCAAATATCTCTTTGATATCTGAATGCATACTGCAGGTATGTCCGACAGTAGATATTAAATCCTTTCGCGAGAGTTTCCCTTCGTTTTTCTAACAGTCTCGTTGCAACAGGCTCTACACGAGTCACAACATGCCCTTGGCCGGTCGACCCCTAAGCTGCAGAGCTTGTCAATTACTTGTTCCCACTAATTTGCCTCTTTGACGACCGACTCAATGTCGTTACCTAGAATTCATTTCTGTACAAACACAGGGTGTACCCTGTAAATTGCAAGTTCTACCCGACGCATTTCCTTGCACTGCTGAGAGAAAACTTGTTACAAATAACCGCCGATATGTTCCAAACCGCGCCGGTGGATTCGAGTTATTTGCATAGGAATAAAAGCTTATTCGTCTTTTCAGTGTTATATCGGCCTGTGTAACCATGTTGCATATTTCTCATGTGTGTTTAATATCGAACGGCTCGATCCCAAATATCAGATAGCGGTAACCAGAGTAGACCTCCGCAGTGAGTTTGCTCAAGCGATTGCACCGAGATGTAATATCAAAAGCAGTACAAAGTTAACAAACAGCAAACAGCGTCTGGTGCAATCGTTTAAGTTGTTTTTTTTTTACCAATGACTGCTGAGAATTACAGCGTAGTGGGAGTTTTATAACTTTACCTTAAAATACGACTCACGTTATCTCGTCAGACATAAGCTGATAGATAACTCATCTTGGTCGTGTTAGAATGTTGACTTGGAAATAATTGTTGTAAAAATATTCCTTAAAAAGATTAACTACAAAAAAATATTGCTGTATTGTATGGTGAATCGGTATACAATTTGCAAGTAGGTATAAGGTTTTAAAACTAAGCTTGAGACGTCTAAGTATTTTTAAATCAAGCTAGTTATTAAGTGCGAGAGCAGTTGGTTACTATCTTGAATAGGCCTACAAAGTAAATAGGCTAACTTAAAATCGGCTCCTAATCGAAACTCAGAACTTTCTTCGTTCACGTTTCAAAAAACGAGCTGAAATAAGGAAAACATTCAAATTTCAGCAAAGTAATGTTAACTCAGGTTAATTCAGGTTATTTTTGGAGTGTTTTTTGAAACATAAGTTTGGCAATACAGCAAGTGTTGCCAAGAGACTAGGTTTCATGGTTAGTGTATACCTAGGTAAATCGAGGTTGCTCGTAGCGCAGTAATTGGATGGGTGACCATTCTGGCCATGTAAGTGACGTAAATCACGAGCATCTCAGTGCTTCGGAAGGCACGTTAAACCGTTGTCCCCGGCTAATATCGCTTCATATTAGTCGTAGTCTAGTCAGTGGTCTTATAGACGGCTTGATGACATCTGGCAGCAAAGTTAGTCGCTTTTCTTGCAATCACCCCTCCACCAATTCGCACTCGCGTGGTGGTGTATGGTTCAAACTACCTCATAGTTTAGTAGTACTATTATATTTTCTGTGGTTTAGGTAGACATTTACCCGGCAGTGAGACGTTACAGGCTAACATTACTTTTTTTTACCTAGTAAAAGGGTAAATATGTCTGTTAGTACGGCTTAACAAACTATCTATATTAGCAGTAATCTGCCTCGGTAGCGCAGAGGTGAGAGGGTCGCATTTTAAAGCGACGTCTGCGCCAGAGTTCCCGGGTTCGATTCCCGGGACGGGCCAAAAATATAAACCTGGGTTTGTCTGTTTAGAAATTCTCAGGGTAGCCCGGAGTTTGAAAGCTGGCGGTGTTTCACTTCCGTGCCTCGGAAAGCACGTAAAGCCGTTGGTCCTGCTCCTGATCTCTCTCCGGTCGTGTCAGATTGCTATCCCATCGGGCTATGAAAGTGAAAGGAATCGAGAGTGCAGCTGTGTTTCCGCACACACTTGTGCACTATAATATATCCCGCGCAATCGGTTAGTCGTTGTGACTGGTCACCTAAGTCGAAATCGGGACTATTATTATCAGTAAACTTTTTCTAAAGTAACTGTATATTAAACATATGTCGCTTATCTTATTTCATCAAACTTATTTATTCATCATTAATTTTTAACTTTTCTTACTTTTGTGACTAAATGCTGACCGTGCGGGCCATATTTTTTGAAATTAAAAAACACTTTAATGCCATTAAAATATTACAGTTACCGCTCTAGTACGTGGGTGCAGTTGATTACAGTTAAAGCGAGCCCCTCTCGACGTCAAACAGTTTAATAAAGTGAATTGGGTCGGTTAGAATATTCAAGGATGGCTATATTTGCCGGTAGGTATGGTGTACTCAAGCTGATGCAGAAGAATCAAAGTGCGAGTACTCAAGAAGAGTCAACCGATTTCTACCCGGAAAAGCTAAAGAAATTAAATTGATATTAATTTCCTAATACTGTCATTTGATACTTGGCTGGCTTGGCTTGGCTTGGCTTGACCAATTTTGGAATACACAATATTATGGAATATGTCTCACTGCTGAGCATTATGCGTTTTTTACGCCTCGTTTTTCATATAGCTGGCAATCTATACTAATATTATAAAGCTGAAGAGTTTGTTTGTTTGTTTGTTTGAAACTACTGGTTCGAATTGAATAATTCTTTTTGTGTTGGATAGTCCAGTTATCGAGGAAGACTATAGGCTATATAACATCACGCTGAGACCAATAGGAGCAAAGATATAGTGGTAAATGTGTAAAAAACGGGAGAAAGAAGTCACTATTCCACGCGGACGAAGTCGCGGGCAAAAGCTAGTCAAGAATATTTTAGAAGGATGCTCCGTTGTTTATATCTACTGTGACATATAATCGAGCGCAATCAGACAATTCAGACACATTATTAAAACACGACTTATGGCACGTCTCATGAAAGTGCTAGTAACACGTTAAACGGTAAAAATTATGATTTTATACCTACCCTTAAGCTAATCAGTTGCTATTCAAAAATCAAAATGTAAAGGCATATTTTATGTCGATGTAAACACCAAAGAAACTTAAAGCAATATAATAATGATTAAGGTAACTCTAGGTTAAGTGCAGGTAGCTGTTGGAAGTGAAAAACGACTTAACCATAAACTTACAATTCTTTTAAAAAGTTAGTCCTACTACTACCCTTTCTGTTGGGGTCACAGCCCATTACACAGTATCGTTTTCAATAGCCACCTGAAGGCGATGATGATCTATCATAACTTCTACTTCTACTATTGTAGTAATAGTAACCTATAGAAAATATCTAGAAATGACCTTCGCTGAAAACTGATAAGGGCGGGCGGACTCAACGAGTCAAGGTGGCTCATTAGCCTGAGCTGAGGGCCGCTGTTAAAGCTAGTAACTTTATGCAACTATAGTTAGGAGTGGGCGATTATTATTATAACAGATTAATTAATCGAATATTTATTTTTAATCAAATATTATGTCAAATTAATTTAGTCCATATCAGACATAGTAATGTTATTGATCACTACCTTTTTTTAAAAAAAAACGCTACATATAGATTTTGTGTCCGAATATACTGCGACTCATCTTCAGACTTCAGACAGACAGTATTCTCTTGTGTACTTCTGTCAAAGCATCCGCAACTGTCAACAGATGATGCGTACTGAATTTTGAAAAGAATGTGCCTGCCGCCCGCACCTCTCACAAACCCCGCTCTCGCCTCCCCCCGCGCCCCTGTACCCCGCACTCGAGGTCTCAGTTTTGCGGTTTACCTATAATAAAAATAACAGTTTCTACGACATTCAAAATTGAGTTTTAAGTCATAATAGCAATATGACAGGTTTTTGGTTGCATTAATTCGATAACATAACAGATCGATAACTAATAAAAATAATTCTTTCCACGACATTTAAAATTGAGTTTTATGTCATAGCAATAAGAGTTTTCTGTTTGCTTGCAGCACTAGTAAAAAAGCATAATCATCAGTAACTAATAAAATTTACATCTGTTAGTTATAGCATAACAGTCCAGCAAGACTAATATTATTATAACATCAAAAAGCCCTGTCGTTTACGCTACTTATCAAAGCCTTAATATCGGCAATCAAGATCGGGGTAGAGGAAAATGACTTGATGCATTTTCACTAGGAACTTGAACTTGACGTATAAAACTATACAGTCACGAACGAGTGTAATTCAGAACCGTTATGAAAATACACGACATGAAAGCAAAAAAAAAACTTTTCATTGCTCGTAACTGTAAACCTCTGCCGCGAATCTACAATAATTAGCGCTAGAAATCCCAGAATAATCTAAGATTTTTTAAAGTATTTGATTTTGTCAAATAAACTGGCTTTGAACTGTGATAAGCTTGTAACATCGTACACTTAGTGCATTTCACTGCAGGACATTTCACTTAACGATTCGAATTAACTGTTTGGTTGCTACTGTCCGTATTTCCCAAGGTATTTTCCCATAGATTTCTCCGTTTGCATCCAGCGCATTTTTTTTAAATAATCGATTCTTCCTATTCATATTTCTTCCCTATTCTCATCAAATGAGATCAAATCTTTATTTTGACAACTAAGTGTTACAAGAGTTCTTAAAATAATAACATGTAGGTACATCATCATCTGGGGTCGGGTCTCTTCACTCACACATCTGCGCTAGGATATTCTATCCTGGATTGTCTTTTCTAGCATTTGGGCTTCCTCGAGGTTTCTCTTAATGTAAATAATTTTGGTAGTCGATTAAAATTTAACAAATAATAAATACTATAATGATACAAATAAAGCGGTTCAGCATGTCCTGACAGGGTATGCGAATGTGATCCCAGACAGCGGTGGTTTTCAGCCACTCCCATCTCCGCATAGATGTTAAGCGGGAGTAAAGTCATAATAAGGGCTTACGTATTATCATATGACGATGACAACAATAGTTCAGTTGCTATAACGTATGATTTGATTATTGAGCGTAGGCGATCGCGCTTCGTACGTGTGTTGCATACGAACTGTAATGCGAGATCGATCGATAAAATTTTACTATTGTTTCTGCTTTTATACAATAATGTTGTTACATGTTAATTTTTACGCCCGATCAAATTAAATGAATAAAATAACATTATTTTATGAACTTAACTTTAATTTATCTGATGAAAGGAGAGGGGCAGAAAAATGACAAAAAATGCTTCCCATGCACGCCATTTCGATCTTTAGACGGAAAACTTACGGAAGTTATTCATACATTATAAACGGCTTAGAAAAAAATCTCTTTTCATCTCTCCTGTTCGGAAAATATAACTTTCCTGTGTAGATAACCGGGTGGAAAATAGCTTTTCCATCCCTAGGATGGAAAGTAATTTAGTTTTAATTGGCATGGCATAGAGTCAAGGCCTGCAGTCAAAGCTTGGACTAAAGATAATTAAGTCACATCATGTTATTAAAATAACAAACATTTATGCTTAGCTATAAATTGAAAATCATATTGTGTAGGTATTATGATCGTTGATATAAAAATATACAATTTCTAATTTTAATTCAATCAACAATTGAAATATTTGGCTGCCCGCCATAATGCCAAGATGACATTTTTTTTAATTTTATATTGTCAGTGTCATTTCGGGAAGGATTCATCCAAAGCCGTTAAATTTTTTATAAAAAAAAGAAATTATTTTTGGATTCTATTATTATCTGTGGAAAAAAAACGATCGATATTCTATACAAAGATTTTAATTATTGGATATTTTCTGCTTTTTTGTACTCTGTTTTCATGTATTCATGCCGTTATTACATCATCTTGGATTCTTTTCGTGTTAGGTAGGTGTTGTTAGTACTATAAATCAACTGTCATATTTTGTTCAAAACTTGTGTTTTCCTTTCTCGCTGAACTACATAAATACCTCACCATGACATCTTCAACTACTTTTGTCAATTTAATGTTTTTCCTCACATTCGAAATGAAAAATAGTATGTTTAACTCGGGTGAAAGCACCCATTTCACTTTCGAATTATTGGCGCTCTCACTTCGTTCGAGCGCCAGAAACATCTCGAGTGAAATGGGTCGCTTTCTCCCCTTGTATAACAATTACTATTGTGTGACATGCAAGACCAACTCTGGCGAAACGCTTTTTGGCGAACTTGAGTTACTGCACCTTCCGAACAGTGAAAATACAAAGTTTATACAGGCTACCAAAATGCAAATTACGCGGGCGAAGCTGAAGCAGTGCTTGCATTACAAAAGTCACATTAAAGAAGAAAGCAAAACATATAACTCTGTAAACGACCGTGGCCTTGATACTTGACTTCTACCCTTCCGGCAGAGGCTAGAGCTCGCCGAGTGGCACACTTTCAGGACGCTTCACCCGGTATTGTGACGGGAAACTTTGTCGCAAGGCAATCGAACTGAGTTATGCTCAATAGATGCTTGCGAAGCTATTTGCGAACTGATGCCTTTTTCTTGATAAAATCAGATAAAAACTCACTGACTTTTTAGGTCCTAATCCTATACTTTATACGAGCAATTCTTGTATTTCATGCACTGAAAAACCGCTACATTTTTTTATTGAATACGAAGGTAAATTTCGCCGTTAATGAAAAACATACAAACAGATGAGAAAAACGCGCGGTCCCAAAACTCGTCTAAACCTTTTACCATACAAAAAAAACTATTTTTGAAACCAGTTTTTCAGTAGGTTTAAATCCGTCCTGGAAAAGTATTAGCAAATTCTTCTACAAATCCGCAATTTTTACTTCTAGCCTATTAAGTTTTTTTGCTTTCACGATTCTATTTAATATTTTATTTATTCATTTCATGGAATCGGTTTTGCGTAGGCGAGTAGACTCATAAACAAATTAACATAATTCGTTTTATTTCAGTTTATAAAATATATCTTTATAGTTGATTTTTGTTTTTATAGTGTTTGTCACTATACAAACTTAATGATATAAATTTCACTTGTAAAAAGCAACCAAAAAGAATATATCTTTGTTATCTGACTGTTTTTTTGTCTGGCTAAATGTGAAAATTAAAATTCCAATGTACGAGTAAATACTGTATTACTTGACATCCTTAGCGGTTTTGAAACAGAAAATTTTAGTTCATGCCATCATCATGACGGATACTCCAATACAAGGAATCCTAAGTTTGTCAGTTTTTCACCGCGACAATCGGATTGTTTAGGTTGAGTTATACGAAGTTTCTCATCAGGCGAGCGTAATATTGGCATTTCTACTGTTAGACGGATAATCAATTATGGCATTTCTATGGTAGACAACACTAGCACGCATGGACAGACTAGACTTGTTAGATACATCGTTTTTTTTGACATTATATCCATGTTGATTGAATTGTATTATCCCGCGCATATTTGACTGCATTATTGTTTAATTGTCATGTTACGGTATAAAATTATTTATCAACAACACATCGAGTTTATCTATTAATCAACTTTATTTATCCCCAACTAGCTTTTGCCCGCGACTTCGTCCGCGTGGAAAAGTGACTTCTTTCTCCCGTTTTTTACACATTTACCACTATATCTTTGCTCCTTTTGGTCGTAGCGTGATGTTATATAGCCTTTAGCCTTCCTCGATAACCGGACTATCCAACACAAAAATAACTATTCAATTCAAACCAGTAGTTTCGGAGATTAGCGCGTTCAAACAAACAAACAAACTCTTCAGCTTTATAATATTAGTATAGATGCAAACTATAAACTATGCATAAAAACATCATACTCGGCCGCTCGCCTCTTTGACCTAACAGTTGGCTGGTGTCAATTAAGAGATACCAGATTCGAATAACAGGTACTAAGTCTAAAAATATTTTCTAAGTTTTACTGCGTTGAAATTGGAAACCTACTTTTCCAATTGTATTCATTTGTTTTCAGCTGCATAGAAATGGCACCAATAGTAAGTTTCCCCGTGCAAAATCTTCGGCGGTTAAAGCGTTTTGTCAGATAATTATTATAAAAGATTAATGTTGTCAAATTGGCCTATGCGTGTCTCTGGTCCGGGACCCCAGCATGGTCTTGAGCTTGGATAATAGACCAACGTAAAGATAATGTTTATGTTATGAAAACATTAGATGTCCATGATTGTTAATAATCGTGACGCTTATGACTTTGTTAATAAACGTAAATTTTCAACGATACAGGGCAAAATCATCAGAACAATAAATTACAACATATGAATCATAGAGAAAGCAGCTTATGAATTCTAATTATTTGTTTATTTATTGTGATTTTGATTTATAAAAAAAGGTAATCCTCACCTCGTTTGGACTAAAATTAATCACCCGTTTTCCCATGAATTTTGTTAAATTATTTATGTTTTACTTTTACGGAAACCATATTATTATTGTTGATTTTTAAATTCACCAACAAAATATTTTTAAACATGAACCTGTACAATACATCAGATATGAATTCTAGGAAGGAATATTTCCAGAAATTACAAATAGGAAGGATTTATTAAATCAGTTAACAAACAAAGGTAGAGTAAAGTAATGTACTTTATTTAAATAATAAGTTATATACAGACGAAATGTGTATCATATTACTTTACTTACTTCTTGAAAGCTTACAAACTATGAGGACCTACTTTGCCAATAACTTTGGTCAATTAAATATTAATAAATTTACGCACTGACAATTGCAATAACTCTCCAATTAATTTTACGAATATTTAATTAAATCTGATACTAATTATGAAAATGTTGTTACATGCAATTACACGATTAAATGGTAAAGTTTAAAATGCGGTAAAATCTGATCGATTTGGTCAATTTGGAGAAGGCTTGTTGAACGGTGAATTCGCCAGACTAAAACCAATCCAAAAAGTTGGCTCTATTTTTCCTGAGCGCAGGGCGGGTTGATTTTTTTTCTGACACGGTCGGCTAACCACTCTACGTCCCCTTATAAATTTTCGAGAAGATTTTTCCTTTCTATAATTTTTGGTTGTGTTTATTATTAATCATTGGCTCTGTAGCCCGTTTGTAAAGCAATAGCTGAAGCCCAGATATGCAGTCCAGAATGAACATTCAACCCGGGGTTTGAATTTGATCAGGTTTTGAAATGTATAATAATGTTGAAAAAAAATACCGGATAAGCTTATCGTCAAACTTGCATTAGCTTGCTACATTCTGCTTGCTTTCTACATGAAATTTAATATTTAGAACTAGAATGTGACTGAAAAGCTGAATCTTAGTATATTTATATAGTGCAATCACTATATTTATTGAAAGAGTGGTCGGTTCAAAAATGAGCCCAGTTGAGACTAAACAACCTGTTGGTAGTTTTTTAGGGTTCCGTAGCCGAATGGCAAAAAACGGAACCCTTATAGTTTCGTCAAGTCTGTCTGTCTGTCTGTCTGTCTGTCCGTCCGTATGTCACAGCCACTTTATTCTGAAACTATTAGCATCACACCGCTGAAACTTGGTAGGTAGGTGTATCCTCTTTACCGCTTTCCGATACAGGTACAAAAAAATTGAAAAAATGATATTATAGGGGGGGCTAAAAGTCTAACGTTTGAGATATACACGCTTCCAAAGTGGTAAAATGGGCGTCCCCCCCATCTATCTTTTGAACTAAGGAAGTAAAAATTTTGAAAAAAAAATATATAATGTAGATCTCAACATAAACTTTCAACGAAAATTGGTTTGAAGGAGATCGAACAAGTAGTTTTTGAGATATTGCACATTTTTATCAACCACAAATATAACTTTGTTTTCATACAATTACTATGAAAAACAAAGTTATATTTGCGGTCAACAAAATACTGTGATATTTTGGCTAAGTGGAAGTAAGAATCCCTAATTCAGTTAAAGTTGGCACGGAACCCTCAGTGCGCGAGTCCGACTTGCACTTGGCCGGTTTTTAAACTCGTTGTTATATAGAATTCTCTGTGTCTACAGTGTACGAATCAATTTTAGGATTTAATAAAATTGCTCTTTTTATCTACAGCTTTCAAGACTCTCTTTTGATGTGAACTGAAACGCAGTTAGCTAAGAAGCCTGTTTAAAAGACTCGATTTAATGCGCTTACGAGATTCGTTTTTTAACGTTTTGACGTCACATTAATTAAAGTATTTTTTTATTATTATCGGCACTCCTGTCGCTGAAAAATACCTGTTATTTAAGTATTCCATGACCAGTGCTAACAATATGGCTATCTGTTTATTGACTTACTTACTCAGTACTTACTGACTTATATACTTACTAATGAAAAATCAATATTGTTGACTCAAATATACGGTCCTAGAAATATAACAGCGTACCCACCCAGCGCTATTTGACTCACTTTTATCTTTACACTTTGAAGACTCTCAGACATCTTACATTGAAGTGAGTTTATCATTATTGGGTATTAACATTTATATTTTCGATGCTAGTAATCCTTATTGAAAACAAGATAAATTTCTGTTTCTAACAAGGTGAAGACTTAATGTAAGAGCAATTAAATTAATATGAGAAATATGTATCAACGAAATGTGTTTCTTTAATTTCTGAAGTTACCTTATTCTAAGACTTAGAATCTATGACCTAGACCCTACAACGTGCTTGAAGTTACATAATTCGTATTTTGAAGTTTTAATCTTATGATTACAGACAGTGTGACTACATAAAATCTGTTAAATATTGTATTTTTGGACTACTAGTTCTATTTATATGCAAGTAGAGATTAATCAAGATTTCCATAAACATTACAACTTAATTCTTTAGTCTCCTTAAAACACCGTCTCAGAGTTTTTCTAATCGAGAGCCAAAAGGTCAATAATTAAACAGCCGTTTCACACACACATTTGTTTTTGAGACTGATTTGTTATTTAATAATACCTAGTATGTAAGTGTAACATTTCATTTTTGTAAATTGTTAAGTTTTCCTTTGTTTTAATTTAATATCCTGAATTTAATATCCTCCACTAAAAACCAGCATGGTCATGGAATACACTGATAACCAGCATGGTCATGGAATACACTGAAAACCTGTTTTAACTATTACACTGTTTTGTCTCATTCTTTCCTGTGCGCTGTCATCATTTGACAGAAAGTGACAAAACAGTGTAATAGCTAAAATAGGTTTATTTTACTGTTTGAATTATTATGAATAAAGGGGTTAAACTATAATAGTCGACTGTGCGTGGTAGGCATACAGATCTTAACACGTTCCGGGACACCACTATTCCAGACACAATAGATGTTTTATTGTTTTCACGCCTGTAGGCGGTCCTGTCCCGGAACGTGTTAATTCGCGGAGCAGTCGACACTTCTACACAGATGAAGTATCGTTATTATATTTGCATCCACCCACACACACACATCGACATTAACTAATTAAGTAGTGGGGCGGCACGTCATTTCAGTTTAGACAAGCTCTACTGGTATATAGCCCAGGTTTACTTTGTGTAACAAAAAATTAAATTATTTTTTGACGTCAACGTTCTTCAATAAATCCCTTCTTCCACAGATGGAACGCGCGCAACGCAAGTACATCCTGACCCAGGGTCCGCTGGCATTCACCGTGAGCCACTTCTGGCTGATGGTGTGGGAGCAGAACAGCCGCGCCATCCTGATGCTGAACAAGGTCATCGAAAAGAACGAGATCAAGTGCCACTGGTACTGGCCGCAGGGGCCGGGCGAGCAGCACAAGATGACGCTGGTGGATGTTCAGCTCACCGTCGAGCAGATCAGCGAGGAAGACTGCAACTACTACTCCACAAGGATTTTCCGGTAATGAGATAGATATTTTGCCTCCTTTTTTAATAAACTTAACCGTCTAGGCCTCGATTTTCCCGTCAATCAAACTTTTTCCTTGTGTTAATTTTATTATGAGTTGCAGCAAGTAACATATCCACACGTAATAAACTACAGTTCGTGCTGTAGTTTATTACGTGTGGATATGTTACTCAAATCAAAATTCACAGAAATCGCTTCGCTGATGAAGCAAAACCTCTTATTCTACAAAAACGAAATTCAATCGGTAAACTTTTTTCGAATGCGAACTGCTGCACTGCATGAGGATGGAGGCCCTGATGTGCTAGTGAAATTACGTACTGCAGTATGTACTTCTTCGTGGTAATATTACACCGACTCCATAGAGTATTTAAATTTCTCAGAAGATATACGTAATTGAACTTCATTCCTAGAATTGATACTTCCTTCGGGGGACAACCGTCATAACATGGCAAAACACTATAAAAACAAAAAATGTAATTATAAATTGGCTTTCTTCATCTTTATCGATTGTTAAATGTTTGTAAAAAAAACCTTCGGATACTGTAAGAGCAATCCCGCAACATTCATAAAGTCACGCAGCCTACGCGTTAAAAGATTAGCACTTGCAAAATTCAGCAGGCTTGGCAATGAGTCTGTGGCATGGACATACGCCCGGATAGCGTAAGACACGGGGTTCGATTTCTCGTCTGGCACAGTTGCTTTTTACAAATGCAATTTATATTATTAAATTTGTTTAATGACAAAACACTATAATAATAAAAATGAAATTGCAAATTCACAGTCTATCAACGTTTTTGCTGAGTCTACCGTAACAAATGTGTTGAATACCTATGACGATGATGAATCATAATTTTGTCCCAGAATATTGTGATAATAGTAGATAATTATTTTTGTACAAATGTCGTTTACGAACGAAAGATATGCGGTAGCTAGATAGTAGATGGTAGTTGGTCATAAAACGCATCATAATTATGATAACTCACGTAAGTATATGTTTCCGAGATTATTACGTATTTATAAATAAGTCAAAGTAATCAGTTGAGCAAGGCGGTCTTTTGACAGTTGCCGAGCTAGTCGGATTCTTGGTTTGTAGAGATAAGTAACTAATAGGTGTTTTAAGATTTGCTTAACGACCAGGATAGCATAGTTATAAGTACTTGCAGAATTGTATTATCAGTGGAAATTATCCCTTTCGTTCCACCTAGGCTTTGATACCTGTTCGGCATCATAACTTAGTCGAGTACAAAGTGGGTTACATACACGTGCCTCTCACAGGCCGAATTTCCATTTAAAAGGGATTAATAACCACAATTAACATTTTATTCACAAGCTCTGGGTAACTGCAACACGTGCTGGCCCTGACTGAAATCAATGTCATCGTTACAATCATGAAGCAGGGTTGGCGATAACTTTCAGTATTTTGAAATCGAACTACGACCGATCTGAATTCGGCCCGGATGGTCATGGAGTGACAGGATTTCCGTGTATTTTCTTACATTTTTCAAGGTCTCGTGTTTGGTGGTGGGCCAGTGATTCAGTGATTTGTCTGGTGATGGCCAACGACCACCTTACCTTCGTAAAAGGAGTAATGTCAGACATCTAGCTGCAGTTCGTCTTTATGGCTGGACACTAAAATCAGGGCCTTAATATCGATCCACCACTCGAACATCGAAGAGCTAAGTTATGCTGGTCCATTGTTCACACATTGGCTAATGGTAGTTACAGGTACATACATATTGGCGCTTGAACAAGTCTCTTATCGACAATTCAAGCTATTCAAAAGTTGCAGAAATGTCGTGTTTAAAGTGCCGCTATATTGCAGTAAGAAATACACCGTCTCAGCTACTACTCGGCAAGGTGCCACTAGTTTACACTTAAACTCTTCTTGTATGAAGGACATCATGCTCCGGTGACCATCGCAGTACTTGCATCCCTATCCCTGCATGCGACAACATTTAAAGCGCGGCCAAGGTCACTACCGAATAGAGCTCCCGATTTAACATTTCCTTTTTATGGTAATTATTGTATTTATACAATATTTAGCGGGTATCGTCAATTATTTTCCAGGTAATTCTATTGAACAGAATATTCTCTGTAGGCAAATATTAGCCGATACGCAGTTAGGTATAAGTTTCTTGAAAACGGTGGTAAATATTAACGCGCATAACTGTCAGATCTTGCTGTAATGATATCAGACAGTATAGAACTTTCTAGAAGTTATTTCTTTCATAATTACTTAATAAGTGCGTGAGCGGCGCAGGCGAGTATCCGCGCTGCCCGCACCCCTCACGCAAACTAGATAGATCATAATCTATACCAATAAAATGCTTTGTCCTGAACGACTGACTTATTGATTGACTGACTGACTGACTGACTGACTGACTGACTGACTGACTGATGGATCAACGCACAGCCTAAACCGCTGATTGTAGAGACCTGAAACTGGGAGGGTGTGTTCTTTGTATGACGAAGGGATCCGATAAGAATTGATTTTCAGAAATTCCACTCCTAAGGGGGTCAAAAAGGGGTGCAAAGTTTGTATGGGACAACCAGATCCCTTGGTCCAATCTACTTCAAATTTTGCATACACATTCTTTTACAAAATTGACGGAAGCCTTATTTTGTACTTTATTGAAATTCATCTCCTAAGGGGGGTTAAAAGGGGTGCAAAGTTATTATAGGGGTGATTTGCTTCGAATTTGATATCAATACTCTTTAGTGCTTACGATTAAAATATTTTTTATTTAATTTTTGACAGTCATTTGACATGTCTGAGACACAATGTTTTGACACATGTTTGTTATTGATGTTGCTCACTGATCATGTAATCTTTTTTAGATACGGGACAACGATACATTGGCCGTAGGCAAAAAATTGTTGTCATCAGTGTCAAACATCGACTACACGAGAGTGAGCGGTGTGAGCTAACTTTAGTGATGTCCTTACCGTCTCGTTGAATCACTCTTTCAGTCTTGTAATGTAACCATTTTAATCGATATTTTCGTTATCGATTTCTACTAATCGTTAAAAGAAATCGATATTATTTAATCGATAACCTGTCTACCTACCTGCGGTCGATGCCTCATAAAAAAATATATAAAACAACACTATCTATGCCCACAAAATCAAACTCTGCAGTTAGTTTAAAAGATTTTATTGAAAATACTAAAACAACACACCCTCCTAACACACGATGATACAATTTTCTTAGTAACGCTGCAGCCTGCCTGTGACGCCTTAGTTTTTAAAGTAGCAGAACCAGATCCTCGAACCTTCCTACCCGTGATTAGATTTTATTAAGATTTGGTATCTGAAAGAAAACAAAGAATATATTATGTCAGCTGCTATCTTTTATAAGAAGAGAAAACAATACGGCTGAACTTCACGATGAAACAACGACTCAGAGTCTTGCTTGGCTTCCGACATCACATCACCACACCATACCTCTCAGACTTTGGAAAGTACTTTCCGTGTCTTCTCGTGCAGCATATTTGCTTTTTATTTCCATTAGGTACTTTCCTATCATAATAATCCTAATTAAAAGAAAAAATAAGCTATTTTTGTATTATTTTATCACGAAATTTGAATTTTGATCTGACTTTTATAAAATGACATGATGAAAAAGTATGCAGATGTCAAAGTGTCAATAAAAACTTACCATAAATTAGTCAAACGAGGTTCGCAATATTTTTTCGTTCAATAAATTCGTTCATTATGTGATAGTACTTAAAATTAAGCTGGCTGGACATAAAAACTGACAAAAAGTATTGACATTTAGAAAACTCAATAAATCTAAAAAATCGCGTCGTGTACCCATTGACACCACTCAAAGTGAGGTAAGGCTGATGTTGCTCTCGAGAAAATGCGCTAGAAGAGATTTTATTCCTTAGAGCAGTGAAAAATATTTTTTGTGTTTATACAGGGAGGTATCAAGCGGTCTGTGTACAGTGTAGATTGCAGATCGTTTGTTCATATTGTCGGCGAACATTCTACGCTGCTTCTGTGGTCGAAAGGGTGTCCAATCTGGAACTTTTCTGCAAACTTTTCGGGGGGGCCTATGTTTAGCAGTGGACGGCTTTTGGGTATTGATGATGATGATAGGGTAGATCCCTACATATAATTGACCCTTTGAATTCACGATTTGAATTCCAGAAAGTAGAGTATTCGCTATGACTATAAACAAAGCTCAAGTTCAAACTCTTAAGGTAGCGGGAGAAGACTTGAGGGAATTTGCTTCTCCCACAGCCTGTATGTGGCATGATGCTGTGTAAGCACATAGAATATAGCCTGGTCTTTCTATTAGCACCCGAAAGAAATACACGATTGACGATAGGCGTAGTAAGTATTTCCATTTCGTTGTAAAAAAATAGATATTATCCCCGTGGAAGTTTGACCAGATTAAAGACCGGGCTACGTGTTGTGCGTTCATAAAATATACCTAACATTTATCTATATGCATTGTCTGTACGCATTTCTACATATGTATTTAAAAATTGGATGTTTATGTTTGTTTGTTTGAACGCGCTAATAACAGGAGCTATTGGTCCGGTTATAAAATATTTTAGGTACATTGTTAGATAGATAATTTATCGAGGAATGTTATAGAAGTAGTATGCGTATAGGCTTATAAATATTTTCTATCTATGGGAACTAAACGGAGTAAAACTATTACGCGCGTACGAAGTCGCTGGCGGGCCGCTAGTATAAAATAAGGTTCTATATTTGAATTATTCATTGGCTGGTGCTTATTTGTTGATGGTGAAACAGAATCTTATTGATACCTTTAAGTATTCGATCTGAAATATTTTCGATTAATCGCTTTCCGACACTGTTAGGGGCCCGGTCCCGACTTCTTCCGCGAACGAATCAAAAAACCTTTATAATCAAGAAACCTTACACAATGTATCATAAAACATAAAAAATTATATACTAATAGTTGAAATCAAGTTAAGTGACCACGGAAAATAGGGATTTTTCCAGAGCCATGTTCCTAAAGATGTTTGATGCATTCGGTAAGTGTTGCAGCCAGTAGCTATATTTATTGTGGCCGAGTTTGCTGTGGCTCATACACAAATAACAAAGCCGGATAAGCTCTTGCTCTTAAGTGAAACGAGGCCAGTAACAAATGCAATAATTTTTAATTCCTGTTTTCAGAGTTGGCTGGGTTTTTTCATGAGACGTTACAATGTGATGCCTTAGTTGAAGCAACTAAAAGATCGATTTCTATAAATACGCACAATACAATACGCATCGGAAAGTAAAATGTTGACATTGGAAATGGAAAAAACAACTACGAGAACTTTACTAAAATAAACAACAAAGTCGTATGCTATGCATCATAAAAAAAACAATCAAGACCATTTACTTTTATTCGGGTACAATTGAGTCTTGCCTGCAAAAGCATTCTAATGTAATGAATTTATCATGTCAATTCTATTTTAAACAACCGACTACCTGAATATAAAATAGGTACGTTTACCACGTATCATTTATTACACTGCCATTGGAACATTAACTATTCGATCGATGAAGTATGTTTACTCGTTCTGTACGCTATTAGCTAATACAAATCCACTGTTTTTTATGACTTTACAACACAGTCATAATTAATATAATATGTAAACGGTTCATCTCATGATCCTATCCCAATCGTGGTTATTATCTGAAGCTTTTGCAATATAAGTATCCAATATCACCGTGTCGCCTTAAATGTGTCTGCAATTTAAAATAGTAGGGTATGAATACTCACATAA
The DNA here is from genome assembly GCA_963584085.1 of Pyrausta aurata. Taxonomy (NCBI): domain Eukaryota; kingdom Metazoa; phylum Arthropoda; class Insecta; order Lepidoptera; family Crambidae; genus Pyrausta; species Pyrausta aurata. The sequence continues at coordinate 10,435,151 of OY757251.1, forward strand.
TATCTGACGTGATTTTTTATTCTCATGCATGTAAAATGAAATGCACTTTGAACTTCAGCTCCACATAAATAGATCAATAGATTGCTGGTGTCAAAAGTCATCTACCCGTTTTCAAACAAACCTGTTCTATATGATATCTGTGCGATCCGGTAAAAAAACGGCAATTTTATGGAGCACCAAAGCCAATGTCAAATGGCCGGTGACTAAACAAAACACTTATAAATGAAATTTTGATGGCTTTATATCGCTACTTTAGCGGTCCCTTGCTAGAAGTCGCGGACGAAGGTCCTCTCGTATTGATTTTAATCCGTTATTTTAGTCGTGGTGTGATGTTTTATAGCTTATCTAAAGAATTATTCGACAAATAAGCTATCTAACACGAAAGGTGTAATACCACAACTCTAAAGCCTACACGCTAAAATTTTGCTCAACCATCGTCTGAATAAGCAAGTAGTAGGCATAAGCAAAATCTTTAGAAAAAAACCGGTTAAGTGCGTGTCGGACCCGCGCACTGAGGGTTCCGTGCCACCCTTAACTGAATTCAGGGTCCACTTACTTTCACTTAACGAAAACATCACAATATATTGCGACAGCAAAAATAACTTTGTTTTTCATAGTGTTTGTATGAAAGACAAAGTTATATTTGCGGTTGATAAAAATGTGCAATATCTCAAAAACTACTGGTTCGGTCTCCTTCGAACCAATTTTCGTTGCAAGTTTTTGTTAAGATCTACATAATATATTTTTTTCAAAATTTTCACTTTCCTAGTTCAAAAGTTAGATGGGGGGGGACGCCCATTTTACCACTTTGGAAGCGTCTAAATCTCAAACCTTACACTTTTAGAAAAAATGGTTTTAGAAACCTCAACATCATTTTAAAAGACCTATCTATAGACACCCCACACGCATAGGTTTGAGTAAAAAAAATATTTTAGGTTTTAGTTTCATGTATGGGAGCCCCCCTTAAATATTATTTTTTCTTACTTTTTATATCTGAATCGGAAAGCGGTGAACAAAATACATCTACCTACCAAGTTTCAGCTATGTGATGCTTATAGTTTCAGAATAAAGTGGCTGTGACATACGGACGGACAGACAGACAGACAGACAGACAGACAGACAGACAGACAGACAGACAGACAGACTTGACGAAATTATAAGGGTTCCGTTTTTTGCCATTCGGCTACGGAACCCTAAAAATAAACATTCAATTCAAACAAAACATTTGAACGTTCTCGATTTTTCCAGAATCTTCGACATGGAGAGTTCGGAGAGCCGCGAAGTGATACAGTTCCACTACACCACCTGGCCAGACTTCGGAGTGCCCACGTCTCCAGTGGCGTTCCTCGAATTCTTGAAGAAGGTGCGGTCCTCCGGGGCCCTGGAGCCCGATGTGGGGCCGCCGGTGGTGCACTGCAGCGCTGGCATCGGCCGCTCGGGGACCTTCTGCTTGGTTGACTCCTGCCTTGTCATTGTAAGTAGCAAAAGTTCCCCTTATTATAATTTTTTACTTTTTTTTTTGAACCACTTATCTTTTTGGAATAACACCAGATACAGTCCTTTAGAATCTGTCCAAGAGTACAAAGGTAGATGTCTCTTTTCATGACAGACACGTTTACTTAGACAGAAGTTATAAGATACAGATGGTTATTCCATTTTTTACTTATAATAGTAAGTATAAAAAGAGTACAGCTGGATTAAAAATAAATTGGGTATATGTTTATGTACTTTTAAAGTTCTAAAGATTCATAAGAATTTCTTATGTATCTGCAGATTAAAAAAGTTGAAACTATAATGTGTCCAGTATATCTTGGAACCGTGACTACCAATTTTCTTTTATTAGATTGAGAAAGAGGGTCTGGAGAGCGTGAATATCCAGGAAATTCTTCTGGAGATGCGTAAAGACCGTATGGGGCTAATTCAAACCCCTGATCAGCTGCGGTTCTCGTACCAGGCCATCATCGAGGGTACCAAGAGGCTGGATCCCAACTGGGTATGTTATGTCTAATGATTCTTCTTTGATCTGATAGGTTCGGTACCGACTCTGAAAGCGACACGTCGTAGGTATCTCTTTAATGGCAGATGACTTAAATATCATCGTATTGGCTGTCAGACGCTGGCTTAGCTATTGTCATTATCGATCGAAGGCACCAAAATGTCTGGTTTCGGAAAGACAGTTGACAACAAGATCCGTTGAAGAGACCGATATCTTCATTATTTTTGGGTACTCCGTATGTGACATTACGTTTCATTCACTCTTTCTTTCTCTGTATCAAACCCTCCCTGTTTGTATTCTAACGCTCATTCCCATCCACAGAAAGAGGAATCCCAAATGGAGGAGAGCGTCTACTCGACTGTTCAAGAGGAGGCCGAAGAAGAGGCACCCCCTCCCCCTCCCCCACGCGCCGAGAGCCTCACCCGTGCCCCAGCGCGGCCCCTCCCCGCCATCCCCACCAGCACATCGCTCGGTAAACTCAAACAACTCTTTAAATGCAATTAAAGCACTGCTTTAGCTCTCAGGATTAAAACGACATTAGAGCTAGCGACATCTATCCGACAAATGGTCATTTCTCGCGGCTTTTAGTAGAGGCTTTCATTTGACAAGTTGCGGTCAGCGCTAGCTTGAAGCCCTGTCTAGTAGTAATAAACAAGATGTAGCTGAAACAAAATTGTTGGAGCTCTCAACAAAATGCATCTTCGAGCTATTAGCGAATTCAATTTCCATAGCAATGAAGCTATGATTTATAGATAGGGCGACAATTTAGATTATAGATTCAATACCGATCTATTTGTTAGAAATTATGCTCAATGTGTAGAAACCATTAGGCATATATCAAAATTTAGACAATAATATATCACTATCTAGTCAATGTTTTTATGAAACTCTATCATGACATTTCTATAGACATTTAATTAGGATCATAGTAAGGAATCGTTTCATGTCACAATTTTATTATATTAGAATATAACCTTACCACTGCACTTGGTCTAGGTTCAAGTAATTATGTATCGTAAATAATATTACATCTCACCCTCTGTTAGTACAGTTATCATTATTTTATATTCAAGGCATTGCGTTTTAATGAAAAATATTATTTCATATCTGTCCAATATTCAAGGAGTGACAACAACTAGAGTTGTGTTGAGACAAACTTATAGTTATATCGACTTGTCAACAATGACGTTTTTGATCTGTTACAATGCAAAGTGCAATAAGAGGGGCAAAATGTGATACTAGCTTTACTTATGAACACGAATAGCCACAACGCTCTCACTGTAAGCATTCATCGCCACTTGCATCAGGCTCAAGCAGCGGAACTCAGCGTTGAATTTGCATGGGTAAAAGCCCACATTGGATTGACAGGGAATGAAGACGCCGATACAGCTGCCAAGGCTGCAGCTACTCTTCGTAAACCTCCAGACTTCTCTACTATTCCAATTAGTTATATAAAACTTAGGAATAAGGAGAGAGGCCTTGAGGCGGCTAAAGCCTTCTACGAAGAACCCAGCGCATGTCTGTACACCAAGGCATTGTTCCCCACATTCGACACCCTTAGTAATTACCTTTTTAAAGTTAAACCAACGTTCTGCATTACTCAATATCTCACCAACCATGCATATCACCGTGAATATCTCAAGCGATTTCACATAGTAGCAGCAGACACCTGTCCTTGCGACGATAACACTACACAAACATGGAACCACCTTCTTGAACATTGCCCAAGATTTTCCTCCAAGCGTCTTAACCACACTATCGCTGCCCAGTGCCTAAATCTAAATCCCTTCTGTATCTCTGAAATAATCACAAAAGAAACGACTCTCAAAACTTTCCATTCTCTTTTACACAACATAGTTAATAGCCTCAAAGAATTTAATAAACAGCCAGCCACACACTTGTCCCTCCCCAGTTAAACCACAGTTGCGCTCAAGGAGTAAACCGATAGCTCCTTGAACACAACAAAAACTGCTACGTTAACACTTAAAAAAAAAAAAAAAAAAAAACTAGCTTTACTAGACTTAAGTAATATAAAATGCGTCTATGAAATGGTATATTAATCACTTCTAAACATCTTATTACAACATGAAAATGCTCTGTGCTCTTTGAAGCGGTATCCTGTCGATCAATTACCCTATTGACAGTAGATGTGTCAAACCAAAATGGTATTATACAACACCAAAGATAATCTTTGAAAAATAATATAAAAATAAAAATATGGAATAAAACAAAGTAAATGAACCACTTAAAAAGTGGACATCTTATTACACAAACAGTCTCACAAAAAAGGAACGTTGCGGTATTTTCTACTCTCTCTCTCTCTCTCTACTCTTACAAATCCATTCAAAATCAAATCGTATACGATTAATATAAGGCTTAAGTATGGTATTATCTTTAAATAACAAGGGCTTAGAATTGTTGGTGATTCTTGCAAATGGCTCATTTATCGAACTAAGGTGACGTTATCGACTCTTATTTTATCCCAACTCTCACTAGTGCAGTGGGCAATGAAGATGTTAATCTTTTTATAAAATGTCTTATAAATAAATTATAAATATATTATAATTTAGCAGCTAAGAGAATGCTATTTTTACATTTTACATTTTGACAAAAAATGTATGGATAGGATGTCAACCTTCCAAGGTTCGACATTTTTCTTATACATTTTCTATTAGAATTGAAAAAGTTAAAATAGCATTATCTGAGCGACTAAGTTGTAGTATCTATATACATTAAGGTTCGACCAAAATGATATGGTGAATTGTGGGACGGAATTACGATGGATAGATTAATATTAATGGATGGTATTTACTAAAATTAGGTACAGGAACGAATATATTTATATAACACGTTCTATTGAATGTATCAGAGATATTTAAAGAAATTGAAGTTTGTTATTTTTGAAAGACAAAATTGTCTGTTACTATAACGATTGTCCTATAAATTGAGAATCGAAACTCTCCTCTTATGATTTTTTTTAGTCATTTTTACCCTGTTATGTAAATGTAGAGTGCGAGTAAGTAAACTTACGAGTTTATGAAATATATAAACAACTGATATCGAAATGATATTACTTAAAATTTAAATTAAAATTAATTAAATAAATATTTTTTTTTTAAATTTTGTTTATTTGTTAAACTATTTTATACATAGTTTGCAATTGTTATCTATTTAATAATATTTTTTACAAAGAATATTACAAGTGGAATCGTCTTAGAATGTAGACGGTATTAAAGAAATAGTTACTTTCATTGAAAATCGCTTTAAGGAATATAGAATAATCGTCTCTCCTTCTAGGTAGGTCTCCTTGTAGGCAGCAGGTAAAGCTCAAAAATTCTTATTAATTGTAGTCTCAGGTTCTAAATGTTTTAAAAATAAACAACATTTTGTCTGTCACGTATCTCATTTCCATGTGATAATAGAAAAATAAATATGTAATTGTAGTGTTATTAAAATAATATATGAATCATGTCATTTTTTGTTAACACTACCGCTTCCGACTACCCAGGGATTGTCGTTCTCACTGTCCATTCATAAATCATTCTCATCTTCATATATTCACTATCATTCAATTCAATATATCGTCAATAACTGAAATAATAAGGAATTTATTACACACGGTATAGGTATAACAAAAAACGCGCGTTTTTTGCTGAGAATATTCTTGGTGTTATCAATGGATCTACTTTTGATGTATGTTTGCGGATTATTGTCTTTGCACTTTCTTTATATCTGCTTCCATATCTATCGACTTGGTTACTATATAGTGTCCCTCCACTATATGGCAGTTAAGTCGAGTAAATGTAACATTTTCTTGCGATTCCCTGAGCAACGCACGATCGGTTGAGCCTAACTGGCAGTTTGTCAATGTCACGAGAAACTGACTGTTCAAAGACTCCGAAAGTGCAGAGGGGTTGACTCCTGCGAATCGGCTTTGAATTGCAAAGGCAATGATCAACCGCTAATATTGTTACTGTTGTTTGTATGATTAATGTGTATGTAGTCAACACCCGCTGCGACGTAAACCTTTGTTTCTATGGAAACATTAGGTTTTTTGAATGCTCATCTAAGACCGGATTGAAGGCGTGTGTGACTCAGCGTTTTAAGACGCTTGTAGTACATCTGTGTATGCGCGCTCTGTCACACGCGGCGGCGTCACTTGTACTCTCTCCCTCGTGCAAATATTCCCAGTTTCTCGTTCGTAATAATTTAAGGTCAAATTAACCAACTCTCTTTGACTGTAACCTAAAGAAAGCAAGTTACTTTAATGTCAGATTTGTGACATTCAAGTATGAGTGAAGTTAGTTGGCATAACATTTGACCTTACAATCTGTGATTGGTTTTCTGAGCTCGATTACCAATCACAGTTATACATGTGGCTAAATTTGTTGTGAGTCGAGCGAGAAATTGGTGTCAAATTATTCTTATACCCACACTTTTCTACGGAGGGTTATTCATAAAAGTTGACGCCGCCGCGGTACGCGTAGTGTCGAGGCATGAGACTCCACCGCGTCGCCCCCGGCACGTCGCGGCGGGTTCCACCCGTCTCCGTATAATGCTCGTCCGAAAACTGCCGAAGATAACCGAACGAAAGCTCAATCAGTTCGTTTGTGATCAGTCAATTGGTTGTTAAATTAATTTCAACTTTATGACTGCTTCGTAAGCGATGGTCATTGACTTTGAACAGATTGACTTTGTTAAATGTTAGTACAGACGTAGTTTTTTTATCATTAATGTAACGAGCCAATTATACTTGACGGGAATCGGGACGAATTCGTTTTAGCCGCAATGACTTTGTCAAAAAAAAGTTGATTGAATTCCATTTCAATGTTTTGAATTCTATTACTTGTGAAGATTTATCAAAAAGTTGTCTGCGACGAGTCACAGTTATCTATTACTTAATTCTAAGTCATTGCCAACATAAAAACGAGCGTTCCTCTCGCCCATTTGTCTACCTCCCTCTAATCGCGTCCAAATCGACAGGTAACCTCACGTACCCGGCGAGTCCGGGGGAGGAGTCAGACGAGGCCCCGCCCACTCCGCCTGCGCGCGAGTCGTCGAGCGCGTCCTCGCCGGCGTCGTCGGCGGATGATGAAGACGACGAGCCGCCCATCATCCCGACCGACAGCAGGTGAGATGGAATATTGCTCTTTTTTGTTATGATAGTGATAGGTTTTTGGTTTTGCAGAGTGTTGGAGGCGAGGTATGTTTTGTATTTTACTATCAGTGATAAATTAATTTATATAATTGCGTGTGGTTTCATTTATTGGTCCACCCGTTCTAGAGTTCTAAGTTGTGTAACTGACACGACTTTCTTTTTGTTTATAGAAGATTAAAAAAAAGTAAAGTTAGCCTGTAAACATTCCACAATTGGGCAAAAGTCTTACCTCAAGAATGAGGCAGTACGAGCCATACTCCAGTGGGCTCAGTACGGGTTGGTGAAGGGGTGTTTGCAAGGCAAGCGACTAACCTTGTTGTCAAATTTTATCAAGCCGCCCATTAGGGCCTCTGACTAGGCTTAACGACTAATATCGACTGATATTAGCCGTGATCAACCGCTTAACGTGCTTTCTGAATCACGGAGATGCTCATGAGTCACTTTGGTCGGAATGGTCACCCATCCAAACACGACCGCGCCGTATGTTGCGTAAATTCGGTATCACAACCAAAGCGCAGCCACCACTGCGTTACGAGCACCTCAAAAAGAACATATTATCTAACATTTTATTGGTGTCCTCAACGACTTACCGAAGTATTATATCCAATTCCAGCACCGACCGCACCGAGCTCCGCCGCCGTCACACCCGCGAGCTCGCGGACCGCGTGTCGGCGATGAAGCGGCGCGCGCGCGACGCCGAGAACTGGCACGCGCTCAAGAGGTCACTCTACAAACCGCTCACCATCACCTTCGGCGTCATCATCGCTGGCATCATCGTCTACTCGTACGTCAAGCACTAGCTGCGTTCACTGATCACTGTGTTCTATGTGTAGGACGTATGTACTTTGTGTAGGACAACCGTTGTACTTTAATTAGACTAGATTTTATTACAACGGTTGAACTGAACTTTGTGTGGGACACTTAGGGTACGTGACTATATTGGACTCACAAACGCCTTCACAAATGTAGCTTGTCTGTAGCCTACGCGCGTTAAAATTAGTGACATTATCATCTTGATGATTCGGAACAAATCGTTTTGACGACAATTTTGTCGCCTTCATTTTCCTTCTAATTAAAGTACTGTATATCATTCTTATGAATTAATTTTCTTTCACCTAAGAGTATATTTTTTTTGTAATGTGTGTACTTCATGTACATAAATCAGGACGGGAAGACGGCAAAAGTGACGTCAGTAACGTCGCAGTTTTGCAGTTTACCTATAAAGGGAATAGACTATAGATGAGATGCATTGGGGATGGCGTATCGTGAAAAGAATACTGCTAAATATGGTCTAATATAGCTAAGCTACATTTAGAACATTGTCTAGAACAGCACAATGTGCTAAATATAGGACATTGATAATAAGCCTGGGCTATGTTTGGAAAATTGTACTGTGTACAGGACATAGATGAACAACGTCCATAATGCTAGACTGTATTTAGCATTTATCTCGTGTATAAGACGTCTAGGATAGGCACGTTGGCTACATGTATTTAGCACAATATATTGCGTGTACACACACGAACTATTAACTAATTGTAGGACTGTATTAGCACATGAGTTATGTACTAACTATAGGAACTAATTTTCCTCTGAAATGCGTAACTTTGAAATTGAAAAGTTCTGGGGCTATCAACTTGATGACAGCCAGGATGATGATTGATTCAATACAATTATGATCTAACATCAGCCAATTTTCACCAAAGCACATATTTGACTTGTACGGACAAATGTGCTTTACATAGTTGTAAAGCACATTTGTCCGATTAGTATCGGGCGTCCTTATTACTCTGTTAAGTTCGAATAGTGTCTTTCTATTGGTTGTGAAGAACATTTCTCCTCTGCGTTTGTTTAGCCTGCGTTGGTGTTGATATATAAATACCGATTTCACCGCCTTAAATTCGCGGTTAAACAAAGCGGTGAGTATGGCCCTTAAGCGTCATTCCGTCTGTCAAATTCAAATTGACAGCAGTAGAATGATGATTCTTGTAGTTAATTATGCCTAATTTTTAGAACAATTGGATTGATGATGATTGACATAAATAACATTAAAAATTGACTTGATTGATTAGATTAATTTTCGTACATGCATAATAAATAACAATTCAAATGACTTGCTAGTGCGAAAAAATACGTGTATTGAGTAATGAATCAATAAACTCAATTACTTTGAAATAGGCAAGGCGAAAGATTTTGAAATCCTCTTCCGTAATGCAGATAACCATCTACTGTTTACAACAAAACCTTTATTTCGGATTAAATTCGTAATAAATTTAAGATATTGGAAATTGAAAGCCATTTATATAATCATTTTTAAATATTGCGCGAAAACAGCTCGCCGTGTCATGGCGTCGTATGTGACGTCATACTTACGTAAACATGAAATTTGTTTACGCGCAGCTAGACAGCAAAGTTAACAAACACTGCGTATTTTTTGTGTTAAAAATGAATTCTAAAGTTTATAAGTGGTGTGCAGTGCCTCAGTGCAAAAATACATCAATAACGACACCCAACAAATTTCACGTTTACGTAAGTATGACGTCACATACGACGCCATGACACGGCGAGCTGTTTTCGCGCAATATTTAAAAATGATTATAAAAATGGCTTTCAATTTCAAAAATCTTAGATATATTACGAATTTAATCCGAAATAAAGGTTTTGTTGTAAACAGTAGATGGTTATCTGCATTACGGAAGAGGATTTCAAAATTTTTCGCCTTGCCTATTGTATGAATTTTGTATTAGATTTAATTATACAATCGATGTTTTACGAATCTTTACGTGCCTATAAATAGTTCGCAATAAATCAAACATATCATATTATAACCATAGTCTGAATTATAACTGACCATCGGTTCTTCAGCTATAAGACCAGCCGCTCAAAGAATACTATCGACAAGTTTCAATTTCAACAAAAATTAATAGCATAATAAGCAAAGTCCACAAGTTTGATATTATGTCCATACATTTTCTGTCAAAACTATAAACTTCATGATAGAATTCTTTGAGCGGCCGATCTTGTCATGTCAGCTCCCCCCACTTGATAATATGACAGCTGTGCAGATTTCAATTGAATAGCAATAGTAATAATTTCTTTATGCTACAGTGCAAAAAAACTCGACAATCATGTACTTTTCTAAATACGGGAACATTAAACCGTCGCCTTGCTATTTTTTCACATAGTCTCTAAGATTTTCTACAAAACAAACGGTAAAAAGAAAAAAAATAGTTAATATATTTATACCGCATATAAGATTTTTCGCTAGTAATGAAACTGAAATAACTGCCGCTTGCATTCTTTTCGCCGGAATGTGTAGGGGGTTGGTAAATAAGACCACGTGCTCGTTAGTTCGCTCGTGAAAGTGTAGTGGCGCCCTCTTTGGCGCTCTTAATCAAACCGAATGTCTAAAGAATCTGTTCACGTACTACAACATGAACCTCGATTGTCGAGGCCTTTACTTGATGGGGTTGAAAAATGAAAATTTTTGTTGTATTCTAATTTATATACGTTTTCGTATCGAATTATTAAGTAATCAAAGGTGATCAAAAGGCAAAAAATAGCAATTAGAAGGCTATTCTCTGGTAACGAGGTAATCTAAAATGATGCTTATTTATTTATGTTATGATAATATACTGTACGAACATTTTCTTACAATCTTTTGCATTAGTATTTTAAATGACTAACTGTCGTATGCCGATAATCGAATCATGGATAGTACATTACTGCCATTAAATAATAAAGCGTTATCTAATATAAGTAGTAGTATAAGTCAATGCGTCTTACATTTTTAATTACAGTGCATTACACCATTTTTCAATCGTTTGTAATAAAAGTAAAAGTTTCATAGTTTGGAATTCAGAATTTACACTCTATCAATATGCGCTGATGTGTTAAATTACAAATAATTTGGCTGATTATTTTTTTAAAATGCAAATGTCAAGTTATTATTATTCGAAGTACCTCCGATCAATTAACCTATAATACTTATTACCCCGCACTGGTGTACCCTACACTTGATTGATGTAATTAACACGTTCCGGGACACTATTCCAGACACAATAGATGTTTTATTGTTTTCACGCCTGTAGGCGTTCACTGTCCCGGAACGTGTTAATTTATATTGCTGTTTTTAGATATAGGATGATTTTTAATGAGCTATAGTGAACGCATCTAGCTTCCTTGCGTACTGGTAGACGACGCCAGTAGTTGGGCTGAATAACCCTACCCAATCATTTGATTATGAGATTAATATGAGTTTATGTTTGTTCTATAGTGTTAAACTGAGAGTACTCTAGTGCTGATATAGCAATATTGTCATTGTGTTGTATAGAATAACAGAAAACTATAGTGTACCGATACATTCGTAACTTTAAAAATTTGGTACTGTAAATTGGTTTTATGAAATATATGTGACAATCGTACGAATAAAAAAAGTATGTCGTACCGGTACACTATGGATAGTATGATATTAACAAATCAATACTATTGATAGGTGTAATTTATTTATGTTTGAACCAATTTTCAATTTCATTTCGATGATATTGATTTGTTTACTTTTCAGCACTCCTCGTTCATATTTATACTATGATTTTTTTATCACACATATTTTTACAAGACACATTCTGCTAAATAAATCGCCTTGTTCGTTTTTATAACCACATAAGTGGATGAATCATTACAAGGATAGAGTTCAGTGGCAATTTTTGAAAACATAGGAGTTTTCATGTAGGCCGAATATTTTTTACGTCAATCATTCTAAACATGCTTCTCGAAATTCACGAATCACGCAAATGGAAATTGAATCATCAATAAAAGGACGACACAACAAATTCTAATTTGGCCTTAAAACTCGGTCTAGTGTGTAAAAAGGTCCATAAACGTCATTAAATATGACATTGGGCTCCATTCTAAGCCGGAGTTCAGAAATCACTACACTAAAATTATCCGTTACATAAATTTTGGTCCTTTGTCACCGTAAAATTGTAAATATCGTTAAATTATATTATCTCTCGCAAGATTGTAAACTGTCAAAGTGTGATTCATAACATACTGCTCAAACTTTTTTCCAAACCATTCAAAATATCTTTTAAAAAATCTTAATCTCAATTTCGTGTCCGACTCGCACTTAGTCGTTTTTCATTATTTAATGATCCAATTATTTAAACTTTGCTTGTTTTAATCATAATCTCGTTCCTGACATAAAAACAAATACTGATTTTAAATCACAAAAGTTCACGATAGGATACTTCAATCATATACACACTAGAATCACCTGTTTATAGACTCACCAAGTTATCTGAAGGATGACAGAATGGCGCCACGATAGTAAAGAATTGCTTTCTTTTACAAAAATAAACAGTTCTGGGCCAGAAGTTAGGGCTTTTTAATACTTGTCGAGGAAAATTAAAAATATGTATTTATTTGGTGCAAAGGTGCAATTAACGACGTTCTCTACCACTTACCTAACTGAAGATAATTGAAATGTGGGCCGTTTTAATGTTTGCCTCCTAGCTAATTACACATAAAAGTATTTAGTACATAACAAGTGAAAACCTCGTCATTTATCAAACATCGTCGTTATCGTTAGTTAGTACCTAGTTAGTAATTCATAAATAAATATAATACTCTGATTTGAAATTCCTTCCTAGAAATTTTAAATATCAATAATGGTAACACTGACTTGTACCGGCAAAAATTACGTTTGCAAAGTGACATTTGAATTTCCATTTTTGCCCATTCTTCAGATAAGTTGATGGCACAAAGCGAGTTTTCTTTGTCTATGGGTAGCACTATAAAAGGCCCTATGTTGACAGTTACAAGGAGCGTGTTCCTAACATATGAGGACGTAAACAAAATCATCACAAACGAGTGGATCTCACTATCCGCGTCAGTATTTCTTAATGATCACAACTAACCAAACATCTTCAAAGTCAGAGTGAGTAGGCTTCTTCAGGTTGGTCTCGCCTCTTACTCCGGTCGAGGTTAGCTCTAAATATAAAAATTGATTCAGATGCAATAAGCAGTTTTCTTGTCATGAGATGTTTATATCATCGATAGATGGCGCTAGCGTCACTTTAAGAACTAACTTTTTAAACATTGTTTCAGAATTATAGCAGAGGGTAATTGCTTTTTGCCAACGTAAATAATAAACAGTAAATTAATATTAATTAATGTGAACCTTTAGTTCACAAAGAACATAATAATGCCAAAACATAATAATCCTAATTAATCCATAAGTCATTAACGCATTTTACAATATCTACTTACGCACTATTTTTTCTTTGTCTATGGTTTTCCGCCAACGTGAAATAAAATGTTCCTAAAGTGACCCTAACGCCATCTAGTGAGAACTGTAAAACCATGGGAGAAAACTGCTCATTGCCTTTTAGGGAAGGGTTCTCAAACTGCACCGCGCCCTGGTGCGCCGTAGAAAGTAAAGAGAGGCGCCGTGAGTCGATCCTATAGCACAGGGATGCACAAACTGCGGCCCCCAAGCACAATTCGAAAGGCCCGAAACGCGATTTTTTTTTAATAGTGACCCACCATGGTTTCTGCATTTATTCGGCTCTTTATTAATTTATTTTTGTTAGCCTAAAATAAAAGCTTGGATGAAATTATCATCCCACTGCTGGGCAACAAATGCCTCTCCAAAACATCTCCACCTAATTCTGTCCGCAGCCAGCGGCTCCCAGTCCATTTATTCTATCAGTATTGTTTTTTACAACATTCAAGTATTTATTTGCTTAAAATAGTTCACTCTAAAGAAGAAATTGCTTAGGTGCCAGCTCACGCACTGTACACTTGCATTTTTGAATGGACTGTAATTTTTTTTCTCCTCGAAATTCAATATTATTCTAAAACATTGGCATAAATAAATAATGGTTTCTTACACACTGCCTGCAAATTTTAAATTTATATAACTACATAATTATAACTTAGAGCATAGTTTTGATACGATAGCTTAGCGTTTTATACCGCCGTACTATAAATCATTAACAATACCTATATCCCTTTCTAAGTTTCTATCGTGAAAGTTTTATAGACACACACATACACACACCTATACACCTATTTATCTTTTACTTTTAATTTATTTTAATTAGACATCGTAAGATCATGCGTTAGTTTTTATTTAATCATCGTTTAACCGAAATCATTGATCATTTTATCATATTTTTTTGTAATCAATAAATCATGATTGTATGTCGTTATTTAGTTGATTCAGTAATGTAATTATGAGCTTACTATCATTGAAAGTGTAAATCGTTAGTTAAACAACCTTTTCGGACAGATTTATAACAAATGGTTAAATAAAAAACCAATTTAAATTATGAATGAAAATCTGTGTTGTGATTTTAAAGAGTGTTTGGCTCCAAATCGAATGTGATGCGATGATGAATTTGTATGCACTTACGTGTGCAGTAAGTAGGTAAGGATTTAGGGATAGTATTACCAGGGGTCTGGAATAATTTTAATTCCAATCATCCAAATCAACCATTTCTATCATTTTTTTACTATGGGATCACGGTAAAAATATTACGCAAAATATACATACAAAGAAGTCTTCTCTTGTAACGATAATCACAATTATTTAATAGATAATAATTTGTTTATCCTTATATTAACCTGTCTTCGACAGATAACGTTTAAATCAACTTCCAAGCTACCATTATTAATAGAAAGAAATCTAGATCACCTGGTAACACTAATTATGGATAGGATATATAGGCGGTTTCCCAGGTTCGACTCCGGGTCGAGCGCGTCCTAAGTTAAGCAGGAAGGTGCTACCGACGCCTTGCCCACGCGCATAATTTGTAATACATGGCGGGTGCCGAAATCTCAACAGCGGTTTATTATTTCAGGTTAAAATCGGCGGATATACCGAACAAACCACGCGAAGAATGAGGAGATAGGTAATCTACGTTATAGTCAACAAATTACAACAAGGACCGCAGGCGTGTTATAATTGGCTAATTTAAGTAGTTATAATTGTAGAGAAATTTAGTGTCAGTCCAGCGTTCGTCCGTCCTGACGGTCTTTTCTATAATGTATGTTTCGCAGCCATCTGGTTGAATTGAATGCCTGCCTAGGCAGTTCATTTAACCTTTAACGCTATGATAACTGACCTTGATTCAGCCAAATTCACAATTTCGCTTTTCAATCAGTGCCATTTTTGATGGGTTATGCACTTCAAATGTATGTTTAAACCGCGCTAAATTTATTCTATATAAAGCTGGAGTCGACGTGACAGGCTTGTAGTCCGAGACACCACTTTCAGAAATCGTAGAAGTTTATGTGAACGTGTAACTAACATACTGTACCGTACTTTTCATTCTCATTGATGAAGAGTTTGTCACTACATGACATTTTTATTTCGGCACTGTTGCAATGGCAACTGTCACATGATATAGAATTGCTTATGTAAAACAATAATTATTGAAATTCTGTCGGGAAAAGGCACCGTTCGCAAAATTCAGTTAGTTAAGTATTGTAAGTACTGGCATTTAATACTTGAGGGTATTAAAATTAGAAAAATGTTTACATAGATGAACTGACTGTGAAATAAATACATATGCAACTCTCAATGAACTTAAATAAATATTAAACAATCATTTATTTAGTTATATTCTTTTTTGTATTTCGCTCTTTATCTCTGCAATGTACTATTCCATATGTATTAGACGTTATCTACAACTTGTACATAAGTAGGTATGAACTAAGCAAGTTTACTAATAAGGTCTAGGATTATTCATTTATAGTATTTATATATAGGTATTTAAATTAATATTTTTTTAATGAATCTTTAATGGGGAGATTAAACAGTTAGTCTTAATTATTGTATACGATCTGTTTTGATTTCATTTATTAATCGTGCACGCTTTCCTAAGACAATCTAGGCTATTGAGACTGCGAAATATATGTATAGTGGCAGAATTTTTACGACCATTTAAATTTAATTTACTCGTCTTATGTTAGTTTTACATCTTGCCAGATTATAGTTATAATTTATGTACCATCGACAATAATTAATAAATATAGCCGGTATATATCGTCCCCCCATTAAAGGTGCGGTTCGCAACCGCGTGCATGCAAGCACTTGATCACTAAACGTAATACTTAGACATGATCCTTCAAACACAGTATTAAACCATAAATGAGGTGGTGTTCTGTGGTCAGGCAATGGTGTTGTGCACGTGTATCCAAAAGCGTTAGTGTTGCTAAATCGTGTACAGAACTTCCTTTTATAATTTTGCCTGATTCTGAAGTTATTTTTGTTTGCAAAATAAGATCATTGCCACGCGCTGAATAAAAGAAACATGCATGTGTTATCCAGGTTGTCATTCAAGGTTCTATTTACTTATTGGATGCTATAGATATTGTTAATTTAGCCATCTGCTAACATAGCATTTACGGCTCCTTTTGGTTTCGTTAAAGGTACCAATTTTATTTACTAGCACCCGTAAATTTTACTAATTAATAATTATTATACGTAAACTTAATCGAACGTAACGAAATACATAATAAAATGTTTGTGTGTTTTATTTTATTTTTCCATCCTTTTTTCACCATGGCTTTATTTTGCTTTTAGTTAAGTATTAAATGTTGAATACGTTTTAACTAAGTTACGTAACTTCATTGGCAACATGAATAGTTGCACCGCTTAGATGCCATTTGCATATTACATTTAGGGCCGATTTTGCAATGGTAAGATATTATAATACATACATAACAGACTGATAAATTATTAAAAAAGCGATCGATTTTTTCAAATGACAGTTACGTATGATTGCTGACAATTAGATGACGTTTTGAAATTAGCCATATTTTATTTTGTTCGAAGAATATTATCTGACTATTGAAAAACCGGTTAAGTGCGTGTCGGACCCGCGCACTGAGGGTTCCGTGCCACCCTTAACTGAATTCAGGGTCCACTTACTTTCACTTAACGAAAACATCACAATATATTGCGACAGCAAAAATAACTTTGTTTTTCATAGTGTTTGTATGAAAGACAAAGTTATATTTGCGGTTGATAAAAATGTGCAATATCTCAAAAACTACTGGTTCGATCTCCTTCAAACCAATTTTCGTTGCAAGTTTTTGTTGAGATCTATATCATATATTTTTTCCAAAATTTTCACTTTCTTAGTTCAAAAGTTAGATGGGGGGGACGCCCATTTTACCACTTTGGAAGCGTCTATATCTCAAACCTTACACTTTTAGAAAAAATGGTTTTAGAGACCTCAACATCATTTTAAAAGACCTATCCATAGACACCACACACGCATATGTTTGAGTAAAAAAAATTTTTTAGGTTTTAGTTTCATGTATGGGAGCCCCCCCCTTAAATATTATTTTTTCTTATTTTTGTATCTGAATCGGAAAGCGGTAAACAAAATACACCTACCTACCAAGTTTCATCTATGTAATGCTTATAGTTTCAGAATAAAGTGGCTGTGACATACGGACGGACAGACAGACAGACAGACTTGACGAAACTATAAGGGTTCCGTTTTTTGCCATTCGGCTACGGAACCCTAAAAATCAGCCCTTAATCAAAATCCTTGGATGAAAGTCAAAATCATATAGGTACCTATTTTTTATTTTATTTAAACGTATACTAAATTATGGCGTCTTCTCTGTAGCCACTGAATAGATCTATTCAGTGTCTGTAGCTATAACGAATGCAAATGAATAAATAATATATTGATGTGTCGTCGAAAGAGAATCGGGTTAGGAGTTAACTCTGTAAATAACATTTTGTTTTAAAGACCTGTAGGGCAAGCACGAATGATTTGCGTTTAAGTATCGTTAACGTAAACAATTTGTATGAGAATCGTGTCAAGCTTCTCTATCGGATGTAAAACAAACTAAATTGGGCAGCACGAGGATGCCTGATGCATCGTAATGTTATCATGCGGTAATAGTATCCTATGCTGATGCTATGTACTAGCTGAACCTTTTTTGCCGTATAAAATATTGTAGTAAACTCGTTACGCTTAAGTTACGAATACTTAAATGTTCGTGCTTGGGGTACTGTAGTGTTGAGTCTTGAATTCCAATTCGTCTTAATATTGATCTTTTTATAATTCATTAAATGAGTATTTAAATTAATTGTTATCTAGGAAGTAAAGTATATAAATGAAAAAGTGTAATTATCAAAGAGACTTTATTGATAACGACATAGATTTTCCACTTTCAATAGAAATATAATTATTTTAAAGATTATGGCATTTGGTCGGAAAACATTCAATCGACTTAAATTTTAAAGTGAAATGTAATTTTGTGATATGGATGCAAATTAATTATTGTCCGGCCAATAATATTTTCTCAAAACAATAATTGAAACTACAGTGTACAGTTATACAGTGTACCAGTGCATAAAAGTTGTTGTATAAACTCAGCATGTCCCCTTTTGTATTTCGTAAATAGGTATAGGATTTTGCACAGCTAATGCGAACCTTGCACCAAGTGGAATAATCCACAAGCTTACACTATGTACTGCTACGTCCCCATTGGGGTCGCCACATCGATGACGTATATCAGTAATTTTTGTGCACCGTTATCAACTAGGTATAGATTAGGAAGATTTGTCTATTTCCATTGAATTTACTAAACATCCTGTTCTAAATTACAACATTGAATGCTTATACAACACATTAACGAGATCCATATTCATACACAAGAACAATTTTGTAAACAGCCACTTCAACCCAGATTAATAAAACATAGGTACTGCTTTTCCAAGAAATAAGTTTAAGCTGTATTTTAATAATTTCGAAATACATATGAAGTAAGAACGTTAGTTTGCCTTCGTAAATATCGGATGTACCGTTTTTCGAAGTTATCCTATGTTCATAAGTATTTATCCTAGTCTGTAATTCTACATTTATCAAAATTAATCGTAGGCGTTAAAAAGAACGGACTAAAGCCACTGAGAGTTACTGTACCCTTACCATGAGTTTACGTCGGTTTTACTGGACAGTGACTACGTAACTTTTAGTATGGAAAATTTTAGTTCTGCAAGTGACAGCTAGGGGCGCTGTGCAATTTCCATACTTTTTTTACTTAGTTGCAAAACCGTTGTAAACTCATGGTAACGGTACTGAATTACTTTCACTTCTCTTGCATTTTCACACGTCTGATGTAGAACGCACCACAGCGGTCCCGGGATTGAATCCCGCATGCGGCAAATGCTTGAGTGATAAGCACGAACATTTTTAATACCGAAGTCACGGATTCAAGGCAGACGCACCCGTCATAATCGTTGTCTGGTACTTATTCGTACGTAACACAAGGAAGAAAATACATAACTTCAAAACCAAGACTAATGTGTGTTGTTTAGCGCATATTTATTTATTCTATTCGGTGGAATATACTTAGTTCGACACTCCCCGGCACCAGATTCTGAGACGTAGATGGTTCTGGAACCATTCCCTTTCGGTGCTGTGTTATTTTTTTAAGATTGCAGAGCGTCGAGTTTGGGAAAGATGATAACAACAAACGGCCGCGTTCCACCGATGCGACCAAAAGAGGTTAATAATGTACGACGACTGCGATTTGACATAAACAAATAGAGAGAATCGTTAGAGAATGTTATTTATCTCCCGTTTGCTGTTTACCACCTTGCTGGATTTGGATTGTAACATGTCTAAGCCTCTCAAAGTTCCGAAAAACCTTAATTATCCTATGGGTAGATCAAATTCTCAGTACGAGAATCATAGCTCTTCCTAGTCAAACTAAAGTTTCGTCACAATTTATTAGGGTCTTATAAAATGAATACATATTTCATTGCCAATCTTACTGTAGGTAAAACATATCGGCCTACCCAAATCTTTATATTAACGGGACCTTATGTTGATAGAAGTTATACTGTCTTGAGAATGTTACTAACTCTGAATAACATCGTGTTACTAAACCAAGAATATGGAATCAAGAAACTTAATGCTATAACAGCTATAAACCTTACTTTAACAAACATACACAGTGTACAGCAACAGCACATCAAACTACTGAAAAATAGCCCTTATTCCAACAGCATAAGTTACCGCAGTGTATAGCCTGACGTACTGTCGCCCGTTCAATATTTCGTTGTCAATATCTGGTAAAGGATAAACAATCCTTTGGTTTCCTGAAAATTATTTCCGCAAGGGATATATTTCTGTTTATTTACACGGAAGCAAGATATTAAGCAGATCGTCGAATGAGGTATTGAGTTATTTATCAACCACTCATTTAGGGCGTAAGTCCGTTTATACATTTTTAATTATAACATTAATATTTAAAAAAAACATTTACATTACAGTTAACTAGCCCTTCGAAATCTTCAGTTGTAGATATTTATTAATATAAATATCTATTATAATATTTATTAATATAATATTCCACTTACATAGAATAATACGTTCTCAAAGAGATACATATTATAATACATAATTCCTGCATTTTTAGAAAACTTCTTGATTGATATGTAGGTATTACATTACTACATATTTTTATAACAATATTTACCTACGTAATATTTTGTATTATTAACTTTCTATTTAATAAACATATTTGATTCAAATATACTTTTTTAAACGATACATACGTACAGTTCTTATTTTGTAATTTTCAAAATAGACCTTTTTATATTTTATCTCGTTAAAATTTAAATATCTTATTATGTTCATTATTTTGTACAAAATGCATTCCTGTATTTTTTAAGAATAGCTCAAAAATCGCGGACATTGTCCTACCAAAAGATGCTTTTTGCAATTGGTATATAAATTTTCATAATTTGCCCAAACACACTATCGTAACATTTGAACGGTGTTTTATATCAATTTGAGCATATAGACATAATGTTTTAAATTTCATGGTCATTAACATTAGAATAGTTAGATACGGGATTGCTACCATGTACCTTATGATAACGGAGTAACTAGTTACATAAGGCGCTTGCAACAGTGCCGAAATATCGGAAGCTCATAAATAATAAGGTACATGGTAGCAATCCCGTATCTAACTATTCTAATATAGACATAAGTCTAGCTAGAGCATTTTTTTTTTACATTTTCATATAAAATAATATAACGGTAGATCAAAGTAAATAAGTAGTGGTTTATTATTTCTCATTTCACATCCAGAGACAAAATTTTTATCCAAAATGTAAAGCTGACACCGACTAATAACTACACTTATTACTTATTTTCTACAAGAGTTCTATTATTTTCTACATTTATTAGAAAAGGTCATAGGTACGGATGATAGAATTTGCACAAAAAAAATATAACTCTAAATGCTTTAACGTCATGGCTCAATATTTTTTTATATAAGTAGGTTACCTACGAAATAGACAAAAGTACAAAGTAAACTGTAAATACATATTATAAACATCGTATCAAATTAAATGAAGCACCATTCCGTATAGTATGAATCAGCACCTGGGTCCTATTTTTGAATCGCTTGAAGATGGCGAGTGATTTTCGTTCAAAGATGAATTTAAAGTCAACGAAAACAACTCGTACTCGAACGAAACTCACTCGTAATATTGACGCCAGTGATTCAAACATAGGGCCCCTGGTTCTTATAAAAATACAGGGCAACAGGGATACACTCCGGGACTGAACATCAAAAGTGAGTGGACCAAGTTGTAAGTATTAAATCAAAATTAATTGAAAAATCTCTTCTACACAACAACAATTTATTTATAAAATAGATACGTTACCGACACGGTTGGGTTAATAGAATAACAATATAAGAACATGTTCAACATACTCATCTTTTGTTTCATAGATAAATATGAAAATTTAACTTCACTATAAACATACATCTTAATATCTTTTACCAAAAGGTACCTAAGCTATGTATAAGATTAAAGCAATTTATGCACAGTTTACACACCCGCGACTTGGTCGCCGCACCAAGCCACATTATCATCACATAATCATCAATCAATTATTTACAATTTATCAATAAATTGGCATTATAGAATTTTTATTTACTAAATATTAACTCACATAGACAAACATCAATGTTTTATACCTACTCCATAATCGCAACATATAAAAATATAATTCCACAAATACTCCATTTTCCTTAATAAGATATAAATATCATTTTATTATTTATAAATACGTTTTTACATGTGAACGCACAAGTATCTGCTTGTCGCTTATAAAGTCAAAGAGACCAATAAAATATGTCGATTTTCTCAATTACTTGAGGATCATTTGCAATCATTGATTACGTTTTTTAAAAATGTATACAGGGTGTCCCGTAAGTAGTGGTTTTACCGAAAACCGTAGATGGATGAGGGCGTGATCTATCAGAATAGGCTAACATGGGCTAAGAAAAGTCTCATGTATTAAGAGGTATTCAATAATATTTTTTTTAAAAGTCTTATGTCATTAGACTCACATCATTCAGACTTAATATTGCGAAAATTAATGTTTTTCTGAACCATTTCAATTTTTTGCATAATTGAACTAAGTTTCCAAAATCTTTTTTCATCGATAACTTCAATAGTTTAGTCAGTTATGCTAAAAATATAGTAATTCAGAAAAACATTAATTTACGCAGTATTAAAATAATGATGACAAGGAAAGTGACGTGATCGAATTTTTCGAAAGGAACAAATTATTGAATATCTCTAAAACCAAGAGACTTTTCTAACCCATGTTGGCCTTTTCAGATAAATCAGTCCTTATCTATCTACGATTTTCGTTGGAACCACTATTTACGGGACACCCTGTATATTCAAGCTACTATTTACAATCACCTCAAAGCAAAGACCTGTCTCC